>OY856412.1:565111793-565511793 GCA_963693085.1 Alisma plantago-aquatica
ACGCAAAATTTGAGCACATTTGGACATTTATATGCCATGTTATAAAGACCGTAAAAATTATGCATTTCAAATTAATTTCGCGGGTCGATTTTGTTGCCCTTGGATGAGTGATTCTCCCTCATCCAAATGGGCTCAAAATTTGTATGTAGCCTAATTATAGTATGACGGTGAAGATCAATGGTTTACATTTAATAAAAAATAGTCTTGATATGCAAACACACTTGAGTGTATTTGTGCGATCTTGTACACTCGAGTGTATTCTAGCCTGACACTCTCTCTCTCTCTCTCTCTCTCTCTATATATATATATATATATATATATATATATATAAAGAGAGAGAGAGTGTGTGTGTGTAAATTGTGTTATACACGTTGTGTTTGCTTATCCAAAATATATCTTTTGGGAAATTTAAACTATACATAACAAATATAGACTATAAACCGCGCATTTACTAGGTAGTTCAATCGATAAGCCTTGTCTCACTAGTACATAACCGACCTTTAGTGTCGGTTAGTTAAGGCCTTTAGTGTCAGTTTTTAAGAGACACCTATGTGGGCGCCGCTATTGCTAAAAGCCCAACCGTTACGTGTCGGTTCTCAAACCGACGCCACAACCCTTCCCGTATCACCGAAAATGCGCCAGTAGGGGGGTATAGGCGTAGGCTATTAGCTTTGAAACCGACGCCATATACCTTCGCGCCACAGAAGGGACGCCATCTGGGGCACTATCGACGTCGGTTTATTAGTGATAACCGACACCATCTCACCCGCTGCCACGACCGTGGTGTCTGGTCCGCTGCCACGACCGTGCTGGCTAGTACGGCCTTGGTGTCTGGCCCGCTGCCACGACTGTGCTGGCCAGCACAGCCGTGGTGTCTGGCCTCATTAGGGAAATCGACGTCGGTTACTAGTAGGGAAACCGACACTGTAACCATTTGTCGTCGGTTTTATACAAATAACTGACGCCTATTTTATGTTTTTTTGCTGTCAGTGTATTATGTTTTTTTTTCTGTCAGTCTACAGACCTACTGTGGCGGGTCGTAGGATGAGAAACCTGCAGTTTAGTTATGAACTGCATGTTTTACGACATCCATTGATATCAGCCAACAACAGGCCACAAACCTACAAAACTAACAATATAAATGTTCACACATTTAGCAACCTGCAGTTCCATTCGATTTTCACATATGTAGAAATATTCATGTAGCAATCTGTAGTTCCATTCATTTTCACATTCACACATGTAGAAACATTCATATAGCAACCAACAGTTTCATTCATTTTCACTCAGACACATGTAGAAACATTCAGACATGTAGAAACATTCACACATATTATAATTCAGAAATTCATTTATAAAATATCATTCTTTAGTCATTATTCACTATCAACATCCCAATTATATGTTAAAGCCCCCACTACTTATATGGTTGTTGCCCATTCTTCTCTTACATCATTTAATTCTTTCGTCGTATAGGGAGCATGTACATCTGGTAAGGCCTTTCCTGTAGTGTGATCAATTTTAAACACCTGCAAAGAGAATGATATATATATAATTAATAATATATAAATAAGAGTGATACATTTTATATTATCTAATGAGACTATATATAATACCTCAGGAATGGTATCGATGTCCACTGCGGCATATTTGATAATCATGTGCATAAATCACATCACATAGTATGCACATGCCCATCTGTTGTCTTGTGTAGCACACTATAAATTAATACAAAATATTAAAAAATACAACTAATTAAGCACTGTTCACATAAATAATATATACATTGTAGTCGGGAACTTACTTCCACATTTTTCCAAATTATTTGCTGGTTCTTTTTTTTGGAGACATTTCCTCTAACCTTTTTGAACTCATCTAAACCCCTACATATTAATGTAACACAGTACATTGTATAATTAAATAGTAATATAATAACATATGTTAACAGATATGAAAATGAAATATTTCTCACCGGAATAATGCCATTTTCATTTTGTGTCCATATTTTGAATTCAATTTAGTCCCCTTAGGATCTAGATAATAGACAGTGAATGTATCGGGGATAATAACTAGTAACTCCCAATGCATACCACTAGAGGTAAAAAAGTTAAAAATTAATAACTCAAAATCCACAATAAAAATGTAATTTTCTTAAGTCCAAATTATAAGCACAGTAAACTTACTCCACATTGAAAGGAGCTATTATCACCGTCTTGTTATTTTGAGCAAAATTTGCAAAAGCATCACAACAGTATTGTTGAACTAACTGAGGGTCTTTAGCTACTAGACTAATCAAAGATGGAATAAAAAATCCTATATGTTCGAATGCAAAATATGCACATATCTTGTCTAAGTAGCTGCAAAACATGTATTACGTATGCATTAATAAATAAAAAACCAGATCACCAGATCCTACACAAGGTATATGGATGTATAAAGAAGATCTCACCTTATCCATAGCTCTATCACAGATGTATTCAACCAATTATATCGAAACAACTCCAAAATATCTTGTATAAATAGGTTGCTTTTGTATGATTGACCTGCAACATCCGCATCTATAGAAATAGTTATAGGGCAATTTATATAATTTTTGCCTAACCATATTGCCATACCCCTACAGTTAGGACCTAACAGGAAAGGTAGGTCCCGTAGAACCCAACTTGGTAATGTAGGAGGTGGAGGTGGAGACCTAGATGCTGTGGGTGTTTTCTTTTTAACCTATATATATATATATATATATATATATATATATATATATATATAATTTCAGATCAACTCACATCATATACACACACTAATAATTTAACGTAATGTAAATTTACCATACAGTTTCAGTATAGATGACATATGCTTTTGGCCACAATATCACTCCGCCTTCGGTCTCACCAAGCGTTTCACAATCTGGGTGGGTATATGGCAATGGAAGATCCACCCACTTGGAGAATATACGTAGCGGGCTCACACGAACCCAACCAGCTGGTAATGGAGATCCATGAAACATTTCCCCTGGTAGGGATGGGTAAGCTGACGCCTCTGCAACGACAAATTCTTTACTTTTTAGACGGCATGGCTTCAACCCCTACAAATTTTTGTGTAAAGAATGTTATGTACATATATACATATCATCTTGAAAAGACTACTTATTATGTCATAAAAATACTTACAGTGGATGTGCTAGGTGGTGGGTCTACATGATTACTCCCAACCTCTACAGTAGGAGTAGAGCGGGACACCATAGGTACTGTCTACTGAGTGGTAGTCTGAGATGCCTGCCACTTGCTCAGTGCTTCTTCGAGTTTCCTATCAACTAGATTATCTACCTATACATGGATAAAAGAAACGTTAGCTTCTGATTCTTGAATTCTCTTTTACAGTAACATTATAAAGAAAGAATAGGTTACCTCTTTTGTGGACGTCCCGATTTTGGGACATGTTTGCGTTGGGATGGCCCAAAGAATGCTTTGATGCCCACACCAGCGCCTACAACCCTAATACGTCCAGGATGCTCTGGGTTATCCAGAGCAACTGTCAATTCATCCCTTGTGCCCTCAGGGATGAACTTGCCTTATTTCCTCAGCTCGTGCAACTCCCGCTAATCGCCAAAACAAAAAATTGTAATTAAGTAAACAACACAAATAATCAATACTCGAATGATTTCTCTAAGATTTGTATTTTACTATTTTTGCAGCCGCCTCAGCAGTTGCGGGCTTCCTTATTTCTCCCTTCTTATTTTGCCTCCAGCTTTCCAGACATCATGGCGAGACAAAGGTGTACTACCTATAGTAGAGGACTCCTGAGTAGCAGCAGACTGAGCAGTAGCCTCAGACTGTAGTCTTTGGTGAATGCCTGCATATCCCTTTGGACCCATTGTGTGGTCATGCACATTCAGTGCATGCCTTGCTTTTTGTGCCTCATTGAGGGCCTAGTTAGTATCAGTGTTCAGGAAATCGGTCCGTGCGGCCGCATATCGGTTCAGACAGGGGACCGCACCGCATATGTCAAAGCGGACCAATAATCGGTCCAGGCCCAATTATGCGGCCGATTACCCGCTTATGCGGCCGCTTAATCACCGCTTTTCCAAACATACATACATGGACTTGAAGAAATGAAATTTATATGATATTTTTTTTGTTTCTAATTAAATATTTATATGATATTGCTGCTCCCTTTCTTCTAATCAATCATTCTATGTTGTCCTTGTATGTAATTGTTCAATGTGATATATAATTCTATATGATTGATATATAAATATATATAGATATATTAAGTTATTAAAAAATCCAAAACCGCATATACTCCCGCATACCACATATACTCTATTCAGTGCCCCGTCCGCCCGTACACCGAATAATGCTTTTCTGAACACTGGTTAGTATGCACATTAATGATTTGGTTAGTAACACTAAATGTTAATCTTGAATAAGTGAATACAACTTATATTAATTAAATTGGGAGTGATGCCTAATACCTTGAATTCATCAGTTTGTCTTGAAGCAATAAACGTGTCCCATTATTCTTGGTCCAGGAAGTTCCACTGTTCTGTGGCTATCTTCTTCTTCTTGTCACCTTCTTTTATGTATTCTCGGGTGAGATTTGTCTTATAGTTCCTTAGGACTCTCCCACAATGTTGCATCACACATTTACGATGTAGCTTTTCATCCAATTCAAATATACGCTGCAAAATAGAATTGCTATTAACTAGTATCTAAAAAATTAGTAATCTAACAAATAGAATTGCAAATTAATAATAACTTACACATAAATCCTTCCATATTACGTCTTTCTTCCCCTTAGGAACTTTATGCCAAGAATCTATCTTACAACCGCAATGGCTACCAGTAACATACCCAAGATATGAAACAAACAAATTGCGATTCACTCCAATTGCATTTCCTGCATTATCAAAATCCACAACAAGTTTGGGTCCATTGCCCCTTTGCGCTATTAACTTCTTCATCATAGTGATGCCCCTTCTCTTGTCAACTTTTTGGTGCTGCTCAAAAAGTGCCTCAAGTGCTTCAAAGGGTATATTTGCATCATCAACCTAAAATTTGACAAAATAAACACACTTACAAGATATAACTAGAAATGGACATATAAATATAAATATAAATATATGATATATATTTTTAAAACTTATATTGTGAGGCAGCGCATTGATGTCCTCACCCTCATGGTAATCATCAACACGTTCATCAGGAGAATGCTCAGCCATCTGAAAGTTCACATTCACATTGTAAAGTTCACATTCACATTGTAAATTTCACATTCACATTGTAAAGTTCACATTTAGAAAAATAAAACATATAAAAAATATAAACATGCCTCTAATATTGCGATTTTTTATCAATTAACAATCCTTCATTGTGATCTTTGCACACATACAATTCATCATTAGCTTCAATATTTGTTGGTGTTGGCAACCCAACTGAGAATGGACTGGAGTCATCATACTTATCATAGTACTCTTCTTCATCTATAAGATCTTCAATGAACTGTCTTTTACCATGAAGAACAACTGACCATTTATCATTTGCAGGATCATCGATATAAAATACTTGTTTCTCCTGTGATGCCAATATGAATGGTTCACCCTTCTCGCCAATCTTTTTAAAGTTCTTTAAAGTGAAACCCAATTCATCCACTATAACTCCTTTGGTGTTATCAACCCAATTACCTTTGAAGAGAAAAATTCTGAAATCTATGTAGTCAAACTCCCATATGTCTTCAATGACACCGTAATATGACATTTTAGCTTCATGTGGACTCTTATCCTTTGGACTTGCAAAAAACATAGTCGACACTTGAAGGGTGACCCCACTATTTTGGACGACACTCTTATCATCTTGGCACTTTGTGTAATATTGACCGACCTAAATCATGCGTCCAAACGTGGAGCGGATTTGAAGTAGTCAGACTTTTATATTTATAACCCGAAACCTTCTAGGCCCCCGCAACTTTACTTATGGGGTCGAAGTAGATATACGGGGTCAAACACAGGGACAAGGGTGGTAGTGTTGAGAACACGGAATCGACACGTTATACTCCGGTAAGGGTAAGGAGATGATAAAATTCCCCAAGGGAACAGCAGGATAGGACAAATAAAACAAAAGAAAACTATCTCCAAATGGAGCTATGAGGAAAAATAAGGTTTTAAGCATTTATCAGTTTTTAGGGGTTTTCGTGCAACGGAAATAGAGAGATAATACTAATGCTATAGTAAGGAATGAAGGAGAAAGCTTCGGTAAAACAAGCGGCATCAAAAACATCTTGTACCCCTCCTCTCGAAGCGGGTACCTCTAACCAAGCATCAACACCCCTCTCGAGGTTGCTGGACTTAAGTTAGGGTGGAAATGTCACTAAAGCAGCTCCGATCCTGGGCACTCTCGTACTCCAGTATCAGACCAAACACTAGAGCCACAACACCTCTCTCAAGGCTGTTGCAACGGGAAAACACGATTCGGTAGCTAATCGAAACACGATCCAAGCGTACAAGCTAGAGTTCAGATGTTAAAAATAGCAATCATTAACAAAAGGTACCAAACATACATCAGTAGATAATTAAAACTCTTCCAATTCTATTAACATATAAGGGTCTGATTAGATTGCATAAATAAAGGAAGTAAATGACTGAAATAAGTAAGACAAGTGTCGCCTTCTTGATTTAGAAGGGCGACAGACATCAGCAGACTTTCCAGCCCGATACCGAGCAGGGGCCTTGCCCGATACACACATGTCGGGCGGCACACCCTCTTGGGCGACATGCTCACGATGGACGGATGTACCGCGCGGGGCGCCCTGGCCCGATACGATCATGTCGGGCGGCACCCTCTCGGGTGACACGCCGCGACTGGCGATGCGTATCAGGGTTTGGTATCGTGCCGGGCTAGAGTGTTGCTTCCAGGTATCGGGTACTCCTATCGGGCATTCTTGTTGGCCGATATCGACCTGCAGTGATGCCCGGGCTGATTCTATGTGAACCATTCCCTCCCTCTCGGGATGGGGAAGTGCTCACCTAGAATTGCCCGACACACCTCTGAGGCACGACACGCGAACTCCATATGCTTTTCTTTGCTGGATTTTTGAGAATTTCCCGAACTGTCTTTTCGGCTTCCTGTAGCTGCTATTTATAGGCAGCGGTTGGGGGAAGTTATGGTTCTCTGGACGCCACGTGTCCTCCTTTAGCTCCATTATTGTGGTTTTAGGGGTGCCCGATATGCGTGTCGCCCGGCACACGGATGTCAGGTTGTCAGTCGTCGTGACGAGTGACGCCTGTCGGTGGGTGGCCTGTATCGCGTGACATGATTCAGCAGTCGTGGCGGGTCCAGATCCCTGTCAGGTGGAAGGCATGTTGCTCATCCGCTTCCTCTTGTGTGACACCCTCGTTTCGCGCGACAGTGTATCAGGCTTCCCTATCGGGCAGTGACCGTATCGGCCGGCTGGTTGGTAAGGAGGCTGATGCAGGTGGAACATGTTCGTGGGCCGGGACGGGCCTTTTTGCCGATAAATGTGTTAAAAACTGAGAAAAACTTTGCAAAAGATGACCAAATTGAGTTATTAGCGTCGCGTGGCCTGTTTATTCAAAAACACTACAAAAGGAGAGGAAAACACTTTAAAAGGGCAGTTTTGATAACAAAATAAGGGCAAAAACATTACAAAATTTGGTGTTATCAACTCCCCCAAACTTAGCATTTTGATTGTCCTCAATCAACCTTTAAACTTTGTTTTGTGATGCTTCTTCTTGATCGGTATAGTTTCCAGACCATGGGATTGAGCGAGCATTGAGATGTCTCATAGAGAATGCGGCCCGACCACGAACAACAAACTTTATTTCTCCTGCCTTATTAAGCAAATTTTTTCTCCACAACTTCGGCGAGACTTAGGTGCATGATTTCGAAGTTAGCTTTCACACCAAACAACTTTTGGGGGTAGAAAGTTGTGTGTTTGGGTAGGCTTAAGGCTTTTTAGATTTTTCTTGTTTCCCATTAGTCCATCCAGGTACGGGTCCGTTAATGGGCAAGTGGTCCCTGCAGTCCAAGCCAGTTGGCCTTAGAGCAGTGATTTCACATCCTACATACCACTGCCCCAGATCTACCATGCCTAAAGATGAGTACTTTTGGAAAACAAGTGTGTGTATATATATATATATATATATATATATATTCATTTGGCACAACTCTCATGCTTTTATTCACTCTCATAAGGTTATTCTCTCTTTTTGGGATTTTTGTTGAGTAAGGGAAAACAAGAGGAATTTTGTTGCTGTTTGGGCAGCTTTTTCCTTCTGCATACACGTCTCTTTAGCTGTTGTGAGATTATTTTTCAAAATTTTTGGTATTGAGAGTCGTAGTCTTTTGTTGTTTGAGGCTACATTATCAGAAAGACATAACAAACTTGCATCTCCTTAGGAACATAGAAAACAGATTGACAAGAAGTCGTATAAGGTTTTTTACTATATAGTGTCTTTGTACATATGTAAGGAGACAAAATAAGCAAAATTTTTCAAAATTTTTGTATTAGGAAATTATATGTACATATGTACACATGATATAGGAAAGGAACAAGCAGAACAAAAATGGGTGAAGTTTGAAGAAATTTTTTTATACCTCCCTCACTGGTACATGGTACCCCCCAAACTTGCTCCACACTCTGTCCCAGAGTTGTGAAGTAGATAAGGTAGGGTAATTCTTAACCTAGTGAGGGTTAGCAGGTGAGCGCGCTTGCGCTAGATAGAAGCTCCCAGACATATTCTCTTTGTTTGCTGTGGTAGTCGATGTGGTGGAGTTGGTCAGGCGTCACGTTATTTGATATCCCTTCGAGGATGAAGATGTTGCAGTCAGTTGTACCAAAAGGCAAATTGAGGGCTCATAATTGCAAGATTCAACGAGCTCAGACATGTGCTTTTACTATTAGGCATTCCCTTAAACCAGGTAGACTTTTTAAGATACTTCCATTGTGAACATGAACAAAAGGACTGATAATCAATCTCAGTTTCTTTAAACTTTCATCATCCATTAAACTAGTCAGAGAAGTCTACTTATCTGTTCCAATACTTTTTCTTAATTTGATATCCCCAAGAGAGGTCCATTTCCTTATCATAGTATGTCTTCTGCGGTGGTTTAGGGCCATCTCGAAAAGAGAAAATCAGTGGAAGTCTTTCTCCAGTGGCTTCCGAATTGAATGTGGGTATTTTGGGTTCATCAGTTATAAGGCCACCTTCTTCATGGGGGATATCTTCTTTGGATATAGTATCCACAAGTGTTTTCAAGAGCTCTCTGTCTACCATTGGCCAGTTATCATCGTCAAAATCTGCACGAGCCTTGTGTTTGCTCTGGCTGCATCCTCTGGGAAAGAAAATGGACTCTTTTCTTGAGAGGTTTGCACTTGTTCTCTTCTCAGCGGTTGATGGTCCAGTTGCCTCGGGATTCTGACATTTCTGCCCGACCGTTGTTGCTTCAGATGCGGCATCAGTGTCTATTCTTCTGCTATGTTTGTTGACTCGAACGGCGGTCTGCTTTGTTCGGGCCATATCTGTTATCATTCAAAGAAAAAAAAACTGATTGCACGATAGAATTCGGCCTGATACAGAGTCCGGTTGTCGTTCAGCACTGGGCGATACGGGGAAAACTGTGCGTCACACCTGTTGCCCGACACAGGTGTGTCAGGTGATACGGTTGCGTGAAACAAACTACCCGATAGGGATTTCTCCGCGAGAGAAAAATGTGTCGCCCGATAACAAGAACAAGCGATGCGACACAAGAATGGGCGACACGATTATCGCTCGACGCGGCGTATCGGGCAAACGCGTACGAAAAACGTATTGCGCGTCACGCGTGTCGGGCGATACAAGGAAAATCAACTAAAGTCATCCACCGATACGCTACGTGCGATAAGAAGCTCATGTCGGGCAAACATGTTGTCAGGCTATACCTTTGCTATCTGAAGCTACCCAGGACGACACAAGAGCAAAGGGAGAAATTACTACATGATACAGGTAGCTAGAAGAGCAAAAGTAATATCCCGACATGGTAAAACCTCCGTACTATATATAGCAATCTCAACCGAGGGTAAAATGGGTAAATACGGGATGTGTGTTGTCTGTTGAGACAAGCCATTCCCGAGATGGACGGTCCATCAGTCTAATCAAGGGTAATTACACATCTTGACCGATACGAGAGCTTTCCGCCCGGGTGCGTCGTCCGACACGGCTTATGCGACGCCCGATATACCGCCGCCCGATATGGGTGTGTTCTACGCGCCGGTTGAGTTGCCGCCCGATACGAAGATTCAGGATAATAACTAGAAGAAAGACTTAAAGGCAAAGTGAAGGACGGTTGAGGGGTAAAACATCATTGGCCTAAGGTTAAATTCCCGACATCAGATAGTATTACTCATCAAGGTCCATGAAACAGAGCGGTGGCCCATAAAACAGAAGAGTCAGTGCACGTAGCGCGCACGCTGACTCAAGCCTTATTACAGTCCAAATGTTCATAATGTTTGTTTTGCAGGAAAGTAAATAACATCCTATTCTAGGAAAATAAAAAGCTCGGGCTGCCTCCCGAGGAGCGTTGGAGTTTGTGTCGCCAGCTCGACCACTTCAGGTTCTTCACTTTTAGCCTCCTGCAACATCCATACTCGCAACTCGATCTCTACCTTTTGTGATCACAACCCTGCCTTTTTGGCGGTTTCAGTGTTAGAGGGTATTTTTCCTGAGAGATTCTTTATTAATTCGGCCATCTGGGCTAATTGCTGATCAATCTGGCGTTGATGCATCTGCATATCCACCATCTAGACCTGCAATGAGTTCAGAACACCCGAATTTGAAAGCGCACTCTGCTATAACTGGTTATTAATTGTGTCCTATCTTTGTACAAAATCAAACAATTGTCCGACCACGTCTGATTGGTTTGGAACCTTGTCCTTTCCCTGCTCTTTGGCTTGACCTTGGTATTTAACTTGTCCTTGGAAATTTTCTTTGTTTGACTGGAAGGGGGTATTTTTGACGAATTGACTCTGTCCTCCCCTTTTCTCGAAGGCTTGAGGTGGCTTGGAGGAAGTATGCAGCTGATGTGATTTTTCAGCTACATCTTTGTTGCCATAACTGAAACCGGGATGGTCCGGCCTTTTGAAGTTAACAAAAGAGACATTCTTAGTCTCCTCAGCCTCAGATTCAGTATCGCTCGATGCGTCGAGTCGGGTGTAGATGCAGTTATCTACCCCGTGTCCTCCCTCTCCACAGGTAACACATTTCATAACCTTCTCAAATTGCTTCTTTCCCTTCCCACTGGACTCTTTCAGGTGCTTCACATCAGTTGTGATCCTCTGGATCTGAGAAGTGATGGTCTCCAGAGCCTTGGATTCAAAAGAAGGTCCTTCACCAGCCTTCTTAGCTTGTCCCTTATCGGATCTATCATAGTTAGTGTCGGCTTGCAACTCGGCCATGTTTTTGATGATCTTCTCGGACTTGCTCAGCTTCTTTCCCAGAAAGTCACTTCCTGTTGTTGTATTTAGTGAAACCCTTTCCTCAGGGGTTAAACCGTTATAGAAGGTGGTGATCAAGAAATCTTTCTTGTAATTGTGATGAGGGCAATCCCTCTGATATTTCTGATATCTTTCCCAGGCGTCATGGAGGTTCTCGCTTGGCTTCTGCATGAAGGATGTAATCCTTTGTCTGTTCCGGACAGTCTTCTCAGTTGGATAGAACTTGTTCACGAAGGCGTCCTCCAATGCACTCCATCCATCAAGAGCTTAGTGGGGCAGCCCCAGATACCAGGACAGAGCCTTATCTTCCAAAGAAAAGATGAAGCCCTTGCAATAGATTACCTCTTGGGGGACTCCCCGCATCTTGATGGTGTCGCATATCTTTTTGAAAGCATCCAAGTGGTTATAGGGATTTTCATTCTTAGAATTCCCTCTAAAGCTTTTATTCTGAATCATGGAGATAACTGATGGCTTGAGCTCGAAGTTGGTGGCGTTGAATCACGGAATGACGATAGGGCATCTAGAATTGTTAGCCTTTGTGGAAGCTAACTCTCTAAGAGTCTTTTCTTCTTCATTTGAATCATCATTGTCGCTGCCTCCCTGGCGCTGTTCCTGATTATTGTGGTTCCTCCTGTGCCTTTGATGATTACGGTGTCTATCCTGGCGATGATCTTCCTCGAACTGCTCCATTTCTGGATCTTCAGGCTGATCATTGTCGTCGTAGCGGTTGCTATCTTCCGGTGGAGGCGCGTGAGGTCTAGCCCTCCCTTGGCGTTCACCTTCAGAAAGGGGTTGTTCAACACACGACGACATGTTTGATGGTGTCAGTGCTCTGGTTAGCTGAAGGTCTTCCCTTTGATCACCTGAATAGCATGTAAAATTAAGTTAGAAAAATCTGTATCAATAATACGAATTACTTATTTCAGGTTTAAATAATAAAAAAAAATAATAAAAGGGAAAAAGAGCGTGTTGTCAAGCTCATTTCTAAGCTTGAGGCACTAGAGTGTAGTTAGTGGATTCAGGTTCATCAACAGTACCGTTTTTCCTTGTCCTGGCAACGACGCCAAAAAGTTGACCGCCTAAATCGTGCGTCCAAACGTGGAGCGGATTTGAAGTAGTCAGACTTTTGCATTTATAACCCAAAACCTTATAGACCCCTGCAACTTTGCTTACGGGGTCGAAGTAGATATACGGGGTCGAACACAGGGACAAGGGTGGTAGTGTTGAGAATACGGAATCGACGCGTTATACTCCGGTAAGGGTAAGGAGATGATAAAATTCCCCAAGGGAACAGTAGGATAGGACCAATAAAACAAAAGAAAACTATTTCCAAATGGAGCTATGAGGGAAAATAAGGTTTTAAGCATTTATCAGATTTTAGGAGTTTTCATGCAACGGAAACAGAGAGATAAATCTAATGCTATAGTAAGGAACGAAGGAGAAAGCTTCGGTAAAACAAGCGGCATCAGAAACATCATGTACCCCTCCTCTCGAAGCGGGTACCTTTAACCAAGCATCAACGCCCCTCTCGAGGTTGCTGGACTTAAGTTAGGGTGGAAAGGTCACTAAAGCAGCTCCGATCCTGGGAACTCTCGTACTCCAGTATCGGACCAAACACTAGAGCCAAAACACCTCTCTCAAGGCTGTTGCAATGGGAAAACACGATTCAGTAGCTAATCAAAATGCGATCCAAGCGTACAAGCTAGAGTTCAGATGTTAAACATAGCAATCATCAACAAAAGGTACCAAACATACAACAACAGATAATTAAAACTCTTCCAATTCCATTAACATATAAGGGTCTGATTACATTGCATAAATAAAGGAAGTAAATGACTGAAATAAGTAAGATAAGTGTCGCCTTCTTGATTTAGAAGGGCGACAGACAGCAGCAGACTTTCCAGCCCGATACCGGGCAGGGGCCTTGCCTGATACACACGTGTCGGGCGACACACCCTCTCGGCCGACACGCTCACGACGGGCGGATGTACCACACGGGGTGCCCTGACTCGATACGATCATGTCGGGCGGCACCCTCTCCGGCGACACGCCGCGACTGGCGATGCGTATCGGGGTTTGGTATCGTGCTTGGCTAGAGTGTTGCTTCCAGGTATCGGGTACTCCTATCGGGCATTCTTGTTGGCCGATATCAGCCTGCATCGATGCCTGGGCCGATTCTAAGTGAACCATTCCCTCCCTCTCGGGATGGGGAAGTGCTCACCTAGAATTTCCTGGCACACCTTTGAGGCACGACACGCGAACTCCATATGCTTTCCTTGGCTGGCTTTTTGAGAATTTCCCGAATTGTCTTTTCAGCTTCCTATAGATGCTATTTATAGGCAGCGGTTGGGGGAAATTATGGTTCTCCGGACGCCACGTGTCCTCCTTCAACTCCATTATTGTGGTTTCAGGGGTGCCTGATATGCGTGTCGCCCGACACAAGGATGTCGGGTTGTCGGTCGTCGTGACGAGTGGTGCCTACAGGCGGGGGGCCTGTATCGCGCAACATGCTTCAGCATTCGTGGCGGGTCCGGCTCCCTGTCGGGTAGAAGGCATGTCGCTCATCCTCTTCCTCTTGCGCGACACCCTCCTGTCGCACGACAGTGTATCGGGCTGCCCTATCGGGAAGTGACCGTATTGGTCGGCTGGTTGGTAATGAGGCTAATGCAGGTGGAATGTGTTCGTGGGCCGGGACATGCCTTTTTGCCGATAAATGTGTTAAAAACCGAGGAAAACTCTGCAAAAGATGACCAAATTGAGTTAATAGTGTCGTGTGGCCTGTTTATTCAAAAACACTACAAAAAGGAGAGGAAAACACTTTAAAGGGCAGTTTTGATAACAAAATAAGGGCCAAAAACATCACAAAATTTGGTGTTATCAAATATGTGAAACCATTAATGTCATACCCTTCATAAGACATAACATTCAATTTCGGTTTAAAGGCGAGGCATTTGATAGTTTTAGTAATATCATCTGGTGTTTGAGATATTTGATGTAAGACTTTATCTTCGAAAAATGTCTTGTTATGCTCTCTAGAAAGCCACATTGTATTGGCTCGAGGATATTATCTCTTGATGAAATTGGTATGTTCCTCGATATAAACACTCACTTCGTCCATGTTGTGTAAAATATACAAGTGACCTTGTTCCAACTACTCACGGCTGATTACTTTCACACGTGATCCCAAAATTCCTTTGCCAAATTGCTCCTCAATATTCTTGTCATTACTAGGAGTGTCATTACCACTGAGAAAGTCATTGCAAAAATCCATAACCTCTCTCGCCACATAACCCTCAATAATACTCCCTTCAGGCCGATAACAGTTTTGAACATGACTTTTAAAAATGCTCATGTATCGTTCAAAGGGATACATCCAATGCAAGAAAACTGGTCCCAACATTTTCACTTCCCTAGTCAAGTGGACAACAAGATGTACCATGATATCAAAGAACGACGGAGGAAAATACATCTCAAGCTGACATAGGGTAACAACCACTTCTCTTTGCAAATTATCGAGAGTATCATGGTCAATAACTTTATTGCACAGACTGTTGAAAAAGAAACAAAGTCTGGTGATTGCAAAACTTACATGCTTCAGCAATATAGATCTAATTGCCACATGCAATATTTGTTGCATTAGAGTGTGACAATCATGAGATTTAAGACCTATCAACTTCAGATCTTTCATTGATACCAATCGATGGATGTTGGATGAGTAACTCTGTGGCACATTAACATTTACCAAACATTCACAAAAAGCTTTCTTCTCCTTTCTAGACAATGTGTAACAAGCGAGATGTAAGTATGTTCTTCGATTTCCCATTTCACGAAATTCTATTAATTTTGACCTTATTCCCATTTCACGTAGGTCCAGTCTGGATTTTATCCCAACTTTAATCTTACCTGGTATATTCAACAAAGTACCAATGACACTATCACATACATTTTTCTCAACGTGCATGACATCAATACAATGCCTGACTGTCAAAGAACTCCAATAAGGAAGATCCCAAAATATTGACTTCTTCTTGAATAAAGATTTGTCACTCTGTGTGGCCATAGTACATTGTGATCTCTTGCCAAATTCATTGACAATGTCTTTTACTCTTTCATAAACAACCTCCCCTGGTATAGGTTTAGGTGCACTCCGTTCCTCATTCAATCCATTGAATGCTTTGCGCTTCCTACGACACATATGGAATTTTGTAAGAAACCTTCGATGACCGAGATATACAGTCTTACCGCCATGTTTTAGTCTTGTTGAATCCGTTTTCTCTTCACATATAGGACACACTTTAGCTCCTTTGACACTATATCCACACAAATTCCCATATGCTGAAAAGTCATTAATAGTGCAAAACAACATAGCATGCAAACAAAATGTCTCTCTTCGTGAAGCATCATAGGTCATCACACCTTCACCACATAGTTTCTTTAAGTCATCAATCAGAGGTTCATGATAAACATCGATGTCATTTCCAGGTTGTTTAGGGCCCGATATCAACAACGACAACATTACATACTTATTTTTCATACACAGCCAGGGAGGAAGATTGTATATAACAAGCATGACATGCCAAGTGTTATGTTGGCTGCTCAATGTCCCATACAGATTCATCCCATTTGTACAAAGCCCAAGTCTTAGATTCCTGACTTCTTCACCAAATTCAGGGTACAAAAGATCAATCTTCTTCCACTATAGGGAATCAGACGCATGTCGTAGGATCCCATCATTATTTTTTTTAACATCTGCATGCCACCTCAAATTCTTCGCATCTATCGGATTGGCAAACAAGCGTTGAAACCGTGATATTATAGGTAGATACCACATCACCTTGGCTGGAGAACCAGTTTTGGACTCCCCCGAAGTCGTCAATTTATACCGTGACACACCACATTTTGGACAATCTTTCAAATCCACATAGTCCTTTTGAAATAATACACAATCATTCGAGCATGCATGTATCTTCTTGGCATCCATTCCCATTGGGCACAACAATTTCTTTACCTGGTATGTTGGGATTGGCAGCTCGTTTTCTTCAGGAAGCATTTCTTTCAACAACGAGAACAATGACGTGAAGCTTTTGTCCCTCCATCTATTGTTAGCTTTCAGCTTATACAATCTCAACACAGTACTAAGCTTCGTAAACTTAGTACAACCTGTGTATAACGATATCTCAACATCATGCACAATGTTTTTAAAAATGGGAGGTGGATCGGTGTGCTCTACCCCACAACTATCCAACATCGCATCAACGATGTCTACTGGAACTGGTTCATTCACATCTACATCATCGGAGTGGTGTGTCCCCGCTAGTGGTGCTTTTACACCCCACGAGGTCAGAGCGCACAGGATATGGGATCTTATGCTTTCGAAATTTATGTTATCCCTAACCGAGTCGATCACTAAGACTAAAACAGGTCGCCCACAAGCGTACAGGGTACTATTTTAGTATAGGTGATTGTCAAGATAAGGGGCTGAACCACAGAGATAGAGGGGGATCTAGAGTTAGACAGAGTGGGCTTTGTTCCTTTTGCGGAGCTTAGGTTTTTAGGGTTTTAAAATGTTTGGTTGTTTGATTACGCTAATGAGCAAGTAAGAAATGCGAGATGGAAACTAAATTATGAAAGAGCAAGCAAATTAGTAAACTAAGTTAACAAACTAACTAAGCAAGAGCAAGAAGAGATACACTACTCTAGCAAGGCAAGAAGCAATTAAGAACTAAACTAACCACTAGAAAGAGCAAGAGCCTAAGTTAACACTAAAGAGCAAAACTAAGCAATTAACTAGATTAAGCAAAAATGACTAAACTAGACTAGCATGAACAACCAAGCAGAGCAAGATGGTTTTAAGCAGTTGATTAGGGTAGGTGGGCCGTTTGGGGATATAACTTTGATATTAGTTGGGGGAGATCATTAAACATGCAAGGTTCTCATTTCATATCTAGATTACCTAACCAAACAACAAGGACAATGCCATTAGAATATACCCTATACTACTAGTAGAAGACTAGGGTTAGGTGTAATTCTAATGGGATTAGCCAAATCTAGGTTTCTAGGGTAAGTGATAGTGAGCAATTGAGGATTGAGGGTAGAGATGGGAGTAGGGATGAGGGTATTTGACCTCATGCCACTAGCCACTCTAGCCTTTAAAAGGCCCTAGGCAATTGCATCACTCTCACTTACACTAGCTACTTAAATCTCACACTCACTTGTAGGAGGGATGCGTATGTAGGAACAAAAGGGGGCTAGCTAGGGATCCACTAATTGGACCTAAGAGCCAATCCTAAGATTGCCACATACACTCCAATTCCTCCTAGAAGCTAAGTGCCATCAAACATCTCAAAGCAAGCAATCTATGTTATAAGCACAAACCACATGCAATAAAATAGGAAATGAGATTGAAGCAAGAGGTAATCATCATAGATAGAAATTGAGTTTATTACAAGAAATTTTCCCCCAAAATGGTATCAAAGTTACATTTTAACCCCAAACAGCCCACCACTAGGGGCTTAGCTACACATGATCAAGGAAACAAGAAAAGAAAGGGGTAGAAGAAGGGAAACGCCATGAAGCTCGATGTAGAAGTCTCCTCCTTCACCTCCGGGCTGCTGTGGACGTCCTTCCTCCTCCAAAGGTGCTAGGACGCATGAAGATGTGGGGGTTTATGGATGGAAACCTAGGAAACTAGGATTCCATGGTGGAATGAGGGTGGAAATGGTGGATGGTGAGCCAAAATGTAAAGGGGTTGCACTCAAAGCTCAAGGAAGGAGAATGGAGCTTGGAGTAGCTGTAGGGGCATCTAACCTAGTGCTATGGCCGCCACCCATGTATATATAGGTGGTGGTGTAAGCACTAGGGTAAGTAGGGGCAGTTTAGGAAAAGCAGTGAAAAGTAGGGTAGGGTTGGTGGACCACCACGACCGTGGTGAGGGTGGTGGAGAATGGTCGTGGAGTGGTGAAACGGTCGTGGTGTGAAGGAATTGGAAAAAGGTCAAGTATGGTGGTAGCCACGGCCGTGGCGGGATGCCACGATCGTGGTGTGTTAGGGACACCACGACCGTGTTGGGTAACACTGCCGTTTTGGAGGAGGAGGAGGTGACCGTGGGGAATCACCACGGTCGTCTTGAGCTTCTTTGGACACGATCGTGGCAGGTGGCCACAGTCGTGGCGTTCTGGGGAAAAACCTTGTTGCAAGTTGAACTTTTGACAATTAATTCGCACGGCCGTGGGATGTGCCCATGGTCGTTTTCCACTTTGCTGACCATGACCATGCGGCTGGCCACGACCGTGGTGTCTTCAATGGCCACGGTTGTGGCACAGGGCCACGGCCATGGGATTCTGTACAAATTCACTGTTGATCTTGGCACCATTTTGCTAAAAAACGCATGACCGTGGCATTGTGCCCACGACCATGGTGAGGTTGGCCTCATTTAATCACACTTCAATCTTCATCATTCTTGGATGTCTTTTCTTGGGGACGATTCTTGACCATTGGAGGTAGGTTGAGGGAGATTTTGGGGCCTTCTTTTGGTCCCTCCATGAGTGGGGGAACCCTAGAACTCCTTCTTTCTCTCTCTTCCATCTAAGCATGGTTCAAGTACCTGAAAAATAGTGCAAAGAACATCCATAAGCATATTTGCAATGATAACCATATTAGGGAAAAAGACTTGTAATCTAACATGTTTAGATGCAACTTAAGTACAAAATGGCACAGGATGGAGCCCTAAAATAGGGCTACATCACCACCCCAAACTTAAAACATACTTGTCCTCAAGTATGCTCCAACTCAATCTCTCTACAAAACTTCCACAAAATGAAATGACATATGCAATGTAAAAGATGATTATTGCTTAGTGGGATCAAAGATAACTTAATGCATGCATTTCACCTCTCTCCTCTCCTACTTTCACAATCCAATCATGAAAATAGCACAAAGCTCATGAACTTCACATATAGCGTGTAGAGTACACAAGTTATCCATACTTCTTCCATAAAGTTCCGGGTAAACCGTTTCATGATAGTGTTAATCGAGGATGACTAGAAGTGTTGTTTCACATTCATGCATTCAGTCTTATATTTCAAATCATACCAGATGACCCACGTGGCTGCAGAAAAAGGCAAAATGAGCTAAGTTTGATGCTTCTTAGCTCAATGGGTATGAAAGTGGAATAAAGGGTTGCAGTAAGATTTTTGGAGTGTTTTTACACACTCATCTTTTCTTTATTTGAATGCTCTTAAACAGGAGCATCCTTTTATTTTGTTTTTGCTTTCCTTTTTCTTTTCTTTTCCTTCTTGCCCTTAGTGTAGATAGGGAAAATGGTGGATAGAGTGAAGCGGGGAGATAAAGATATGCCAAGGCTGATTATGTGCACTAGGGCATCTTTTTATGAGGCGGAGGGGTATGAAGATGGTGGAAGAAGAATCGGGTCAAAGAGGGGTCATTGGTATGATTTTCCACATAAGACATCCTGCATGAAAGTTAATCCAATACTTCATCCTAGATATCACACCACATGAATGAACAACATGAAATTGATATATCAAATAAGTGATTCCACAAACTCTAAGCGTTCAAAGCTTGCTCAAGTTCACCATTCAGCCAAATCAATCACAATCACAAGAGAGGTGATGCACATGTAAAAAGTCAAACATTGATACCACTTAGAAATAAAGCATGACATTTCACTTGCACTAGTCAAATGTCGTCATTTTTACTCAAAACAGTAGAGATTGGGTCAAAACATATTTTTTAGACAAGAAATCTCAAATTTGGGCAAAATTGGCCAAAATGGTGCCAATTTGCACTAAATCACATCTAAACCTACTTTAGGGGAATTTAAAGCATAAAGCAGAAAATCCTACTTAAAAAGCACAAGAAACTACAAAAACTACACGAAGATGCAATGCATTGTATAGAAAAGCAAAAATTTTGAAAAAGTACACAAAAATGCAAGAAGTCAAACTACATGTATGCATAAATACAAGCAGACACACCACGTGTAACATCCCTGACCTGGGTTATGAATTAACCCTAGATGTTTTGTCTAATAAGGTTGAGTAGATTCTTAATCTTATCTTGGGAAAAGTAATTAGGCCTCATAGGAAACTTATGTTTCAATTTTGGTCCTGTTTGAGCAATGTTGAAGCAATGTTTGCTTATTTTGGACTAAAATGCAAATTACCCAAGTCGAGGGGTTAACTTGCAAATGTTTCATGATAAGATGTTCCTTTGATTTTGAGACATCATAAGAATGAATATGATGTAGTGGTATGATTTTCACAAGCTTGGGCACTAAGATTAAGCTTGTAAAGCAATCCTTGTGCATTAAAACCTAGTTTTGGTGTAATGTGCAATTTACCCAAAACCTAGGGTTCAATATGCAAATTACCACTTCAATAAGGTCCCTAATGTTTCTTGGCATCAATTAGAGCAAATAAAATGAGAGGGGTGCCTCATTTGAATTAAGTTGGAGGAGAGAGAATCTTGATATTAAAATAATCAAGATTTAATCTTAAGTGAAACCCTAATTCAATTTAGGGCAAAAATGAATGTATTAATTAAAGGGCCTTCAACCAAAATGTTATTGGTTGATTTTGAATATGGATGGACGTTCCTTTGCAAAGATAAGGAACGAAAATATTTTAAGTAGGTGAAATTCCACTCACCTTATTATAAGGAAAAGAATTTCCACTCAAAAAGATATATTAATATTATAATGGATTAAGGTGCTTATTTTATTTTCCCTTAATCCATGGATAATGGAAGTGAGTTCGGTGGCTTTGAGTTGCCTTTGTATGCAAGAAAACCAAGGAGGAAGAGGTGATACTATTTTTGGAATTAAATGCATTTTAATAAGGCATTTTCTCTCTCATCAATTTCTTTATAAAAGTGCCATTTCCAAGCCCAAACCAAGGCCTTTTTCGGATTTTCTTCTTCCCCTTGCTTGCAAAACAGACCAAGGAGCTAGGGAGGAGCAGGGAGCACGTCCACAACCTGTGGGTAAGCCCTTGACCTTCGTTCTCTTTGATTTCATGGTGGAAATCGAAAATAAATTATGGATTCCTTCTTATTTCGATCTCCTCTTCAACCCTAGCCAACTTTTGCAATCAAAAGCTTGAGGACGAGCCTAGGGGGAGTTGCAAGAGCTTCATCCACCATTAATGGCGTGAGCTTGGAGCTTTGGAGCTCAACTGGAGGCGGGTTTTATAACTCAAACCCTTAAACATTGCTATTGCATCAATTCTCTATGCTTTGTTGATTGATTTCTTCAATTTGATACACTCTTGTTTCCTTGCTGCAATTTCCATCAAGAACGGTTGCTGTTCTTGGTTGTTCGAAAGAAGGGGATGATGACATCATCCTAGATGCTTATCCAAAGAAAAGTACCAAGCCAAACGGTTTTGATAGCTACTCCAAATCGTTTTAATTTGATTGGCTATGCGGTTTCAGCAAACCGTTTAAGGGGAAACGGTTTGAAACCGTTTGGGAGAAAACAGTTTCAAAACCGTTTGAGATGGTTGACCAAGCATTGAAAGTTTGGGAATCTTGTTCCCAATTATTTAGACTAATGACCCTCCAAATTTGAGGGGTTAACTCCAAAGGAATCGTGAGTTGAAGGCCAATCAATTAGGAAAATCAAATTGAATTAAATGCTGATTTTCAACCTGATCAAATTGACCTGTTTGGGAAAACGGTTTCAAAACCGTTTGAGATGGTTGACCAAGCGTTGACCATTTGGTATTACTGTTCATAATTATGTTGGTTGATGACCCTCCAAATTTGAGGGATTAACTCCCAAGGAATCGTGAGTTGAATGCTAATCAATTAGGGAAACCTAATTGGATTAAGTGCTGATTATCAATCTGTTTTAATTGAACTTTTTGGGCAAACGGTCTCAAGACCGTTTGAGTGCGTTGACCAAGCATTGACCGTTTTGGATTAATGTTCCTAATGATGTTTTCTAATTACTCACAAAATTTTAGGGATTAAATCCCAAGGAATCGTGAGTTTAAGGCTAATCAATTAGGTAAACCCTAATTGAAAACAGTGCTGAAATTCCAATGAGTTAAGTTGAGATTTTGGGTTGATTAGCCCAAACGGTTTCAAGACCGTTTGGGGATCACCCAAACAGTCTCAAGACCGTTTGGGGATCACCCCAAGACCGTTTGGAGGTCTGGGGTCAAGTATAGTTGACCAATTGAAGGTCCAAAGGTACTAATCATATTGCAATGTAGTGCTGATTTGTTGATCAACTCGATAGACCAATCCATGATGAATTTTCACTAGAGTCCAGAGGTTGGATGGGAAAATGGTCTCAAGACCGTTTGGAGCTCATCCAAACGGTATCAAGACCGTTTGGTGGTCACCCAAGACCGTTTGGAGGTCTAGGGTTGAGTATGGTTAGGTGTTTGAAGGTCTAAAGGTACCAAGCTGTTAAACAATGTAATGTTGATTTGGTGATCAATCCAATGAACCAAACCCTAATTGGATTGCTTAGATTTGAGTGATATGATGGGCAAACGGTCTCAAGACCGTTTGGAGGTCATCCAAACGACCTCAAGACCGTTTGGGGTCAGGTCATACCCAATATGGTTGATGGTTCAATGATTTCAAAGAAACTAGTCTTACATTGATTAGTATTGAAGGACCATCGATTCCAAACCCTAATTCAATTGAATCAAACCCTAATTGATGATCAATTGAGGGTCAAATCAGTTTAAGGTTGACCTATTAAACTCAATTGAAGTATGAGTATAGGTCCAATTGATGATTGGTTCCATGAATTCAATGATTGAAGGAATCAACATTGAAAACCCCAATTCAATTGGATAGCTCATGTCATTGGAGGTCCAATTGATCAAAACTTTTTGGAAACCTAATGTAATTAGGTGAGAGATACCCTTAATGGTACTAATCAATAATGCATAACAATGCATGGATCCAATACATGATTAGGAAACCCTAGTGGAGGGTGTATCATTGTGAACCCTGGTTGAGGGTGTATCCTTATAAACCCTGGTTGAGGGTGTATCCTTGTGAAACCCTAGTGGAGGGTGTATCATTGTGAACCCTGATTGAGGGTGTAACCTTGTGAAACCCTAGTGGAGGGTGTATCATTGTGAACCCTGGTTGAGGGTGTATCCTTGTGAAACCCTAGTTGAGGGTGTATCATTGCGATTGTTTATAGGCAACTTTATAATAAAGTTATGCCTGAAACTAAGATAAGTCCATATCATGTGAGATAGTTGGACAATTCTACTGTGTGGCCTATGCATTATATGCTAAGGGTGAGTATTCTGTGATGGAATGTATTAAGAGGGGAAATACATTAATACAATATAAAGTTGGTTAACTCAAGAGGGTCTGAATTAATGAGAAATGGGGAACCCTAACCCTAATTTGGGGAAAAGGGAATGATAAGCCCTGTTTGATAGTGAACCCTAATTCCTGGTTAAGGAATGATGGTGTTACTATTGTATCACATGATGTGATGAATATCTTGTATGACTGTTATCATGCCTAATAACCATGCAGGTATGATGAGATGATGAATATAGCCAAGTTTGGGCTGTGACATTTATATAATAAATGTTGATTGGCTTTTTGTGTGTTGATGTTGCTGTTGCTTTATAAAAGTAACAATGTGTACGGATTTTATGAACCATGTGAATAAGTTGTTGCCTAGTGAGAGGTGACAAGATGTGAATGGCCTTGTGAGCCATGTGAATAAGTTGTTGCCTAGTGAGAGGTGACAAGATGTGAATGGCCTTATGAACCATGTGAATAAGTTGTTGCCTAGTGAGAGGTGACAAGATGTGAATGGCCTTGTGAGCCATGTGAATAAGTTGTTGCCTAGTGAGAGGTGACAAGATGTGAATGGCCTTGTGAGCCATGTGAATAAGTTGTTGCCTAGTGAGAGGTGACAAGATATGAATGGCCTTGTGAGCCATGTGTGATGTGGGTAACAAGTATCATGTTTCTTTGTAGCATTTGTGTTAATAAGTTATGCTAGAGAACTTGGCTGATGTTACATTCCTGTTATATATCTATAGTTCATTGATGATTATTCATATATGTTGTATTCATTACAAGTAGATGGATGAACTATGAGTCTACCATGGGTAGATGCAATGCTCTTATTGAAAATGGAGATTATCTTATTCTGTTCTATGAAGAATAATTCTGCCTATTAATGTAAAAGTAACCCCTGCTCAGTTTAATTTCATAATCTACTATAACAATGTTTCTGGCAGAGAGTTATTTCTCTCGCTGGGGCAATTTACAATTGTCTCACCCCCGTGGGAAACATTTTTAGGTATGCATGAAAGGCAGAGCAGAAACCCTAGAACAGGGAAAGAGCAGTAGCAACAGCAACAGCAGGGACAACAATAAGATCTCAGGTGGAGATATTGTCTGTCTAGTCATATAGATAGTAGTCCTATGTGTCGTCTCTGTACTCTCAGGTCCTCGGAGTTTTTAGTCAGTGTTTTTGATATATCAGTCTGAGGTTTTGGCTTGATGCCTCGAGATTTGTATGCTGCCTGCATATATGTTTATAAGGCATCTGATGATGTAGTCTCTGGAAAGAGATGGTATAGGATATGTACGTTTGAAACAGAATGTATATGATATACAATGGCATTTGTTGGAAAAGATTTCCTATGTGTGGATCTCTTTGCAAAAAGTTTTAATTTTTAGTGATTTTCGCTAATCCGCTTCTTGATGAACGCTTCCGCATTAGTTAATCTTGTTTTCGCGAGACGGTCGTCACACCACGTCAGGGTAAACAAGTATGAAATATCAGTCAAACTGTTTGATCATCTTGCAAAAATTTAGCACAAGGCATATGGAGAAAAGTGCGGTGAGAGAAGGGTTTACCGCCCTACCACCCCAAACTTTTAAATCATGCTGCCCTCAACATAAAATAAAAGTTTAGACCAGTAGGGCAAAAGGTGTGGGGTCGCAAAAGACAACCGCCAAGAGCTGGAGTGGTCAAAGTAACACTGGGTGAGCAGGACAGGGCCACCACGGCCGTGCTGAACAACACGACCGTTCTGTCCTTCTTCCTATAGCCTCTCTATTGATTTGCAATCTCTTCTTCCATTTTGACCTCCGCTTTGGCTACACCCTTTTTGCATCATCTTTTCTTCCTTATACCTGTGCTAACATGATTCACAAATAGAAAAACAATCAAGTATAGTGTGTGTGTGTGTGTTTCTTGGAAACCAAAAGAAAGTATAATAAAACAAGGTTTGAGAATCTCAAACCACGTGGGTTGCCTCCCACTAGTGCTAAATTTATAGCCTTCAACCGGGCTTGTTTCTCTTTTTCACTATGTATCGACACCCACGGTGTCCTCCTTTTCCTCTACAGTGATCCTATCCAATGTTCTGACGACATGTGCTTTATCCCATGGGGTGTGCATCGAGCGGAAGTATGGACTTGATCTCCACAGCTCTAGAGGGTCATAATAGCATAGACTCTCACCAAAGTCTTCATTACCCAGCTTGTCCCTCTCCTCTTCAGTAATTATAAAGAAATCAAATTTTCTCCTCTTATAGGTGACCGTCAGAGTGCCCGTACGCACATTGATTTCTGCACCCGCAGTGGACAAGAAGGACCTCCCCAATATGAGGTATTCTTTCCTATCAATAGGTTCAAAATCCACTATCAGAAAGTCAGTCACATATGCAATGTTTATCCTTTCATCCATTGATACTATTGCATTTTGTAGTATTCCCAAGGGTTTCCTTTTGGTTCCATCACCTAAGATAAGGACACAATCCACCGGTTCCATTTTATTTAGGCCCAGACATAGATACATGCCCCATGGCATGATGCTTGTTCCTGCACCTAATTCAAGGAGGGAGTGATCGATGGCTTGTGTACCAATGTAGCAAGTGATGAGAGGCACTCCAGGATTGTCTCTCTTTTCGGGGAAGCCAATGTCGTAGATGAAGTTCACAGACTTTGAAGCAACAATCTCTTGGGTTGGCAGTAGCACTAACTTCTTCTTCCCCATGCACACATCCTTCAGTAATGAAAAGAATGATGTGATTCCCATCATTCCTCGCTTCAAGTTTCCCAAGAGATTCATGATACTGCTGCCCTTTTCTTGGAGAGCCGGACCTTCATGGGATTGCTTCCCGCCTTCATAAAATATCTCCGCAGCATTGGTTGGAACTTGAGGAGGGATGATGGTGATACTCATCTCCTAAAAAGGTTTTGGCTCCCATGAAGGTATGGCTTCAAGTGCTGCTATGTCAATGGTATGTGAAGCAATGCACATGGCATTGTCACAAACAGCAGAATGAGACCTATCTATTACTGTTTCAATTTTCCCAAGAGATGGTGGGGCAAGTGAGGGTGCTTCTACATTTGCGCCGGGAGAAGTAGAAATTTGGGTGCACTTAACATCCTTTGGTGGTGCTTTAGTGGCAAATTCTCCGGATCTTTTATGATCTTTGCTAGATCCTTCTAGCGTTGAGCTTTTGTCATCAACTTCAATCACTCTCTTTTACTTTTTTTTCAAGATTTTAAGTGGATTTCTCTCCCCATATAATAGACACCATACTCACTTATTCATGGGGAGAAGGGGGGCTTGTGAAGGTGGTTGTGGCTGTTGTGGTGGTGGAGGCCTTTGGTGAGGGGAGTTCGGATTTTGGAGAATGAATTGTGGTTGCAGTTGTGGTGGTGGTTGTTGTTGTGGATGGGGTGATATTGCGGAGGTGTTTGTTGGTATGTATGAGGTGGAGGTGGAGCATATTGATAGTTGAGAGGTGCTTGAGGAGGTGGTGGAGCATAGAGGTTCAATGGTGCTTGGTATTGTGGTGGAGCATATGCACTTGAAGTGCTCCCTAGGAGGGCACCGTCATTGTTCGGATTGGGCATCGGTTGAGAAGGTAGTCTCCCTTCCTCCCTCCTTGCAAGGGAGAGAGAAATCTGATCCAACCTTTGCTCAAGATGCTGGATGGACTACCCATGTGAGTTCACATCCTTTTTCACTTCATCCAGACTTCTTAGCCTTCCCAACACTTCATATTCAAACTTTGAACTGTAACGTGGCTTTTGTTGCCCTTGTCCTGGTCCATCCTCATTCTGTTGTTTCTAAGAGAAGTTCAGATGGTTCCTCCACTCGGGAGTGTAAGAGTTGGACATGGGGCCTTGGTTGTTGCGGCCACCAAAGGAGTGTAGAGCATTTACTTCCTCATCTACAGTGTCAAACGCCATTGTGGGTTGGCTAGAAGAGCCACCAGCTTGATTTTGCATCATCTTCATCATTTCGGCCATCATCTTCATCATGTCTGGGTCAGTAGAATTGCGAGTCAGAGCTGCGGAAGAAGATGGAGGAGTGTATCTCTGACCGACATGCCCCACTTTAGTGGAAGCACGGTGGCAAGAATTTTCAGCAAGGTGTTCAAACAATGGCCATGATTCTTCAGGCATCTTTGCCAAGAAAGTGCCCCCGCAGGAAGAGTCCACATTATTCTATCTTTTCTCTTCAAGCCTGGTGTAGAATGCTTGAACGAGCTGCCACATCGACACCTCATGGTGAGGGCAGTCACAAAGTAACTTCTGAAACCTCTCCCATGCCTCGTGGAAGGGCTCGTGTTCCTTCTGAGCAAATGATGTGATGCACCTTCTCATGTAAGACAACTTGGAGATGGGGAAGAACTTCTTGAGGAACTCATTTTTGATGTCATTCCACGAGCCCAACTCTGGCTTGGACACATACCACTCTTTGGCTTTCTCTTTGAGGGAGAAAGGAAAGAGGGTCCTTCTTATGGAATCGTCAGTGGCTGCGGGAGTGCGGAAGGTTGAACACGTCTCAAGGAACATGTCAATGTGGTGGTAGGAGTTTTCAATCTCCATCCCAAAGTAGGTAGGGAGGAGTCCCATAAGTGCAGGCGGAATGGAGAATTGTTGACCGGGTATCTGGTCAACCAAGGTGGTGATGGGGGAGTTGTAGTTCCCCGACATAAAGTACTCATGGAGCGGGTGATATGGTGGTGGAGGTTGAGCATCCGGTTGCGGGTTGTTTTCAGCCATCTCGGCCTCTCAGTGTAGGTTGCGGCGAGCTTGACGCCTCCTTCTACCAATCTCGGGGTCGTATACCACCAAGTCGGTGCAAGTAGAACGCGTACTAAGCATGCACAACTGTCACATGCGCAAGACACAAACAAACAACAAGAAACCAAGTTAGAAAACTAAGATATAAAAGTAACACAAAGAATAAATAACAACAATGGTGAGGGCAAAAGGAAAGGCTAAGCTACACTATCTAACTAGGCCGAGTACCTCTATCCCCGGTAATGGCGCCAGAAAGCTTGGTGCATCCTCGCTAGTGGTGCTTTTACACCCCACAAGGTCAGAGCGCACGGGATATGAGATCTTAAGCTTTCGAAATTTATGTTATCCCTAACTGAGTCGATCACTAAGACTAAAACAGGTCGCCCACAAGCGTACAGGGTACTGTTGTAGTATAGGTGATTGGCAAGATAAGGGGTCGAACCACAGAGATAGAGGGGGTGCTAGAGTTAGACAGAGTGGGCTTTGTTCCTTTTGCGGAGCTTAGGGTTTAGGGTTTTAAAAGGTTTGGTTGTTTGATTACACTAATGAGTAAGTAAGAAATGCGAGATGGAAACTAAATTATGAAAGAGCAAGCAAATTAGTAAACTAAGTTAACAAACTAACTAAGCAAGAGCAAGAGAGCTACACTACTCTAGCAAGGCAAGAAGAAACTAAGAACTAAACTAACCACTAGCAAGAGCAAGAGCCCAAGTTAACACTAAAGAGCAAAACTAAGCAATTAACTAGATTAAGAAAAAGCGACTAAACTAGACTAGCATGAACAAGCAAGCAGAGAAAGATGGGTTTTAAGCAGTTGATTAGGGTGGGTGGGCTGTTTGGGGGATGTAACTTTGATATTAGTTGGGGGAGATCATTAAACATTCAAGGTTCTCATTTCATATCTATATTACCAAACCAAACAACAAGGACAATGTCATTAGAATATACCCTATACTACTAGTAGAAGACTAGGGTTAGGTGTAATTCTAATGGGATTAGCCAAATCTAGGTTTCTAGGGTAAGTGATAGTGAGAAATTGAGGGTTGAGGGTATAGATGGGAGTAGAGATGAGGGTATTTGACCTCATGCCTCTAGCCACTCTAGCCCTTAGAAGGCCCTAGGCAATTGCATCACTCTCACTTACACTAGCTACTTAAATCTCACACTCACTTGTAGAAGGAGGGATGTGTATGTAGGAATAAAAGGGGGCTAGCTAGGGATCCACTAATTGGACCTAGGAGACAATCCTAAGATTGCCACATACACTCCAATTCCTCCTAGAAGCTAAGTGCCATCAAACATCTCAAAGCAAGCAATCTATGTTATAAGCACAAACCACATGCAATAAAATAGGAAATGAGATTGAAGCAAGAGGAAATCATCATAGATAGAAATTGAGTTCATTACAAGCAATTTTCCCCCAACATGGTATCAAAGTTACATTTTAACCCCAAACAACCCACCACTAGGGACTTAGCTACACATGATCAAGGAAACAAGAAAAGAAAGGAGTAGAAGAAGGGAAAATGCCATGAAGCTCGATGTAGAAGTATCCTCCTTCACCTCCGAGCTGTGGTGGACGTCCTTCCTCCTCCAAAGGTGCTGGGACGCATGAAGATGTGGGGGTTTATGGATGGAAACCTAGGAAACTAGGATTCCATGGTGGAATGAGGGTAGAAATGGTGGATGGTGAGCCAAAATGCAAAGGGTTTGCACTCAAAACTCAAGGAAGGATAATGGAGCTTGGAGCAGCAGTAGGGGCGCCTAACCTAGTGCTATGGCCGCCACCCATGTATATATAGGTGGTAGTGGAAGCACTAGGGTAAGTAGGGACAGTTTAGGAAAAGTAGTGAAAAGTAGGGTAGGGTTGGTGGACCACCACGACCGTGGTGGTGTGCTACGAACGTGGTGAGGGTGGTGGAGAACGGTCGTGGAGTGGTGAAACGGTCGTGGTGTGAAGGAATTCGAAAAAGGTCAAGTATGGTGGTAGCCACGGCCATGGCGGGATGCCACAGTCGTGGTGGGTTAGGGGCACCATGGCCGTGTTGGGTAACACGAACGTTTTGGAGGAGGAGGAGGTGACAGTGGGGAATCACCATGGTCGTCTTGAGCTTCTTTGGCCACGGTCGTGGCAGGTGGCCATGGTCGTGGCATTCTGGGGAAAAACTCTGTTGCAAGTTGAACTTTTGACAATTAATTCGCACAACCGTGGGATGTGCCCACGGTAGTTTTCCACTTTGCTGACCATGACCGTGCGACTGGCCACAGCCGTGGTGTCTTCAATGGCCACGGTCGTGGCAGAGGGCCATGGCTGTGGGATTCTGTACAAATTCCCTGTTGATCTTGCCATCATTTTGCTAAAACAATGCACGACCGTGGCGTTGTGCCCACGGCCGTGGTGAGGTTGTCCTCACTTAATTACACTTCAATAATCTTAATCATTCTTGGATGTCTTTGCTTGGGGACGATTCTTGACCATTGGAGGTAGGTTGAGGGAGACTTTGGGGCCTTCTTTGGGTCCCTCCATGAGTGGGGGAACCCTAGAACTCCTTCTTTCTCTCTCTTCCATCTAAGCATGGTTCAAGTACCTGAAAAATAGTGCAAAAAACATCCATAAGCATATTTGCAATGATAACCATATTAGGGAAAAAGACTTGTAATCTAACATGTTTAGATGCAACTTAAGTACAAAATGGCACATGATGGAGCCCTAAAATAGGGCTACATCACGGAGGCAATTTCTTCTTCCACACAAGCACTGTCATCGACATCCACTGGTTTCGGGTTTGAAATCTCTCCATGCCAGTACCATTCTATATAGCCTTGTATAATCCCGTTGCACATGACATGACTTTTAATTTCGTCACCAGTGCTGACTTTCAAGTTGTTACCGCAATGCCTACATGGACAGTAGATCCCATCTCCAAGTTGTTTTCTATATTCCTCAACAAATCTAATAAACTGGTCAAGACCAGAAATAAACTCTGGGGTGCAGTGATTGCGAATGGACATCCATGATCTATCCATTCTATGATCAAAGAGAAAACAAGTATATATTACAACAAGATTATGGTCTAGGATTAGAGTTTTTGCATGGTTAAAACTTTAGGCCAACAAATACATGTGTTGTCATTCTTATATATAATAAATGTGTACCACCTATCCCATTCTTAAACACCTAATATCACTAGTAGGTGTATAATGTGTATTGGGTTTTCAAGAAAATTTCGGAAGCATTTCCCCGCTGTTCTCTAAGTACATATGTACTTAGAGAACAAACGGGGAAATGATGCCGAAATTTTCTTGAAAACCAAATACACATTATATACTTACATCCTAAGTGAGATTAGGTGTTCAAGAACTGTCCCAAACTGGGGACTATTTAGGAGTAAATCTTGGATAGGTTTCTAGGCCAACAAATACATGTGTTGTCATTCTTATATATAATAAATGTGTACCACCTATCCCATTCTTGAACACCTAATCTCACTAGTAAGTGTATAATGTGTATTGGGTTTTTAAGAAAATTTCGGCAGCATTTCCCCACTATTCTCCAAGTACATATGTACTTAGAGAACAAATGGGGAAATGCTGCTAGAATTTTCTTGAAAACAAAATACACATTATACACTTACATCCTAAGTGAGATTAGGTGTTCAAGAACAGTCCCAAACCGGGGACTATCCAAGATTTACTCCTAATGAGTAAATCTTAGACGAGTTTCTAGGCCAACAAATACATGTGTTGTCATTCTATAACATTGATTTCAACATTTCGAGTGTCCATGCATGTTCATCATCAGGATAAAGATTACACATAAATTAGCATGACCTAGTGATGGAGAGATTCATAATTGATTTCAAAATTTCAAACTAGCTCATGCATTATCATCAATATACATCATACAATAGGGATTCATGTAGATGTTAGGGTGACACATCACTACAAAATCAGAGATCTAACATTAGGGTTTTAATATCTTACATAGTTTGATCACAAGATTTCAGCAATATAGTTAATTCAAGATTATGGTGAAATGTGTATTAGGGTTTTAATATCTTAATTCAACATGCATCAAAATTTACAGAATTAGGTCAAGAATTAGTATTCAATTGCAAATGTATCTTCTTCTTTCTGCTCCCTCCTTACCAAATGGATAAAAGTAAGGCCACGACCGTGTGGGCTGGCCACGGCCGTGGCTGTGTTGGCCTACCACGGCTGTGCTGGCCAGCACGGCCGTGGTCGGCCAACACAGCCACGGCCGTGACCATCCCACACGGTCATGTCCTTGCTTTAATCCATTTGGTAAGGAGAGGGAGCAGGAGGAAGAAGAAGAGGGGCCTGAAGGGAGAAGGAAGAAAAGAGCGGCATGAAGGAAGAAGAAGAGGGCTACCTAGCAGTGTGGAGAAGAGCAGTGGCGGCGGTGTGAGAGAAACGATGGTGAGCAGAGAAGGAGGCGGCGAGTAGAGCTGTAGGCGGCGACGGTGGAGGTCGGCGATCAGAGAAGCACCAGCAGCAGGAGAAGGAGGACGCGACGGTGGCGGCAAGCAGAGACGCACCAGCAGTAGCAACGAGCAGTAGGTTATCTGCGGGTGGGCGGGGGGCGTCGTCGGGCAATTTTAGGCGAGCAGCAGGAGAGGAGCAATGAAACAAAAGAAAGGGGAAGACTTGGGTGATCGCGGGTCTATTACATTTGTAAAAGACGTCAGTTATCTACAAAACCGACACCTAACATCTTATGTGTCGGTTGATAGTAACAAACTGACGTCCAATTGGACCTTCCTTTACCCTAATTTTTTTGGCGGGGACGGCGCATGCACCCTTATCACATCAGTTATGCTAAGACAACCGACGCCCATATTGGAAATTTTGGTGCAAATTTTATTTTCATTCAGTGTCAGTTATTAGGTAAAACACCGACGTTGTATCTGATACTTTGGCACAAATTTTTTTTGCTCGAAAAAATTGGATTTCATGGGCTACTTTAGGCGTCAGTTTATTTTCTTCGACCCACACTAAATGAAAAGTGATACCCACGTCTAGCTAGTCTTCAAATATAGACGTCGGATGTCCTTATTAACCAACATTTATTGTTAACATCATCGGTTTTACTAAAAAACCGAGGCCTCTAAAAGTGACGTTGAACGTTGTTTCTGTAGTAGTGTCTATTTTCCAGCGGAAGGTCGCGAGTTCAATTCCAAATGGGTGCATCATTGTGGGAGGGCATGACTAGATTGAAATTGCATCCAAAGTGCAAGCACAATGCATCACATATCACTAGACATACTTTACATTTCTACCCCGCTTCAAAAGACACATGCAACGATATATATGGTTTCTGCAAAAAGTAGGGTCGAGCACATGTACAATGGTGGTTGTCCATTTGGGACCTTACGTCTTAGCATAGATAAGTCGATCACAAAAATGGATAAGGTTGTTACTTGAGGAACCAAGTATCAAACTAGATTAAAGAGAAAACAAGAAACAAAACCTAAGTCATCAAACAAAACAAAGACATATAGCTATTTTTGGATTATAATATGATAAAAGAAAACTTGGATAATTCACCTACCAAGCACACTCATCATACATGAAAAAACTCAAACCCATTTCATACTATTAGCGTAGTTTGAAGGAAATCATCATTAGTTTGTTTCCTTTCCTCTCTCTAAATCGGGTTAGATCTAAGGTTAGAAGTTTGCCTCTAGCTTGATATGACAAACAACAAACAAACAAAACAACCATATGAACCTTTGTTCTAGTGGTCCCAAACTTTATGGGTTCACACTACCCTATACTCCAGATCTACTAAAGAGTACTCTCTCAAGGTCGTTGGGAATTAAACATTGCAATATGGTAGCTAAGTATACAAGCAATATAACAAACAAAGAGAGTAAAAAGACAAATATGCCAACAATATGTAAGTAAATGGATCAAACACATTTACATGGTTGGGAGGGCCTGGTGGTCACTTCTAACCAAAGTTTAATGGATTAGCTACTCATGTTGATGATAAACATTATACATTTACAACATGAAATGAAATGTCTATCTGCTGAAAATAGAGAAGGAACAAAGTGAAATAATGTTGAACAATAGAAGTAGAAAGAAAAAAGCCAAGGGAGAGGTAGGTCTTATTGGATATACCAACTGTTGGCATGGATCTTCCTCTACCGGTGTTGTTTCCACCATGGATCACTCTAAGACAATCATCAAAGAAGGGATAGATCAATCTCGATGATCCATGGAGGAAGAGGAACTTTGAGCTGCTAATAGACTCCTACTCCTCTCGATGAGGGTCAATGAGGCTGGAGAACACCTCCAATGGACTTAAGGGTTGACCTTGAGTATTCTCTAAGACGATGGTTGATGGGGTCGATCGATACGGAATCCCATCTTCATTCAATGCTTGATGGGTTGAGTGGAACAACTTTTGCGTAGGGAAAAAAGATGCCTCTTTAATGAGGTCGTGGGAACCTATTTTATAGGAGTCAGTTGTGGGTTCGAGTTTGATGATAGAACTATCTATATAGTATTTGTCTTGTGCTCAAGAAAAGGAGCATGTGCCTTGTGGCATGACGATGGTGGCTAATTCATCAAATCACCAAAGAAGAAACCTTGTCAGTCATGGCTTCATCGATGGGAGGTGATTGAATGGTGGTTTAGACCTCACGTTGTTGTAAATACCTCCTCACTCTTCTGTCTCATCAATGTAGACACCTCGTTAGTCTACTTGACAAATATTTGGGCGATGGACTACTGGCCAATGAGAGTTCAGGGTTTTTTGCTTGACAAAGGTCATCCTGATGAGGCTATGATATGATGCAGATCATTCTGATGGAGTTCTCAGTTTGTATCACACTTAAAGAGAATTCTTCTCGAAAGGAAGGGTCAATAGGTCTTTAGGCCTCTAGTATGATGAATGTTCATATCGATGAAGTTATAAATGATAGTACTCCTATGTTGATGGATCTCCTCAAAGATATAGATTTTCTCGCTAAAAGTTAATTCTGACAGGGCTTTGGACCAATGGAGACCCTATCGAGCCTCAATGAGAATGTGGCCTGATGCAGGACATGTATAGGTAGGGTCATGGATGAGGAAGGATAAGCCAATCAGGATAGATAGAAATTCTAGTTAATGAACTCTAGATCGATGAAGCCTCTCTTGTATGATGAATAGTCCCAAAAACTATGATCTCCTACAAATGTGAGGAATTGCATTTTAGGAGATCAATTACAAATGTGGCGTAAAAACATATGGATAATCATGACGTTTAGATCATGTAAGAAATAAGAGTTACATTGGGAAGAAAACATCCACAAAATTGGATGTTATCAACCTCCCCAAACATATCCTCAAAACTGTTCTTATTCTAATAATAGAACTAAAGAATGGGTAGGGAAATTAGGATGGTCTACATGAGAAGATCAAAATTAATGGACATGCTTTTGTTCTAATCTCCTGCCAAGATTTTTGCTAGGACGTATTTTCTATCCTTGTCGTCTAAGCGTCCCCTTTAGACTCCCATGTGAGATTCATATTGCATTGATCTTTACCCTTTATGTTTCTCATTCAACAATGGGGTCTATTGTTGTGATATCCAATTCAAATCCCATATCTAGGACATTTATGCACATCCCCTTCAGAGGTAACTTTCACTTCTGTATTTCAGGAAAATGGAGGGTGTATAGGTGGGTTTGTGCTGAGGTCGATATCTTGTACTATTTCAAGTCACTAAACCATAAGTCCATTTAATAGGGGCAAGTGATCCTTGTAGTCCAAGCCCAATTGGCTTTAGAGCGGTGACTTTACCTCCTATATACCAGTACCCTATCTTGCTCTGTCTTAGTGAGCATTGTTGAAGGCCAATGATTTATTCCAATGATCTTCTGGGCATTACTACCGAATGCGGCGTGTTTGCATTTTTTTAGCGAATCAATACACCCATGGGAAACACTCTTAGATCCTAGACATGGCACACATAGCATGTTTTTACTCACAGTCTAGGGTTTATTTTCTATCTTTCTTGAACATTTCATCGATTTGGGCTTCTATTGTTTTAGCGAGTTTCCAGACCCTTTTACCATTTTAGGTTTTTCTTATGGTGAGAAAAGGGGTAGCTTCTTCTCATCAAGGATTGTACACTTCTAGCCAGTAATTAGAGTAACCAGAAGTGAATTTATAGCTAGGGTTGAGATCTTCCTCATACCCGGTAGTTTCTTTAGGGGTTCACGTCAACTTAGATTAGCATGCAGTCTTTTAATAGGAGGTTAGCATAAAATAATGAACATTCATGTTCTATCAGAGATAGAATGTCCTAACTCATTTCCTCATGAAAGTAAGAACATCAACATATAGCTTGGAGAACAAGTAGAGCTAGTTTTTAGGGGTATTGAGAAACACCCTAGGTTTCAAATCAATATTTCTCAAGTGTTGCCCCCTTAATACAAAATCCACAAGTTTAGGTTTCAACATCAAGTAAATTGCAAGAAAATTTCAAAATATTGAAAACTTTCATAAAAGCAAGCATAAAGTAGGATTATACAAGATAAGAAAAGGAAAAAATGTAGAATGTACCTCCCTCACTTGAATACCCCCTCTCAAACTTATCATTCAATATCTCCCTATGTTGTCAAAATATGTGAATAACTATAAATTGGAGAGGGTGTAGAACCTTCATTTGTTGTAGGGGTTCAGATCACCCCAAGATGAGTACAATAGTATGACAACATATGCACCAAAAGGTTGATAATAGTTGTCATCTTCGTAGTCTTCATTTTTTACTTTTAAGTTAATAGAGGCATACATCAAGAAAAGTATGTGGAACCACAATTGTTTGATTCTTTGATTTATTGTAGGATTCTATGATAGAATTGTGTTAACATGTTTTCCACGTGAATATTTACATTCCTTATCATATATATTTATCAACTCTACAATCTTATTAGCATGAGTTTCATCTCTTCCATCAATTTCTCTCTTTACCTTTGTAGCTTTTTTTTCTAGGTTTCAACTATGTGTCTAAGCTATTTTATAGGATGTCTTTTTATCACTTCTATGTTAAATGATAATAGGGTCCAATGACTATCATACACAATAGGTAGAAATATGAAATTGGGTATGGACCTCTTCAAGTGCTCGATTATCCACTCCTCTACTCGTGACTCATTTTTGGCAAAAATATTTCCTAAAAGTTCATACCCCGTCATATATACTTCAGTTAGGTCGTCTCCTAGAATGGATTGAGACGTCATGACATCCATAATCATGTATTACCCCTTTCTTTGAGGTGTTGTGAAGATTGTATTTTATTACACATATATATTATCATGTTTCAAAACAAAGTCAAAGTCACCATCATTAGGTTTCAGCCTTTCCATGATAAGATCCAGGTCCTCTTGATTTGGGCCATCACATGACCACCTATCAAAATATTAAATATGGGTGCCACAGTCCCTATTATAATGGGTACCGCCTATTTTGTTTCTCCTTCCTCCTCATGGATGCTAAAAAATGGTTCCTCTAATAAAGCTTCATGATGAGGTTTCTATTGAGGTTGCAATTGCTTGGTGGTTGTACATTTTTATGTTGTGCCTCAATTTCTATTTGTAGCTCTTTTTGTGATGATGAGGCTTCCTACAACTTATCTTCTTGTTATGTTGGTTGTGTATGTTGTTATTGGGTTCTCTTAACCTTCTTTCTTTTCAGTTACTTTCATTTATTTTCATCATGGGCACTTGATGGGGAGTGGTATTTTGTCATACGCATGCCTCAAGTTGGGGAATGTGGTGTATTCTCTGAGGAAACATTTATATTTACTACTCTATGACATACTTTCTTCGTGAGCAATGGAAATTCTCATATATGATGGATTCAACAATTATACCTCTGTTTAGTTTCCTCATAACCTTAGGACTGTAAAATCATAGTTCCCAAAATTAACCATTTGTTGGGAAACATCAAAGTTGGTTGTATATAGTTTCCAATTCTTGCTTAATATGGGAAGTTGCTTTGAATTAGCCTTTCCAACCCTATAGTTATCTAAGGTATCCATGAGGCTTATAGGTATCTGATGTATTCAAGAGGCGTCTGGGTCCTTGAACTTCATATTATTGCTCTTAAGCTCAGATGTGCTATAGTGGTATAATTCTCCCTTTCAATTTTTTAGATTGACCAAGATCAACCTATACTCCTAGAGTTAGAAAGGGAGGGTTACAAGCTCAACATACTTCTTCCTGATAACCTCTATCAATTCTCTATTTGGTAACTCACTGATTCTATCTTAAATAGACTAGCTTGCAAAGTAGGTGTTGCATTACATAGACACAATTCCCTTTTTTATCGAAAAGAACTCTTATAGGATGGTGGCATATAGGACCTTTAAGAAGTTCTTTGTAATGTTAGATTTTCTTTTGAAGGATCCTCATAAGTTATATGTGTGTGACTGCATGGTTTTCTTAACATAAAGCACATTCAATCCCGACCTTGTCATTGTTGTGAATGTCTACCAAAACAATCATATATCACAATTGCATCCATGATACTACGTTCATACCTATCCTCTTCATTCCGTAGGGGAGGGATGGAGGGTTCAATAATTTCCACTCAGGGAAATAAGGTCTGATAGTATTTTTGGTGATGTGTCAAAGACATTCTTCTGATATCCTCCTCATCATTAGGCGAAACATCATCTTAAGAAACCTCTATAGTTTCACGAGCTTCCTAAGAGTCGTATTCAAGTTAAATATGTACCACTTCCCCTTCTTCAATTGGCTGACAAGGGTCATTGAGGTAAAGGAGGTTTGATTTTATAGTAGGTAGATCTATAGTAGATGTAGGTTGTTCTGCGACTTGTTTAGATAAAGTTGGCATAGTGGAGCCCAAGAATTTGCTAAATATATCCTCAAACTCCTCCTCAATATAGTTTGTGAGAGGTTGACATGATGACTCATAATGGAATAAAGTATCGAACAGATCCCTCACCATTTCTATGACTTTTTCTTTTTGCTCTTGTGGTTTCTCTTTTATGACTAAAATTTATGTGCTAGCAGGATACTGTTGGAGCTCAACTAATCCATGATCTGTACATGTTATAATTTTTAGCTTGTTCTTCTCTTTCAGACCCAATCATGTGTATAACTACTTTTTTTTGCTGATGTTGCTTCATCATCATTCCATTATGCATAGTTTTTCCCATGTTCAACTGAAGATTCACCATCCTCCCAATGATATGTTAGTTCAACCATTCTTGATGGTTCTTTAGATTCTTTATCTGAGTTGATCCCCTAATCAGTTGCCTGAGGATTATTATTATCATTGGTGGTTGGAGGGGGAGATCATCTTCCATTTGGAATGGGAGACAATTTCCCATTGGTGTCAGATCTCTCATTCTACCCCTCTTTTGATGTCATTGGGATTATAGAAGATACCCATGGCTAAGATGAAATATAAGATTCTATCATCTTCTCTCTCCACTCTAGCCTCTCTTCATGTCCACGTCATTTATCCTAACACTCATTTTTTTATCTTCCAGGTCTCCCTGCTTAGTAGATAATGACGACGAAACAACTTCTGTCACGTCTTTTTTGTTTTTCTGATTGAAAAATCATAAATCTGGTGTTGACACACTGTGATCTTGTTTAATTGTTGAGGGAGGCGCAACAACTGTTGAATTTGCATAGTAAACTCTTTTAACTATGTTGTTAGTGTCACTAATTGTGAAGAAATGTTAGACATAGTGGACAAAGTGTTAAGAGTTACCTCTCATATATTATTGAACTTTCTCTCAAACTCCATCTATATGCTGCATTGTTGATGTTGAGGAGGAGTTAGTAGGCTAGCTTGTTGTTGTAGCTGCTCAACTCTAGTCATGGTCGCTCTCAAACAAGATGTTTGTGGTTGTTAGTAATTAATTTACTTGATCAAAGATACTAATGGTTTTCACCGTCTATCCATTTCCAAATCTAGCAACTTTAGAGTCCCTTTCTCTCATAGAAACATAGTTTGCCCTATGCATATCATCCCTAGGATCAATTCTCTTTGCAAATCGTCAAGTTGTTGCTCAGATGGTTGCTTTAGATGGTCTAGCTTGAGTTGTGGTTGTTCTAGTAGAACAAGCTGAGGTGTCACTCTTTCTCCAGATTCTTTGATGCCTTTCTTGCTACCCATGTTTTTTTTACAGAATGGATCAAGCTGGATCTTGAGCACGATGCTTCTTCATCTTGAAACTCTCTTAGATGGAGTGTATTCAAATTTCATTGGGAATCAATTTTGTTCATTAGAGGGGATCTATACTTGAATATTCTATCATTGATGCTTTCTATAGTGGGTTCCTCATGCTCATATACATGTTCTTCATTTTGTCCTTCCTTGCTCCCATTTCTCACATTTCTACTTAAACATCACCAATTGTAGTACATGGATGATGTCCATTTTACCTTCTGGAGCCTCCTATGAAGGTTGTATTCATCTTAAGCATCATCAAGCACTATGGCTATGAATTGATGTGATGACTGATTGGAATTTACCAATGAGACTTGATGTCTATGTAATTTTCTTGCAAGGCCACTGATATTTCTTGTCTGCATATCTTGGTAGAGAAGTCAATGCAAGCATCCCCTAAGGAAGAGTGTAAACCAATGAGGGTAAAGATCAATGACATCCTTACCCAATGAGAGTCTTAGGAGTAGTTAGGGTTTTGAATTCCTCTTGAAGGATGACTTCTGTTGTTATAGTGACGTGGCCACGTCTAGGGCAAATATCATATACTTGACTCGGTGATAAGGAATGCAACCAAGGGTGATTGTCGGTGCATGATGTTTGATGTGTGTCAGTGCCATACAAGCTTTCTTGGTTGGTGAAAGGTTTCTATGGGGTCAAAGTTACACATGCAAGGTGGTGGTCATGATGGTTGTTGGTGCTTGTTGGGTGAACGTTCTACATTGCCTCTAAGAGGCAACACAAAGAGGGGAGTGATGGGGATTGTCTTAGATTGTCTAAGAGGAAGGCATATACTATGCTTCACTGATGCTCAACATTCATTAAAGTCAATATGTTGGTCAAGGAAGATATTCTCAGTGGCGTCGAACAACTTCTTGGGGTATTAGAGTATAAGGGTGCATTACAATTTAAGCCTCGATGCACCCCACCCTTTTATAACCTAGTGTGAGTAAGTGCATGGGCCCAGAGCTTTGTAAGATGGATTCTGATGCAATTTATCAACACAAATTCTTCATGATTACACTGACCTATGTGATGCCTCAATGGGGTCTGTAATTGACTAGAATCAATGGGAAATTTGATCCCCTAATATGGCTTGAGAGCGTAGACACATTCCATTGGTCTATGGTTTAGTTGCTCACTGGGATTGTTGACTGATGAGGGTTTAGGATTCCGATGTGATCATCAACAATGAAGCCTCAACATGCCTTGTGAAAGGGTATCAATTAGCACTGACCATAAATGAAGGTTCATGCCTAGCCCAATGGAAACATGACTGATGTGATGCCCTGATGGGGACCCAGACCAACATGGTCAATGAGGTTTACAAAGATGATTCCCTACCCTTGATGGAGCTTTTGAACTGGAATCACCATGCCAATGTAGGATTAGCTCCCTGATGGGGAGGAAATGATAGATAGGGACCCTATGGTGTTCTAGTAGTGGTGTATTGCATCAGTATCCTACAAAAAGTTAAAGATTTATTTCTGCACAAAATTTGTTGGCTATGCATGGTTACTCTTAGATATATAAATTTTCAAATTCATAGGAACCTTATTACATAAATATAATAGATAAACTACTATACATGGAGACCATGGAATGGTAGTTAGAATCAACTCTAAAAATGATCTTAACGGGAACGATTGCACTATACATATCACCAAGGTGCACCTCCTTTTAGGGAACACATTACTAAATAACTATGTGGTTAAGCGTGTTCATCCCAGAGTAGTACTAGGATGGGTGACCACTCAGGAATTTTATCCTAGCTTGCGTGTGAGTGAGGATAAAGTATACAGTTAAAGTTACTGGTGGTCAGTGGGGCCATTCATCATTCCTAATACTCTATTAGAGATTTGGGTAGTGGGCCCAAGTGTTATAGTCTCATTAGTCATGATATGTGATATCAAGTCAAATACACATGTACACGTTAGAGAACCGTGTATCAGAAAGATAGACTTTAACACCCAGACCCACTGCCCAAATCTCTAGTAGTGTATCAGGAATGATGATTGGCCCCACAGACCACCACTAACTTTAATTGCGCATTTTGTCCTCACTCAGCGTAAGCCAAGATAAACTTCCCGATCGGTCACCCATCCTCGTACTACTCTGGTCTAAGCACGCTTAACCACACAGTTCTTTAGTAATGTGTTCCCTGAAAAGGAGGTGCACCTTAATGATATGGGTATTTCAATCATTCTCGTTAAGATCATTTTATCCAAGGCCTCGAATCCTGGGACATTACAATCTCCCCCACTTAGACTCTTGACATATCATCAAGGCTTAATGTAAGACCTCATAATCTCTTCCCCATTTCAACCCAGACCCAGAATGGCCCATGGACACCTAGCTCCCATCCACGACTACCATCAAAAGGGCATCTATATCTCATCTCAGTGTACAACCCTTTGCAACTTGCATGGACCACACAACTTAAGATTGACATTCTACATGCCCATGCGGGCCACACCTACTGGAGGGGAATTGCATCTGATACCATTTATAACACCATGGTGCATTGCCCAAATCTCAAGTAGAGAATTAGTAGTGACGACTGGCCCTACATACCACCACTAGCCTTAATTGCGTGCTTTTTCCTCACTCACACACAAGCTAGGATAAACTTCCTGACTGGTCACCCATCACATTACTACTAGCATTGTGAACTACAAATTAAAAGGAGGGGATATTTCAAAACGGACTTGGGTTTCCTCCTAAGAAGAGATAACTTATGGCCATTAGATTGATCCTTTTATGGCTCATTCTACTTATGGTGGATCAGAGAGATGAAGGTCATCACTTATGGTAAATTCCTCATCTTCATAATATCTACTCAACCTCTTCCCATTTTTAATAAATGTCCCTAATTTGTTGCTATCTATTTCCATAATTTTTTAAGGGTATAAATTTATAATCATAAATTGTAATGACCCATTTTTAGCTTAGTCATCTGATTAAGTTTTACATGGATGATTAGGTTTGCTTAACTAGATTGATAATTGTTTAATCTTGATCAATAATGATAGTCTAATTATGATATTTTAATCCTAATGAGAAAAAATAAGCATGATTTTATTTTGAATAATTAGGGTTTGAGAAGAGTAAAACCTTGTCTGATGAAATTAAGGTCTTGATAGTATATGAAAATAGAATTTGATAAATGTGGTGGTGTGGTAAATGACTTATATCATTTTATCTATAAATCTAATTTCTTCAAAATTTATACAAAATTTTGATAAAACAATTTCAATGTTCTTATAAATTTCAAAATTTTGGGATGTTCATGTTTGTTCATCGGCCGAGATTTCATCACGAACAAACTCGACCAAACATGCATTCAGGGTGAAATATTGTAGTCGATGTTTGATTTTTTAAAAACTTGTTTTATTTTCCAATTAAGATAAATTTTTATCTATATCCTTTATACTTGATTTTTGATAATTTTTTGAATTATTGTAAATTTTGACTGATCTAGACCCCTTCATCATTCGAGATCTTTTCTACGAACAATCTCAACTGATGACAAATTCTGTTGAAATAGAAAATACAATTAATGACTAATTTGTAAATAGTGTAAGCGCCTCAACTGATCTATATCATCAACTTAACACCCTAGTAGCTATCGTAATCCTTCATCCTTGTCTATAGGGTTGCCAATGGGTAAGAGTAAACCAATTTATCCCTTACCCATACCCTATAGGGGAAGGGTAAGGGTAAAAGGATCTTCTTACCCTTTACCCACCTACCCTCTACCCTCTACCCTTTAACCCTCTATTTTAGTGAGTAAGGATAAGGATAATCCACTAACCAAATCCTCTAACCCGCTACATGATAATATTTACGTATAATATATTAAATATATAGTCATTGTGTTTTTTAAGTATATAGATTATTCAATATTATGTGGTCATCATTTAATACAATACATGATCTCTTTGTCTACTTCTTATGTAGCTAATTTTTTCATGTATACAACAACATCTTGGAGGTGTAAGACACATGTTTTAAACATCAAGATTTTATAGTTTAAGAACCATTTTGTACTTTTTTTGTGGTATTTTCTTCTTCTTTTGGGAGCTATTTGATCGAGTGTGCTACAAAAATTGAAGTCACAAGGATATATAATAACATGATTTAATTGTTAATGTACCATTTAATACACATTTTAATGGTGTTACATACTTTCATTTGTGCTAAATTTATTTGTATACAATAATATTTTAAAGGGTATAAGATATGATGTTTGCAAAAATAAATTTTTGTGGTGTATTATCATTTAATTTCATTTTAATGTGGTAGTCATTTACTTTTTTTGGGGCAATGTGTTTGTTCATACACACATGTAATGAGTACTACTATTTGTACATGCAACAACCATTGACTTGATAATATGTTTCCAATACAATAAAAACCATGTTTACAATATTGTAGAAGGTTTCTTACAATCATTTTGACTAGTTAAAAGTCATTATGAAGCATCTTGATAATTCACTCAAATATATAAATGTATTAGGCAACCCACTACCTTTAAATTAGAACAAATTTTTAGAAGACATAAAATTTCCCCACTTCACCCTTACCCTCCTTGTTCACCCTGTGGGTAAGAGGGTAAGGTAAGGGGAGGGTAAGGATATTGGTGGAGTGGGAGATGGCCAATATCATTACCCGCCACACATGGTAAGTAATGGTAAGGATAAGCCATTACCTTCCCAATTGACTATCCAACCTTTCTGAGAGAGAGGGTGAGTTAGGGTTTGATAGGATAAAGAGGTGGAGATGATGATCTAGGGTATTATCTTTCTAGACTTGAGAAGTCAATTACGTTGGTATTATTTAGATATACATTCATGGCGAATCTTTTATATGATGTCAATATTTCGTCCTCCCTCTAATTTGAATAATAAAGATAGTAAATCACCATCTTTTACCTTTCTTTCTCTCCTATCCTCTTTTTCTAGGGTTTTTGAGTTTGAAGGAGGAAGAAAAGGAGTCGATGAACCTTGATGGAATTCTAGAAATTTAGATTATAGTTAGTATTTTAAGGTTCTTGGAACTGAGGTGAGTGTTTTTACTCCCTCACGAGCTCTAGATTCATGTTGAAAGTTTAATTCTATCCAACTCAAATATACAAATCATTGCTACTGTTTGTATGCAATTAGGTAATCAATTGGTAATATTTTAGGGAACTAAATGCTACTTATTTAGATCCTTTCTTATTGCTTTGTATTTTTTTGGTTCTTGATCAATTGTTTCAAGTTTTTTTGAAAAAATCCAATGGATATAAAACTATGTTGTCATATATAAATATTGCCTAAAATCAACTTATCAAATAATATGCTTGGAAATCGAATTGACATGTATAGAATCATGTTAGTATAGTATTAACATGAATTATTTGAGTGAATTGTTGAATATTACTAAAAGTTTAATATTGCATGTGCACGAGGATCCACTTAAGGGCTTGAAATGGATGTATTATGTGTCTAGGGTTTGTGTTGCGGGATTGACTCAAATGAATCAATGAATTAATGCATATTCATCATTTGATGGATGAATTGTGTGAAAATGGAAACTAGGGTTTCTATGTGTTGTGAATAGCATTAATGACTTCTATACAATCTACTGAGGTTAGTGAATAATAAGGTTTTTTTGGTGTATTAAACTAAGATGACTTCTTGAAACCCCTAGAAATTCAACATTTAGACGAGTATAAGAGATAAACCATGAACTTGTATATACATTTAAAAATGTAAAGAAATGCTCATCTAAGGTGTTATTACATCCATTGAAGGCAATATTTGTTATTATGATGGTCTAACTTTTTTGCATCTGTTATAGTATAATTCAAGGAATATGAGTATACTCCTCATCAATGCAAATCTTTTATAGAAGTCACACTATAACAGATTGATATGAGAGTATGAAAAGTAACCCTAATCTATTTTACTTATTAAATGAAATGTTTCTAAGGAAGGACAAGATTTTTTTAATACCAAATTGTCATTGGGAATGGTATAACTATCCAAATACAATGACAAGGAAGGAATAAAGGGTGAATTTAATTGGGACGATGATTGATGTATAAGTGATAATGAAATGAGAGGGGGACATGTTTAATTGTTTATACTAAATATATTTGAATTAACCTAAATGGAAGGAAATGCTCTTAGATCAACTTATGAAGGATTTGCATGATTAATAATATTAAATATCAAGTGAATAGTGAATCATGAATTCTAAGAATAGAAGTGATAAAGAAATGGAAGATAAATGTAATGATTCTATATTGAAAGGGAAACCAAGAAGATAATTGATGAAGATTAGAATCTAACTCTAAGCCTAATGATAATTATGATTAATGCTCTCAAATGAAGGTTTGTAGAATATTGATAAGTGTAGTTTTATTTAAACAAAAAATGAAGTTCAAATATGTGAATGGATTCATAAGAACACACTATTAAACTGTAATTATCTACTAGAATGCCTATATTCTGAGAATGGTATATGTTGATGGATTCAAATGAGATAACATATACATTGAAAAGTAAACCTAACTGAAGATTGGAAATTAGTAAAGGAGGAGTAATGAGTGTGGTATGCATGTTTATGTGTTTATAATTATTTATATGTATTCAATTTGGATGGAATAACTATATCTCATATATTAAACAAGTTTTGAGAATGACGAATGGTACAAGATGATTATGTGCTAATAGCGTTTCTGGTTTCGATGTCTCTACATATTTATCAAAATGTATTAGATGAACTAAAATGATAATAAATGTTACAAGATTGAAAGAAGATGTATTTATTTGCAAATTGAGAAACCATGTTTAGGGCAAATACATGAGATTGAAATTATATCTCAGACTAATAGCCCACCGATGATGACTTATATGAAACTATGTGGAAATGGAAAGGAACATATATGTTGCAAATTATAGATCATTGTGCTTCTTATTTTAATCATTGTCTTTCTTATTAACCCTAATTTGTTTTATGTCATTCTAGATCCATGATAATACACACATATGATAAATGATGATTTGATTTTTTTAACATGAGTAAATGGATGAAATAACAAGTAAAATAATGACACTAATAGATAGGTGCCCTGAACATCGTGATCTTTCCACGAGGTCTATACTGAGAAATGAAATAGATCTCCTTGTACTAATCAAAGAATTATGAGAAGGATTTCTGGAGTGTGGATCGAGACCTTAAAATTCAGACCATGAGGATTCAAGAGTGAGTAATATGGTGTGATTCAGGCACTAGTTCCTATGTTGTGGAAGTCTTTTCCATGGAAATAGACTCTGATTCAATGCAAATTGTAAAACATGTGAAATATTATGGCATGTGATATTCTTATGTTTGTTCCCATCTCGTGTACCCAAGATGAGTACTTCAACCTATTTAGGAAACCTTGTAGTGGACTAGGGTCAGTTGTTGATATCCTAGAGTGGCTGGATAAACCCAAAGATTGTGACGTTGAGTCGTTGATACGAGGCAACTTCTAATTGGTGAGGTACACGCCAAGTAGTTTTAGGGCAAACGAATAAAAGACGTGTAACACCCTATTATTTATATCACATGAGAGAAAACATTTTTCTGAATGTGGGTGTCACAATATGCTAATCATGTAATTAAAGTAAATGAAACACTTGCATTGATTTAAAATTGATTCATACATTGTTCTTGACTACAAAATGTTCATCTATGAAATCTAGTTTATTTGGTGACATGGCTAAACATTGTATACATAACCTCTAATTCTATGGATCGTCTTGGTAAATGGCACCCCACCAGGCAAAGCTTGAAGACCTCCTAGTCTTGATTTTTTTTTCCTTTTTGTCATTCACTTGCTCCAAGTCCTGTGGACATCTCGTCCCCAACCATCCAAAACAAATATCACATCAGTAAGTAGTATTTGACACTTTATATGACATAAAAGTAAATATAACTTGACATAATAAAATTGACATGACATAACTAGGCATAAATTTTATCATAGATTTTCTTAAGCACTCGTGATTCATAAATGACATGAGGAATTGAACAGTAAGTATATGAATCCCTCTATCACGCCCCCTTGGGAGCACATGATTGTTAAGAAAGCCCTTGATGTTAGGAAAGCCCTTGACGACCCCTTGAGGTCTATGATTTGGGAGCATATAAAAACTAATTCAGTTCCATTTTACTTGATCATTAACATGACATTAACATTATCATTAACATTAACATGATTCTTGAACTTAACATGATGAGATTTCTCCTCTGGAATCAATAATGAGATTTCTCCCTCATAAACCATAATAGGGTTTCCCCTTCTTGAGCATGATTCTTAATTCATAATCTATAATCATAATAAGGGTTTTACCATAGACTATAAGTAATCAATCAATCAAACAATGATAAGTATACATGACGTATTCTTTGGGAAAGCATTTCATAATTCATGAAGCATACTAAAGTGCATAATCATAAATAACATATATTAAATCAAATTACTTGTGCCAAACATGCATGGCCCGCTTACCTAGCATAGGTAACCTTAAGGTCAACTCCTCTAAAATTGAATGAGTCTTTAATCACTTGTAATTTGGTTAAAATCATAATGTGTCATGAGTTTATAATCCTTAAACGCTAATCACGTCTTAGAATTTTTGAAGGGATGTAATGTGGAAAACAACATTTGAAAATAGTACCAATCGATAGAAAATCAAAAGTTCTTTCCAAATGATGTTTTTGCTCATTTTTCTGAGCATCCTACAATTTACTGTGCATTTTGGAAGATCTGACCAATAGAAAATTGAGGAAATCCACATCAGCACCATGGCACAGGTTATCCATTTGCGGCCAACTTTATCCAGCTGACCCAATGAGGGACCGCCATGTCAGTGACGCACTTCACAAACACCCCAAGCAAGCAATGGCAATCAAAACCCCAAAATACCCTTGTGCAAAAAATTGATTTATTAAGAAATCATGGGCAAAGAGGGTGTTTCAAATCTTGGCATCTTTCCCCTCCGTTGTACCAGCGAACACCATGGATGGAGCTGGAAGCTCTGCTCGGAGCTGGAATCTATGGGTTCCTGAGAAACCAGGTGTGGAAGTGATGGTCCAAACGCCTCCAGGAACCCGTAGAGCTCAAGCTCAGGGTCTGGAGCGGTCAGAGATGGCAAGGAGCCATCCCACCATGGCCAGAATAGAGAGGAGAGTCGGATACCCAACCACGAGAAAACATTGAACAAAGGGAGACAAGAGGGTCGAGAAATCAAACGTGAGATCTTGCGGAGTTGTAGTTGCGGAGGGCCAATAGGGTACGACGCTTGCAGCAAAACCATGGTTAAACAACAATCAGAAAAGCATTTTTAGAGTTCATGGATGCTTACAGAATGCTGAATTTCACAGATGGCGGAGGAAAGAGCAGAGATGAGGCGGCAGTCTCTGGAGATGAAAGCGGAGTAGGCTGAGGCTGTTGGGGCCAAAATTGGAGGATGAGGGTCCAACCACAGGACCTTCCGGTGCTTTTGGAATCAATGGTGCGGAGAGACCATCCTTGCCTTAAATGGGCGTTTCATCTATACACTACGAGGGAAGACGAATGAGGGATTAGTAGGTTCGTGAGAGCTAGGCGGATTTGGTGGAGAGGAAATCACATAAAATAATAATCAATAAATGAGGGAGAACGGTTCGCGGACGGAAACACTATTAATAGGCTCCTGACTCGTGAATGAGTCAGAGGTAGATGATGACGAGCGAGCGATCAGATCTCTATCCAACGATTGACAATGCATGCGTGAAAGAATAGAAATAACTAAGGGGCGTGACAATGACAAATGCCCGCGATTTTAGGGAAACGGTTGTATTTAATGCATTTCGGGATTAATTCTAATAGAACTATATTCAAATCTTTCATAATTAATTTGGAGGATCAAACATGGTCCAAATGGACCCACATTTGGACCATATGTCCAATAAGTGGTCTAGAATCTTACTATGCCCTTAGATTTATATTTCTCACATGTTTTACCTATAGTTTCTCCAAATATCATTTTACTTGTCTTTATGCATTAAAATGTGTAATGCGGTACATTTTCCCCTTAATTTCTTTTACTTGATTCAAAAATGAGGTAATAACTTATTGCTCACTAGTTATATTATTTTTGAACTTCAAATCTCTTGTCTTGCACTTTTATGTTCTTTAAGCATCATGAATGGTAGGAGAGAGAAAATGGAAAAAGGGAAACTAATGGTACATCATCTTTGAATTAACTAAAATTCATAGTGCACACTTGAAAGGGGAAATTTATTCTAAGTTGCATTTTGTTATTCTCACTCCATTAACCTCCATGAAATTTCATTTCATAATCTTTTGTATTAAGACCCTCAACTAATTTTATTTAATGAAAACCACATTATAAGGCTTATATTATTCTTGAAAATTTGGGATGTTTCAAGATGATGAGCCATGTAAAATATGAGTTGAATGTTTATTGCATGCATTTAAATTTCTAGTTGATAAATTTATTTTTGTTGAATATGTCTCTTGTTTTGGAAATTAATCATTCTATTATAAAGATAATCTTTTTCCGTATTCGTATTTGTCTGGTTTGGACCTTAAATGTTGATAAGTGGTTGATGTTGGACCTACCCTGAATAATATTTGGATTTACTTGTCATTTTGAATAGTTATGTTTTGTATACATGTCTTACATGTACTTCAACTTAAGGACTATAGGATGTGTTCCTGGTCTGGCGGGTGGGGTGTCACAAAGATGAATTAATTGTTTTCTCTTGAATATATGTGTTTAAATCTTGACTTGCTACTCCTACAATCAGATTGTCATTCTAAAGTAATTAACATATATTGATATGCTCATAGACATGTTTATAGAGATGTCTTGAAGTTGGAATTGGCCTAAGTCAATACCTTATCTGGTTGATTAGATTATTTCCATAAACTAGATGTGTTGAATGCTAGAATTTCCTGCTAGACTTAATAATATCAATAAGATTCTTATAAGTTCAATATACTTAATCTGATGTTAATGCATCTACTCATATTGAGTGGGAGGTATCTACTCACTGGGACTCTATATGAGTCTCATGAGGTTGAATGTTTTAGGTATAGTTCTATCCGACATAGAGGCAATGTTAAAGAATATGCAAATAGAATATAATATATTAGAATGTCCATGTACTCACTCTTTTCCCGTATGGTTAATATATTGAGTTTATTCTTTCATGTAAATGTAACATATAGTAAATGATCTGCATATCAGTAATAACATTTGATTCTAGTTTTAATGGAGTCAAAAGATTTGTCATGACTGAATATGTTTTTCTTTATGTGAAATTAGTTTTTGAGGTTTTATGAAGAAAATAAAAAAATACTTATGTTTTAAGTATACAATGTAATTGCATTTGTCAAAAATTAGATGTTTTGTTTCATAATTTGGGTTTAGATTTACAATCTCTGTCTATTGTTGACATTTATGTTGATCGAAGAGAGGTCCCAAGAATGTGGTAACAAATTTTAGGCTAGATGAGTCTGTATGACAATAGGATTTAAGACTAAATCATAACATGGATGTTGAACATAACACAAATGATATGCATACTAACTGAACTCAGTATTTAGCTACTTTGGTCAAGTATCTAAATGTTGGGATAAGTTAGTATGGAAATGTCGATTGTACATCTCTTGTATTCCCTAATCAAGTATCTAGGTGAAAATAGTTTGGTAGTATAACGAGATGCATAATGGTAATAAGAAAGGAAAAAAATGAAGAAAGAGAAATGATTGTATAACTAAATATGTAACCTAAGGCAAGAGGACATTTCATATGAGGAAGATGAATGAATCTAATAGATAATGAAGATAATTTCTAATGAATATGAATATGAATATGAATCTGAAATTATAAGAAAAATCTAATAACTAAGAATTTTCCCATTATAATCTTATTTATGAAAAGAACTAATAAATGTAAATGATAATATATAATGAACTATAATCTTGACCACATAAGGAGTGAGACCCGATAGGGATCACTCCTTAATTCAAGAAAATAATTTGCTTAAAATCCAATGAATATGAATATGACCAAAAAAGTGGTGCATTATATTTTCTCTAATATATAAGTACAGAAACATAGTTTGTAGCAACAGAAATAAAAATCCAACTGTTATAGAATTTCATTATTTCAACTAAACATTTGGCCTTACAGGCAAAATCTAAATTAAGAATCTAATTATCTGGATTATATTGTGGTGAGCAACCTTTCCATCTCGGAAATCATGCTTGTACTTGGTCCTGAGCAAAGTCCTCTCCTCCCTGAACCTCGGGATGTGTTAACTCTGGGTGGGTTGAGAAACAACGCCCAAGAAAAAGGAAACATAAGGAAGTATGTAAGAGAATGTTGAGTATGCACAAAGTAAAATAATTGGGCATATAGTTAAAGTGAAAGAAGATCTAACATAAAGAGATGTCAAAAATGAGATGTTCAAAAGATAAGAGTTTGCTAAAAGTTTAACATGTCCAAAAGATGATGCAATTATCAACAAAGATGTGATTAATAAAATGTTTCTTTCCATATTGACATTAACATAATCATAAAGATAAATAGTTGCATAGTGATAAATAAACACTGACTAGCACATACTAAAAATTAGGGTAGGAACCCATAAATATTCCATACCAAAGGATAGGAGGACTAAAACTTAATTGCTAAAACGAATATAGATATTGCAGGAGAATAGAACCAAGTGCATGGAAGGGGAATAAAACCCAGTGCCTAATATCACATGTAATAGGGGAATAAGACCCAGTGTTGGGCAGATGAATAAAACCTAGTTCCTATAAACATTATAAGTGGTAGGGGAATAAAATATAGTGGTTATATTTTGTCTCTACTTCAAGTTATGACTAGTCATCCACACTTGCAAATAGGGAAGGAAAGAATGAAGTATAATTATTTTCATGCAAAGGACAAAAATATCAAGTTTACATCAAATGGGATCAAAGGACCCAAATCATTGGTAAAATTAGGTCAAAAGACCCTCAATGTGGTATCAACATGAATAAATTAGGAAAATATTAACAAGGAAGAGTACTTTCACGAGATGATAGGATTGTCCACAATTTAGTCAATGCCTCATATGAAAAAAGAAGATATTTAGTCATGATATTATGCCCAATTTAAATCAAGTAGATGTGCATACATTGACTTGAAAGTTAAGACAAATATCACGTCCTACCCTTCCAACTCTATAGTCAATTGAAACCTACATATAGTATTTGGTTCATCAATTAGGGTTCAAGTTTCATATTGTGAAAACCATATAAATATAATCCCTCAATTAAACCAAAGACTGATTCTTGTTATTGACATAATATTGGGTTCAAGAATTCTTACAAATATGTCGATTCAAAATCTCAACTTTATTAATTATGACGTTTCCCTTAATTATTATTAAGATAATGAGTGAAATCAAAACCTTAAAAATTTAGTCTTTAAAACATAGGAATTAGTGATGAAACTGTACCAAAAGATAGAGAAAATTCTCATGATTCTAAAACATATTTTTGTGTAATTTTTGGAGCTTCCAATAAAAAATTATGATTTTGACAAGATTTATATCACTTATAGTCGTGATATTGAAAAATCAATTTCCAAATTAGTTGTATAGCCGTACATAAATATTTTTGAACTTGTCTTGTGAAGGAGCATTACCATCTAAACAATATCAAATCAAGTTTGTATTTGATCAAGAAAGGAGGGACAAAAAACTAGATTGCCCTCTCTTGTCAGAACAACAAAAATGCTCGACATGGGCACAATCAGAAAACACATCCCACCCTCCCTGCTCACGGCCCCGATGCCATGGACATGGACATGGAGTCGAGCACAATGTTAGCCAAAATAGGGGATTCCCATCACACAACAATTTCATGTAAGTGATGACACGATGCCAAAGAGAAGGGGCTGTCAGTTCTTACCCCAAAGGAGATTGCTCGACAAGGGGTTGTGTTGGCGTGAGCAGGATACAGATGCACAAGAAGAATATCACCTTGATGGTGGAATAACTAACCACTCATAGAGAAATTGAGGCTGGTGGAAGATCACATGTGATGAGGAGAAGCCCTAGAATAGTTAGATATATATAGGATTGGGTACTATGGTGTATGGAGTTGGAGCTCCAAGGTAGGATTGGGAATAAGATTGGGTGTATCATGGATTTTTTTTTATTAAAAGATGAGATCTTGTACTAGTTGGATGAAGAATTGAATTTACAATCCAATGCAACTCATTTCATTAAGTTTCATTAAGAAACGAGGGAAATATGCACAAAAAATCAGACCCTTCCAGTTGGTTACTGTTCACACACAGACTGGAGGTAGAAGATGATCTACAAATCGCTCAGTTGCAACCGGAGTGCCAAAGTCTACCACAGGTCTGAGAACTAAATGGGAAAGTAGTAAATACCCATAACTATACTCTTTCAATGGAATAAATGTACAAACTTTCCATGATCATTAGATGGTGCATTTAAAGTCCAAATAAGGCCAAATTTGATAGGTTAGATAATTGAGGGGTGAGGAATTTGATGTTTCTATTATTTTTTGTGTTTGAAAAATCTAAACCCATCAAACTAAACTTGAAGACTAAGTAAATTTTTGTCATATTTATTTATTCTATTGTCATAAAATTACCAATTTTCGTGTGTGACTCCCTCTTAACTAAACCTATTCATAGGGAAAATCTAGAATATTGATTTTTAACTTAGATCCTTCAATGTGGTAAATATACACAACTAGTCTTGAATTAGCATATTATTCCAAATTTTCTTATATTAAAGCCTCCACTAATTATTCCATTGGCTAAAAATCTTATAATTGAAGATTATGAACATCCTAGTTCAGTATAACTTAAGAAGAGGTTTAAAAGATTAAAGATCATTTAGTAAAGAAGCGATAGTACTATCTACTTATGTTTGGGTTCATTACAATACTCGACCCCTTAAAGAGGATATTGTTCTTGAAATCCAAACATCCTAAACTAAGACTTCATAGGATACTCCTATACTGTGAGTGTAGTTTTATTATATCGATTGGTGCACCATTTTCTCAAGGGTGCCAGATATGTCTACCCAAGTTGTTCCACTTAGAAAGATCTACTTAATTACCCTAGTTAGGATGGTAGTTTCCCAAAAGTTAGATAATATGTTTTTTCCAACATCTTTAACTAGTTTTCTAATTCTTAAAGATTAAGGCTTTAAGATTCTTCTTAGAGAATGAGATTCTAAAACACAACTAGTTGTTCTATATGGGTAGCATGAGGTACGACAATTGTGTTCCAAAAGATCTTTTCTGGGTTAAAGGTATCAGTTGGCCTAACAAGTTAGAGGTTTTGTCATGAATGTTACAAATCCTTGCATGGTGGCGACTTGGTTTTTGAAAAACATTGACAAAATCCAAAATTCTTCTTTTGTGTCTGTAAGAAATATATATATATATATATATATATATATATATATATATATATATATATATATATATATATATGTATGTGTGTGTGTGTGTGTGTGTGTGTGGGTATATATTCACTGCCCACACGGATAACTAACTTTTGTTACCCGTGGACCCAATTTTTAATAGGAAGACACCTAATTGTAATGAGACAACCAAAATTGTAATACAAAGACTTATTTTTTAAATACAACATGAAATTTTATTCTCCCTCTAAATATAGTAAAAGTGATATTTATGACAGTAGTTTACATAGTATTATAAAATGAGTCTTTCTGTTACATTTTTTGTCATCTCAGTATAATGTTAGTTGTCTCATTACAAATATGTGTCTTCCTATTACAAAATAGATGCACGGGAAAAGAACCTTAGTTACCCGCACGGGTAGTGAATGAATGGCGTATATATATATATATATATATATATATATATATATATATATATATATATATATATATATATATATATATATATATATATATATATATATATATATATATATATATATATATATATACAAACTGTCGTTGGAAAATCTACAATAGAAAGTTGTTGATGATCTCACTATGTGTTGGGGTCTAACAACTTGGGTAGCCTCAACAACTAAGGCTTTATCAACCATATGCTGGAAGGTGAGGGGGAACTGTGGGACTAGGACACGTCCCACATGATAATTGAGTCATTGTAAGAATAGGTTGGCCCTTTGATCCTCACTCAACCCAGCAACATAACTTTTGATCAGTAGGAATTTTTCCACGTATACGGGAACAGACAAGGGGCCTTACTTTAGACTGTAGAATTCAACTTCATTCTTCTTAAGAGAAGAAATGTAGATGTATTTCCCACAGAACAAGGCCAAAAATTATTCCCAAGATGAGTATGTGTGATCTCGTTCCACCACACACACACTAGTCCATCCAACACATATGAGGTAAACCTGACCTTCTGGTGAGGAGGATATGCCATACCGTCAAAAGTCCTCTATATAGATAAGACCCAGTCATCAGCCTTATCGACCATCTCCAGTTATCCTTCACCCTTGAAGTAGGGTGGTGTCATTTTCGTAAAATCATTCAACTTGTACTCCTTTGGCTTATCTGATACTGGAGGGGTGTTCAAATTTCCCACCATGGTCATGGTGAGCGATTGTCATAGGAAGGCTAGCTCCTATTCAGGGGTGAGACCATTCAAAGTAGAGGTGGTGGTGTTGCCAACCCCATGAGTAGAGTTAGGGTTGCTCCTAGAATGCCAAAATGAGGCTTCCCCAGTATGGAGAATCCGTCCCAAACACCATACTGAGGGGTAGAACCGATGTTACCTAACAGGTTGGTCTTCTTGAAACATAGGCGCAAAGTATAAGGGAAAGGGTTCCAAAGATAAATTTCTAAAATAGTTAGATTGTTGAGCATAATTATGCTCTGATACCATCTTGTAAGGCATGACACCTGGTAAGGATCATTCTTTAATTCAATTTTTTTTTGCATAAAATCATATGAATACATATATGACCAAATAAAAGGGATGCATTATATTTTCTAAAATAGATAAGTATGGAAACATAGTTTGAGGCAACGGAAATAAAAATCCAACTATTATAGAATATTGTTTCAACTTAACATTTATCCTTATAGGCAAAGTCTAAATGAAGAATCTAATTATCATGTTCATATTGTGGTGAGAAACCTTCCCATCTTAGAACTCATCCTTGTGCTTGGTCTTGAGCAAAGTCCTCTCTTCCCTGAACCTTGGGCTATGCTAACTTTGGGTTGGTTGAAAACAACACTAAGGAAAAAGAAAACAAAAAGAATTATGTCAGGGAATGTTGAGTATGCAAAGAGTAAAATAATTGGGCATATAATTAAAGTGAGAGAATACCTGACATAAAGAGATGTCAAAATGAGATGTTCAAAAGAGAAGAGTTTTCCAAAAAAGATTTAACATGTCTAAAAGGTGAGGCAATTATCAAGAAACATGTGATTAATAAAATGTTTTTTGTGATATTCACTTCAACATAATCACAAAGATAAATAGTTTCACAGTGATAAATAAACACCGACTAGCATATATTAAAAAGTAGGTTAGGGGCCCATAAATATTCCATACCAAAGGGAAGGAGGACTAAAATTTCATTGTCAAAATGAATATAGATATTACAGGGGAATAGAACCCAATGCATGGCAAGCGAATAAAACTTAGTGCCTAATATTACACATGGCAGGGGAATGAGACCCAGTACTAGGGAGGGGAATAAAACCTAGTGCCTATAGATATTATAAGTGGCAGGGGAATACACTCAATGCATATATGGTGTCTCTACGTATAGTTATGACTAGTCACCCACACATGCAAATAGGGTAGTCAAGAATGAAGTATAATTATTTTCATGCAAAAGGATAAGAATATCAATTTTACATCAAATGGGGTCAAAGGACCCAAATCATTGCTAAGATTAGGTCACAATCAATGTTGTTACAATCCCAATTTTTGGGTTCTTTTGGTGAGAAATGTAATTTCTCCTATTAAAGATATTTGAACAAATAATGATATAATTTGTTTTGAATAAAAGGATTTCGTTTACAATAGCCTTGTTGGTTGTTTTGTGAGCTTTATTAGCTATTGAGCCCAATAATAAGGAAAAGACAAAGGAAGCTCTATTATTAAAGAAATGGAGAAAAGAAAGATGTAGAAACCTCTAGAAGGCAAAGGAACATTATCCAAAGGTGGATTTCGTGCCTCTTGGGTTCCAAGGAGTCCAAAGTTGCAAAAATAATGCAATAAGAAAAGAAAAGATCAATTAAATATTTCTTTATTAAGAATGAAATTGGAGATAATGATAAAACGTGGAAAATAAGTATGATTGAGCCATCTTTGGTGGATTTTCATATCCATAAGGTTTCTAATATTAGAAGGAATTCCAAAAAGGAAAATAAAAAGAGAGATAAAGAGAAATCCTTGAAAAGAGATATTTTAATAAGAAATAAATAAGATAATGAGAAATAATGGATATAGATGCATCTAGAAGGATAATGAGTATCCACTAAAAAGGATTTCGAAATATTAGAGTTTCTTGGGGTTCAAGGAGACCCAATGGAGAAAAAGAAAGAGAAAATACAAATAATACAAAATAAGAGGATAATGTGATGCATAATTAATGAATTTTGTGGCATTGTTAAAAAGAGGTATTTTTTACTATAAGAAAGTATAATTTCGTGCCTTTAGGGTTCATTGAGGTCCAAGGGATCCAAGATGCCAAGATAATGGAAAAAGAAAGAGGAAATATCAATTAATTTGGTTTTATTAATGACTAACTTGCATATGAAGGAAACACCCTTTTCCTTTAGACTTTGGGTTTCAAATTTGGTACTCGAGTAGATAATGCCAAAATAGAGTTTTGCCTAAAATTTGAGTGAAAAATAATAAACGAGGAGAGATATATGATTTTCCCAAGTTTCCTTATTAAATACCCTTTTTAATTCGTTTTTTAAGAAAATAGGATTAGGGGAGCAATGTCAGCCGTTGGATGCCCCACGTGGTCCAGGGGATCACGGATCTAAGGGTGGCTGCTCATCGCCTACCCTGATTCACAGAAGGAAAGGGAGAGGGAAAAGGAATATGAGTTTCTTGCACTCAGTGCTTTAAATCGATGAACTGACGAGTCCATCATCTTCAGAAGAGAAGTACGAAGAGGATCATCCCTACTTTGTAGGGGTTTGGCCGACGATTGGGGAAGTTCCCAATTCACCCGAACCTGCCTTTGACCCTATATATAGGGGAGGGTGAGAGGGGGAAACAACACATTCTCTTGCTAGCCTAAACTCCACGGAGGACTGCGAGGAGTGCTCTTGTGCTCTCAATTGCTTCTTATACCCTGACCTTTCCCCTCATCCACCCAGTTTGCTTCGCCGGAGTCCGGCGATTAAGGGAAGGTCGTGGCAGGAAATTGAAGGCCTCCTCAAGTCTGGTGGAGGAAGGCGGAGCTTTCTAGATCTTCATCGCACTCGCAGGTGGATGGGATCTCAGAGTCAACCAAGGGATTGACCACCTGCTCGCGCACTAAGAAACGCGAGGTTGAAGACAAGCCCTGGGAGAATTACCAGATTGCCCTCCCTCTTCTGTTGTTCAGGTAAGGGCATAAGTGCCTTTTGTTTCTTTTCAATCGTGAGTCAGGTGTGCATTTGTGGATCGTTGGATCCCTCTTGGTCCAACGAACCACGGATCGAACGATTGGTTTTTTTTATGAAATCGTAATATATTAGAAAATCCAAAGATGTGACTTTTCTTGCAAAAATTATATCTTTTGCTAGAAAACTCTGATGAGAAAAGTTTATACATGAAAGTTGATTAGAAAAATACTAAGAATAAGATAAAAATAGTATGAAAACCTAAATAACTATATTTTTTTTGCAAAAGTGTATAATTTTGATGGAAAAAGTATTAATTTGTGATAAAGGATAGATTTAATATTGCAAATAAGTTAATTCAAGCATTGTTAACTTGTGTAGTGATAAAGATGAATCTTAACCTGTTTTGAAGATGAAATTGTAAGATTTAGGGTTTTATACTTAATATGATGGTTAATATCCTTAGAAACCCTAAATAAGGGAAAAAGGGGAGAAGAGAGTAGTTAATCTGAAATTAGGGTTTCATGTTGTCGAAAGATGATCTTAAGATCTTTTGTGATAGATAAGATGAGATTATTAGGGTTTTTGAGTAACTTTATAAAATTAGGGTTTAAAATAATGAAAATTAAGTGAAACCCTAATTGCAATGGAAACCCTAAAAAGTGGACTAGAAACCCTAGGAAACGAGCTAGGTTTAATAGACCTTGATGGCCTGATCAATGATAGGAAATTAGATGCATGTTTCAGGATCATCTTGTGTGCTTGCTTGTTTACTGGATTTCTTGCTTAGTTGGATTATTTGTGCACTCAAGTTAGCCTGACATGTATGTGGTTAATTATGGTTAATCGCATTAGTTTCCTGAAGGTTTTTCAGATGATTCTTCACATTCAATGCAACCTATCAGTTTGGATGTTCATACTTGCAAATCATAAAGTCACTATGATTATCACAATAATAATAAAAGTGTGTATTCCTACACCTACATGCCACCCTGATGGATGATGCAAAAAGGTCAAGCCTAGGAGGGAAGACCCATGGGCACCATGAATGGTGACCGCAGACACCAAGCTCGAGATTGAGAAGGTGGTCTTTATTGAATGACTAATGGGCACTATGAGAGGTGACCCCAGGTACCAAGCTCGAGATTGAGAAGGTGGCCTTAAGTCATTGGCATAAGAGAAACCCTAAGGTGGGTATGCCAGGGTTAGGGCAAAAGCGGTGAAGAATGTCACACTGAAAGCGTAATTTGGCTTGTTAATTAACTTGATTGTGATATTTAGATTGTTAGCCATATTTGCAAAATTTTGGTTGTCCCCACATACTGACATATTCTTTATGCTGACCGACGTTTTATTTGTCGGCGTTTTAGATATAACCTTGAAAAGAACAAACAATATAGTGACATATTGTGAAAGTAAGAATTAAAGTGCAAGACAGATTAGTTAGAATAGACTCCAACTAGGGATAGAAGTAGATATCCAAATTTTTGAAAAAGGTATGCAAAGTTTTATTTTATTCCAGCTTTGAGTATAGTCTTGGTAGAATTTTATAATTATTATTGATTGTTTGTCAAACTATTGATCCTGAAAAAATTGGGATAATGGCTCTGACCTCTTGATTTCCCTTAATTGGGGGTTACCAGGAGGCAGGGTCGTTACAAATGTGGTATCAACATTAATGAATTAGGAAAATATTAACGAGAGTACTTTCACAAGATGATAGTAAAGTCCACAATTTAGTCAATGCCTCATATAGGAAAAAATATTTAGTCATGATATTATGACCAATTTAAATAGAGTAGATGTACATACCTTGACTTGAATGTTAAGTCAAAGATCGCATCCTGCCCTTCCAACTCTAAAGTCAACTCAGACCTAAATATATTATTTGGTTTATCAATTAGGGTTCAAGTTTCATATACAGTGAAAACATTGAAAATATGGTCCCTCGATAAAACCCTAGACCGGTTCTTGTTACTGACTTAATGTTGGGTTCATGATTTCTTATAAATATCTTGACTCAAAATCTCAACTTTATTGATTATGATGTTGCCAAAAATTATTATTAAATAAAAAATGAAATCAAAACCTTAAAATTTTAGTCTTTAAACCATGGGAATCAGGCAATGAAAACTACACCAAAAGATAGAAAAATTTTTGAGGACTCCAAAACTTATTTTAGTGTAATTTGTGGAGCTTCCAATAAAAAGTTATAATCTTTAGAAGATTTACATCACTTACAATTGAGATATTAAAAATCAATCCAAATTACTTTTATACCCTTACATCAATATTTTCAAACTTCACTTGTGAAGAATCATTACCTTCTAAACAATATCAAATTGAATTTGTGTTTTACTAGGAAAGGAGGGGCAAAAGACAAGATTACCCTCGCTTGTCAAAACAACACAAACACCTGACATGGGCGTAATCGGAAAGCACATTCCACCCTCCCTACTCTTGCCCCCAGTGCCATGGACATGTCCATGGAGCAGAGCACACCGTCAACTAAAATGTGAGATTTCCATGAAAAGTGATTTTGTGAAAGTGTTGAGTTGATGCCGAAGAAAAGGATGTGTCAGTTCTTACTCCATAGGTGATTGCAAGACAAGGGGAGTGTTGGCGTTAGCAGGCTCCAAACATACAATAAGAATCTCACCTTGACGATGGAAAACTAACCACTTGAGGTTGATGTAAGATCGCATGTGATGAGGCAAAGCCCTAGAATAGGTTAGACATATATAGGGTTGGCTCCTATTGCGTATGGAGTCAGAGCTATGAGGTAGGGTTGGGAAGAAGAGTTCCTTAGACCCTGAAAAGGTTTAGTAACAAGTTGTGAGGCCTTATACCTAGTTGGTTGTCCTTGAGGACTCAACTTTGAGGTGTTACTAGAGTAGAAGGATAATAGGAGGTGCATGTCATACCTTATATGTGTTTGGTTCATGGTTAGAAGGTTGAGCATGTAGTTTGACATCGGAAAAGTGAACCTAGGGTTCCTAGACCTAAGAGGGGAAGTAGTGTTCCTAATGCTTAGGATGAAACTTGAGTTTCGAGCATGGCACTCATCATGTTTATAGGAAAGGGAAACCCCTTAAGTTTAATGTATGTTTTATGAACCCCTCACATCAAAGTTGGTGACATGGGTAGGTGTGATCTTGGTTCAATGTTGAGGAATGAGAACAAGTATGATCTAGCATGGTTTTAGGTGGTCTACTTGCACCTTAGTATCTTGTTAGGGCTAAGCATGCTCATGTGGATGTAAACCATAGACATAAGGACGTTTGTAACCTTTGTTATCAAGATGTAGTTTCCTCCCATCCTGGGAGAGGGACCCTTTTGTAGGGTGTATACCCGTTTTTGTTGGTTTTGAGGTAACCTAAAGAGGTCTCATAGGATCTTGAGAAGCTAAGTGAAAAGTACATAGTATGAGAATGAACATGTAGACCCATAGATAACCATCTCTAAATGCATGTGGATCTGTTACCATGGAGGTAACCGGTATGGGGCCTGACCAAGGTAGGCAGGTCAGTGTGACCCCTATGAAAGGATGAAAGCCAACCCATGAATGCAGAGAGAGATGATGGAGACTTGGGTAAGGTTCTAAGTTGGACATGTACTATATTAGAATCCTAAGTCTATCCTAGGGCCAGGTAGGGATAAGACCGATGGAAGTAGGAGTTGCTTGATTCCCTAGTTGCATATGACCATAGGGTCGGGAGGTAACAACTATCATTGTCTGAGGGCCATGGGTTAGGAGATTGATCACCTTCATGAAATCATGGGACCCAAAGGGAAGATGAGGAGGGAACTCTCTGGATGCTTAAGGGAAGAGGTATGACCCCAAAAGTTCCAGCACCCTACAGACCTAGAGGAGATGACCAAGGATTGTGAGTGGACCCAAGTAGGTTTGAGATCAGTTTTCTTTGGAAGTAACTTTGATATCAAGATAATCGTGATGTAGAGACATATGTTGCACATTTCAACTTAGATTTGAAGGTGTACTGGCAATGTGGGATGTACCGTCTCTACTCTTAGAACAGGAAGAACTTTGTGTTTAGACGGCCGCTAAATGCTTATTTCCTCTTGTTATGGGGGTGAGAGATAGGACAGTACGCATGCCATACACCAAAGATAAAGATGATGTGAGTGGAAATGTTGCTATGATGCATGAGGATAGAGATAATAACATACCCTTATGGAGTGTACGATATGTGGATGGTCTACAAACATCAAGAGAACTAAAGTAGTCATCTTATGAGGATGTTTTTATCATGAGCTATGTGGAATTTGTGAGCTATACAAGGTTGAGTTCGATAACCAGGAGGATGAGCTCTGAGTTTTCTTGATGAAGATAGACTTAGATGTCCGAGATGAGATGATAAGTGGAATACATGGAGGTGTATGTCTTCAATATTACCGTACACATAAGGAGGTGAGGTGATAATTGATGCTCTGGTTGAGATGTAGCTGCCTAGTTTAGCTAGAGGCTAGAAGAGGTTGTTAGGTTAACCCTAAGTTGGAAAAATGAGATATGTTTGGCTAACACTAAGATGTAACGAGATATATTGATCAAGTTAGTGGTTGTTTGGTTAGCCAGCCTAGGCCTTGATGCAATAAAAGGATGGTTGTAGAGCCTCAGATGCCCTTCTTTGGAAAAGAAGGTGATGAAACCCTGACTAGAGTGTTTTAGGGTTTTAAGGAATCAATCTTGAGGAATCATGACATACATGAGATCATGATTTTAAGATCACCATACACCGTGGTACTACAAAGATAGTAAGTGACAGTAGTACTTTGGATGCTTAAGATGAAGTTGCACGTGGCTTGTCGTCATGCAAGCCAGGAGGTGTAGGACGAACACCAATAACCTAGTATATTGATATAGAGGATAAAGAGTCCCCGAGAGGGAATGGGAGTTCATCACTATGGATGTTGTGGTAAGTCTCCCCTAGACCAAGTAAGGTCAAGATGTAATATGGGTTATGGTAGATCGCCTTACCTAGATGACATGAGGAAGAAAGAATATTGTTAAGGGATGGATCCGGTTGAACTACATATGAGAGAGAGAGATGGTTCAACCACATCATGATGTGAGTTCAAAAGTTATTGAGTATAACCTAAAGATTCACTTCCATGCGGTGGAAGTAGGTACATGAAGAACTCGATATTAGTACAGTTTATCACCCCTAACTAATGGTTAGTATGATCTAGACTAGAGGTTCTGATGATAGCATGTGTGCTCATTCAGGGTGATACATGGAGATAGTTCTTGTCCTCTGCAAGATGTGATGATAACCACCATAGTCAGTATCGGGATGTAAAGGAGCTCTGTAAGGGAGGTTGTGTTGGTCACCACTTCATTAAGATGATGTTGGTGAAGGGACCTCGTGAAGGTTAGAAAAGGACCACAATGTGTTCAGATGAAGTCGCTTTGAACGTGCAATGGCTAAAAGAGAGCCCATGGGCGACTTGAGTCGTGAGATGATGCAAAGCAGATTGACATGCAGTTCACTGTGGGAGAGTATGTGATGTGAAATCTGACCCCTCTAAGTTATAGCTAAGAGAGATGAGTCCCGGTTGCTTGGGTCCATTTGAAATGGATTAGTGGAGATGGTTATGTTTAGCCTTACTCCTCAGGATAACATGATGTATAATGTGTTCCATGAGTCCGATCTAGAGCACTATGTGAGGTACCCAAGCCATGTGCTGAGCCTTGAACATATTCAGCTTTATGAGAGGTTGAAATGTCCTAAATCACCTATGCAGGTATGATATACCAAGGTGAGAGAGAACTCAGATGAAAGAATATGAGATGATGAAGGTTCTTGGGAAGTACCATGGAAAGGGTGAGGCCACATGGGAGCCATGATGGACATAAGAAAGGCTTATCTTCTTTATTTGTGTGCCTGGTGGAATTTTGGGGGCAAAATTCCTATAAGAGGGGAAGGATGTTACAACCCCAATTTTTGGGTTATTTTGGTGAGAAATGTAATTTCTCCTATTATAGATATTTAAACAAACAATGGTATAATTTGTTTTGAATAAAAGGATTTTGTTTACAATAGTCTTGTTGGTTGTTTTGTAGGCTTTATTGGATATTGGGCCCAATAACAAGGAAAAGACAAAGGAAACTCCATTATTAAAGAAATGGAGAAAACAAAGATGTAGAAACCTCTAGAAGGCAAAGAAATATGATCTAAATGTGGATTTCGTGCCTCTTGGGTTCCTTGGGTTCCAAGGAGTCCAAAGTTGAAAAAATAATGCAATAAGAAAAGGAAAGATCAATTAAATATTTATTTATTAAGAAAGAAATTGGAGATAATGATAAAATGTGGAAAATAAGTATGATTGAGTCATCTTTGGTGAATTTTCATATCCATAAGGTTTCTAATATTAGAAGGAATTCCAAAAAGGAAAATAAAAAGAGAGATAAAGAGAAATCCTCAAAAAGAGATATTTTAATAAGAAATAAATAAGATAATGAGAAATAATGAATATAGATGCATCTAGAAGGATAATGAGTATCCACTAAAAGGATTTAGAAATATTAGAGTTTCTTGGGGTCCAAGGAGCCACAATGGAGAAAAAGAAAGAGAAAATACAAATAATACAAAATAAGAGGATAATGTGATGCATAATTAATGAATTTTGTGGCATTGTTAAAAAGAGGTATTTTCTACTATAAGAAAGTATAATTTCGTGCCTTTAGGGTTCCTTGAGGTCCAAGGGATCCAAGATGCCAAGATAATGGAAAAAGGAAGTAATTTGTCTCCCGATAGCGACGATGGTAGTGCCTTCCGATAGCGACGATGCCCGGCGGTGAGATTCTGGATCTGGTGAGACAGGAGCTGCTGATGCTGCCTCTCCGGGTCTGATTCCCATTGCTGAGTCTGTATACAGTTCCGGTAATGATAAAGCTCAAACATCTAATGTTGTGAAGTCTTGGGCGGATTTGATTAAACCAAGAGTTTACGACACTTCTCTGGAGAAGATGGACATTGAGGTTCGTGGTCAGAAGCTCATTTACCCGGGAGAGGAGGCGGATAGGAATGCTACCAGATGGAAAAATTGTCTTGCTGGATACATTTTTGGATTTAAACCGTAGCTGGTGATTTTGGAGAGGTACCTTTCACAGATCTGGATATTGAAGGGGAAGATAGAAGTTATGAATCATGGCCAGGGTTTCTTCTTAATTAAGTTCACTGATGAAATTGATCTTGAGAATGTGCTTGATGGAGGTCTTTACTTCGTGAGGGGTAAGCCTCTGGTTTTACTGAAGTGGAAGCCTGGAGCAGTGTTGAAGAGGTTCCGTATGTCAGATATGCCAGTTTGAGTTTGGATTCATGATCTTTCGCTTGAGTTGTGGGACATGAAAATGTTTTCTAGAATTGGTTCCTACCTCGGTACCCCCCTGCGAGCGAACAAAGCTACTTTCGAGCTAAGGAACCTTGAGTTTGCGAGACTACAAGTTCTAATTCCGGCTAACTCTGCTTTTCCATCGGAGCTAGAAGTGGAAAGTGATAAGGGTATCGCCCACACCATTTCCTTTGAGTATGAATGGAAACCTAGAGTCTGTCAAGTTTGCAAGCTCTATGGCCATAGTGATTGTGAAGTGAGGCCTCCTGTTCCAAAGAAAATCTGGGTACAGAAAGCAACTATGAGCAATGCTGCTGAGGTGATTGCTGAAAGGTATGAGAAGGAAAGTGTCCCTCCCTCTTTGCAGGCTAACAATGAGAGACCTATGTCAGTTAATATTCCAAAAGATGGTCGAGTTGATAGCACTACCTCGACTACTACCAGTGAAACATCAGATCAGCTACCTGCGGAAGAGTCTGTTGAGGAAGTAGGGCAATTCAGGCCTCCTGTGTCATCAGGACTGGATTCAGTTGAAGGTGAAGATGAATTTCATGTGCCAAATGATTCTTTTGATGCGAATGTGGCTTCCAATTCTGATACTTCTGAGGCGTATGGTTTTGGTCAGGAAGGTGTTGTCGACTTACTGACTCCTCCACTTTTAGAAAGGATCTCTGCTGAAGATGATGGTTTTGAGCCTCAAAAGGATAATAAGAAAAGGAAAGGTAAAGTGAAAGGAAGGAAAGGCCCGACTAGCATACAAGATTCCAGACAGGTGGCTCAAACTTCGTTGTCGAACAAGTTTGATAACCTGGCCAGTAGTGGGGAAGAGAGGGTGATGTCTCACACCAGTGAAGTACTAGTTTCAAGCAGTTCTCATGGATAGTTCCTTCAGTCTGCTTTCGTGGAATGTTAGAGGACTCAATCTCAAGGCCTCTGCAGTCCACAATAAAATAAGGGATCTTAAACCTAATTTGATTCTGCTGAATGAGACGAAGGTTAGAAGTAGAAAGGTTGATAGACTCATTAAAAAGTTCTTTCCCGGCTACAGTTGGTGTTCTAACCATGACTCACATGCTCTAGATAGAGTTGTGGTTCTATGGAGGGATTTTGTTTGTCTTGTTAGGAAGATTAGGGAGATCGATCAATCTGTGCACTTGGAGGTCTTGTTTGATAATAGAAGTCTCTTTGTTACTGCAGTTTATGGGCACAACCCTAATATTGATAGGGTTCATCTATGGGAGGAGATTGCTGACATTAATTCTTCCTTGGTTGCTCCTTGGGTGATTCTTGGAGATTTCAATTCTGTAAGGAAGACTGATGAAAAGATTGACAAGGATCCGCCGACTAGTAAATCCATGGAGGACTTCAATAATTGTATGTTATCCACTGGTCTTTTTGAGCTTCGCCTTAACAGACCTTTGTTTTCTTGGGACAACCATCAAAGTGGAGATGGCTTTGTCACCTCTTATATTGATAGAATTCTCTATAATGCTAGTTTTATGTCTGAATTCAATGAGTTCAAAGGTATTCTCCATTCGAATGTGATTATTGATCATAAAATTCTCACGCTAGATATTGGTGAAAGAGTCAAGGTGGTTACCCCTTTCAGATTTATTAATGCATGGGTTGATAGGTCTGATTTTCTTGATGTTGTAAGGAGAAGTTGGGGCACTGAAATAGCAGGGTTTCCTACTTATAGACTGTATTCGAAGTTTAGAAATCTTCGTCATTCTCTCTCTATTTGGAATAGAGATTTGGTTGGCAATTTCTCCGAAAAGGCGAAAAGACTTGAGGTTTTGGTAGTTGAAGCTCAAGTAAGACTTGATAATGATCCCACTAACATTCTGTATCAATCTGAAGCTATTGAGAGAAGGAAGGAAGCGGCTATTGCTAGGATGCACGAGGAATCTCTTTTCAGACAAAAGTCAAGAATTACTTGGCTTAAAGAAGGCGATACTAATTCCAAGTTCTTCTATTCCACAATCAAAGTCAGAAGGAACTTTAATCATATTAAAGCTTTATCTATTGATGGTGTTTTATCTACTGATGCTAGTGGTATTAGAAACCATATTCTGAAGTATTATCATGATCTCTTTAATAATGGTTTCACTGCTGATCTGAGTATTTTGCATAACTATACCTTTCCCAAGCTCACGGATGTTGATAGGATGAGCTTAGATAGATTCTTTTCTCCCAAAGAGATCATTGATGTTATTTCTAACTTGAACTCAGATAAGTGTCCAGGGCCTGATGGGCTGAATGGCAAGTTTTTCAAATCCTCTTGGAGTATTATTTGCAAGGATGTGATGGAAGCTGTGCTAAGTTTTTTCAGTTCTGGTCGTCTTCTCAGAGAGGCAAATAGAACCTTTATTACTCTCATTCCTAAGGTTAAAGATTCGTCTGACCTCAAGAATCTAAGGCCTATTTCTCTCTGTAACGTTTTCGTCAAAATTATCTCTAAACTTCTTGTCAACAGACTTCATCTTGTACTTCCTTCAATCATCAACAAGAATCAGTGTGCCTTCGTTCCTGGCAGAATCATTAGGGATGTTGTTCTTCTTTCTAATGAGTTAATCCATGATTTTAATAGGAAAGGAGGAGTTCCGAAAATGTGTTTGAAGTTTGATATTTCTAAAGCTTATGATTCGGTTGCTTGGGAGTCCATTTTTCATATTCTGAAGGTTATGCAATTTCCACATTGTTGGATAATTTGGATTAAAGAGATTTTTGATACGATTTCCTATGAAATTTTGATCAATGGTGAGGCCAGTGAATCCTTTAAGCCTAGTAATGGTGTTCGGCAGGGCGATCCCTTGGCTCCCTATATCTTCGTGCTTGTCATGCAGGTGGTTTCTATTCTTCTGGACAATGAAGTGGCTGAAGGCAATCTCAATCCTCTTAAAGCATATGTTTGTTGCTCTGTGTCCCATATTATTTTCGTGGATGATCTGCTTGTATTTTAAGAAGCCAATGAACAAAGTGCTTGATCTATTAAGAGGGTTATGGAGTTGCTTTACTCCTCCACTGGGCTGAAGATTAATGTTGAAAAAAGTGATGTTATTTTCAACGTTGGTGCCGATAAAGAGTTGATTAGTAACATTCTTGGTATTCCTGAAAGTAGTTTACCGATGAGATACCTTGGGCTTCCTCTTTTCATTGGTAAGTTATCTAAAGTTCATTGTTCTCCTCTTTTAGACAAGATTAAAAGAAGACTGGAGGGTTGGAAAGCGAGCTAGCTGTCTATGGCAGGTAGAGTTGAGCTAGTCCAATCTACTCTCTGTTCTATCTATCTTTTCTAGACGTCCACTCTACCTCTCCCTGCTGCTGTGTATGAGGAGATTGACAGGCTTTGTAGAGATTTCATTTGGGGCAGTTCTGAAATTAAAAGATCTGTTCACTTGGTCAATTGGGGTAATATTACAAAACAGAAAAAGGAAGGAGGCCTGGGTCTTAACAATATTAGGGATACTATTAAGGCTTCGGTGATGCTCAATAGCTAGAATCTAGCTCTTAAGAAGATAGTATTTGGATCAAATGGATTCATGAAAAATATTTAAAGAAGAATTCCTTTTGGTCTGTTCATATTAGTGAATCGTTCTCTTGGCTTCTTAAGAAGATTTTGCTTTCAAGAGACGATCTGAAAGATCATCTAAGGATTGTAATTGGTGATGGTTCCTCTCTTTCTGTTTGGAATGATCCATGGCTTCCTGGGTCTAGGTTCCTTGCTGAAATTCTTGGTCCCCAAGGTTTTATTCATCTTGGTATTGGTATTTATGCTAAGGTCAGTATGTTCATAAGGGATCGAGACTGGTTCTTTGAAAAGTCGAGATTGCACTCTAATATGAATGCGGTTCTAGAGAATCTTCCAGCTCCTACTGGAGGTGTGGATGAGTTTCTGTTTGGCGGTTTTGGTGATGCTCATTTCAGAGTTTTTCTAGAAACCATTAGAGTAAAATCCGAGACCAAACCTTTCTTTCAGTGACTTTGGAATTCTAAGGGGCCAAGGAGTTTCCTTCTTACTGCCTGGAAAATTGGGCATGGCAGGTTGCTGACTTCCTGCTATATCAAGCGTCTAGGCATCAGCCTTGCCTCAAGATGTCCTCTGTGCAGATGTGATGAAGAAGAGTTGGCGCATATTCTGTTTAGATGTTCTTTCTCAATTTTGGTGTGGAAGTGCTTTAGTTCTTATTACAGGAGCCTGATTCCTTCATCTATTGAAGATTTTTGAGCCATCAATGACAAGGAATGTAGATTGGCTAGTATTGTGGTTTTATATTGGTTATGGAGGGAAAGAAATGATAGAGTGCACAGAAATTATGAAAGAGACGAGTATAAGCTTTGGCTTTGTATTATTAGTGATGTCAAAGCTTTTCTCTCTTTATAGCTTTTTCTTTGATAGTGAGGTCTGTGAATGCATGTACACTTTTTCTTTTTTGGGCAATACTCTGATGGAGGATGTTCCTTTGAGTGTTCTACTTCTTGTACTTTGTCAAAATACCAAAAATAGTAATACGATGAGCTAGGTTCACCCAAAAAAATATCAATTAATTTGGTTTTATTAATGAATAACTTGCATATGAAGGAAACACCCTTTTCCTTTAGAATATGGGTTTCAAATTTGGTACTCGAGTAGATAATGCCAAGATAGAGTTTCCTCTAAAATTTGAGTGAAAAATAATAAACGAGGAGAGAGATATAATTTTCCCAAGTTTCCTTGTTAAATACCCTTTTTAATTCATTTTTTAAGAAAATAGGATTAGGGGAGCGATGTCAGCCGTTGGATGCCCCGCGTGGTCCAGGGGATCATGGATCCAAGGGCGGCTGCTCATCACCTACCCCGATTCACAGAAGGAAAGGGAGAGGGAAAAGGAATCTGAGTTTCTTGCACTCAGTGCTTTAAATCGATGAACTGATGAGTCCATCATCTTCAGAAGAGAAGTATGAAGAGGATCATCCCTACTTTGTAGGGGTTTGGTCGACGATTGGGGAAGTTCCCAATTCACCCGAACCTGCCTTCGACCCTATATATAGGGGAGGGTGAGAGGGGGAAACAACACATTCTCTTGCTAGCCTAAACTCCACGACAGACTGTGAGGAGTGCTCTCGTGCTCTCATGCTCTCAATTGCTTCTTCTACCCTGACCTTTCCCCTCGTCCACCCAGTTTGCTTCGCCGGAGTTCGGCGACTAAGGGAAGGTCGTGGCGTAGTCGTGGCGAGCAATTGAAGGCATCGTCAAGTTCGGTGGAGGAAGGCAGAGCTTTCTGGATCTTTGCCGTGCTCGTAGGTGGCTGGGGTCTTGGAGTCAACTAAGGGGTTGACCACCTGCTCGCGCACTGAGAAACGCGAGGTTGAAGACAACCCCTGGGAGAATTACTGGATTGCCCTCCCTCTTCTGTTGTTCAGGTAAGGGCATAAGTGCCTTTTGTATCTTTTCAATCGTGAGTCAGGCGTGCGTTTGTGGATCGTTGGATCCTGTGTGGTCCAGCGGACCACGGATCGAACGATTAGGTTTTTTTTTGATGAAATCGTAATATATTAGAAAATCCAGAAAAGTGATTTTTCTTACAAAAATCACATCTTTTGCTAGAAAACTCTGATGAGAAAAGTTTATACATGAAAGTTGATCATAAAAATACGAGGAATAAGTTCAAAATAGTTTGAAAAACTAAATCAGTATCTTTTTGAAAAAGTGTATAATTTTGATGGAAAAAATATTAATTTGTGATAAAGGATAAATTTAATATTGCAAATAAGTTAATTCGAGCATTGTTAACTTGTGTAGTGATAAAGATGAATCTTAAACTATTTTGAAGATGAAATTGTAAGATTTAGGGTTTTAAACTTAATATGATGGTTAATATCCTTAGATACCCTAAATAAGGGAAAAAGGGGAGAAGAGAGTAGTTAATCCAAAATAAGGGTTTCATGTTGTCAAAAGATGATCTTAAGATCTTTTGTGATAGATAAGATGAGATAATTAGGGGTTGTAAGTAATTTTATAAAATTAGGGTTTAAAATAATGAAAATGAAGTGAAACCCTAATTGCAATGGAAACCCTAAAAAGTGGACTAGAAACCCTAGGAAACGAGCTAGGTTTAATAGACCTTGATGGCTTGATCAATGATAGGAAAATTGGATGCATGTTTCAGGATCATCTTGTGTGCTTGCTTGTTTACTGGATTTCTTGCTTAGTTGGATTAATTCTGCACTCAAGTCAGCCTGACAGGTATGTGGTTAATTATGGTTAATTGCATTAGTTTCCCGAAAGTTTTCCAGATGATTCATTGCATTGAATGCAACCTATCAGTTTGGATGTTCATACTTGCAAATCATAAAGTCACTATGATTATCACAATAATAATAAAAGTGTGTATTCCCGCACCTACATGCCACCCTGATGGATGATGCAAAAAGGTCAAGCCCAGGAGGGAAGACCCATGGGCACCATGAATGGTGACCCCAGACACCAAGCTCGGGATTGAAAATGTGGCCTTTATTGAATGACTAATGGGCACTATGAGAGGTGACCCCAGAAACCAAGCTCGGGATTGAGAAGGTGGCCTTAAATCATTGGCATAAGAGAAACCCTAAGGTGGGTATGCCAGGGTTAGGGCAAAAGCGGTGGAGAATGTCACAGTGAAAGCGTAATTTGGCTTGTTAATTAACTTGATTGTGATATTTAGATTGTTAGTCATATTTGTGAAATTTTGGTTGTCCCCACATACCAGCAAATTCATTTATACTGACCGACGTTTTATTTTTCAGCATTTTAGGTACAACCTAGAAAAGAACAAACAATAAAGTGACATATTGTGAAAGTAAGAATTATAGTGCAAGCAGGATTAGTTAGAATAGACTCCAACTGAGGATAGAATTCGATATCCAAAATTTTAAAAAAGGTATGCAAAGTTTTATTTTATTCCATCTTTCAGTATAGTCTTGGTAGAATTTTATGATTATTATTGATTATTTGTCGAACCATTGATCCTAAAAAATTGGGATAACGACTCTGACCTCTTAGTCTACCTTAATTGGGGGTTAGCGGGAGGCAGGGTCATTGCAAATGTGGTATAAACATTAATGAATCAGGAAAATATTAACAAGGAAGAGTACTTTCACAAGATGATAGTATAGTCCACAATTTAGTCAATGCCTCATATAGGAAAAAGATATTTAGTCATGATATTATGACCAATTTAAATAGAGTAGATGTACATACCTTGACTTGAATGTTAAGTCAAAGATCGCATCATGCCCTTCCAACTCTAAAGTCAACTAAGACCTACATATATTATTTGGTTTATCAATTAGGGTTCAAGTTTCATATATAGTGAAAACTTTGAAAATATGGTCCCTCAATAAAACCCTTGACCGGTTCTTGTTATTGGCTTAATATTGGGTTCATGATTTCTTATAAATATCCTGACTCAAAATCTCAACTTTATTGATAATAATGTTGCCAAAAATTATTATTAAATAGCAAATGAAATCAAAACCTTAAAATTTTAGTCTTTAAACCATGGGAATCAGGCAATGAAAACTACACCAAAAGATAGAAAAATTTCTGAGGACTCCAAAACTTATTTTAGTGTAATTTGTTGAGCTTCCAATAAAAAGTTACAATTTTTACAAGATTTACATCACTTACAATTGAGATATTAAAAAAACAATCCAAATTACTTTTATACCCTAACATCAATATTTTCAAACTTCACTTGTGAAGGATCATTACCTTCTGAACAATATCAAATTGAATTTGTGTTTTACTAGGAAAGGAGGGGCAAAAAGACAAGATTACCCTCGCTTATCAGCCCTAGAATAGGTTAGACATATATAGGGTTGACTCCTATGGTGTATGGAGTCAGAGCTATGAGGTAGGCTTGGGAAGAAGATTGGACATATCATGGATATTTTATTAGTAGACAAGATCGTGTGCTAGCTAGATGTAGAATTGAATTTTCAATCCAATGCAAATTGTTTTGTGAAGTTTTGTTGAGAAACGAGGGAGTTATGCCCAAAAAACCAAACTCTTCCAATTAGTTTGTTGCTCATGTGCGGACCACAACTAGAAGATGATTTGTGAATCACTGAATCTGTAATCAGAGCGGCATGTGATCACTGAGGGTCTGAGAATCAAATAGAGGCTTAATACATAATATATTGAAATCATACAATTAATCATAAGAATGTATCTTAAAGGAGGCTTAATACTTGGAATTCATTGGTTTGTCTTGAAGCAACAAATGCATCCCACACATATGAGTCAAGATAGGTTCATTGCTCAGTGACATGCTTCTTCTTTGTCATTCATTATGTATTATCTTGTCAGATTTGTCCTATAATTCCTCAATATCCTCCCACAACGTTGTAACACTTTTTTACGATGTAATTTTTCATAAAGGTCAAAGATGCTCTACAAAAGTTCATATACTTATTGACTTATTTTAAAAAATAGAATTGTGAATATCTTTAATAAATATAATATATCACATCTATGTCCTTCCATATGAAGTATTTAATGAAAGGATCAAATTTTTACCAAGATTTTACTGTTATAGCCACTTTTCTATGAGTAATAACCTCCAAATATTGCCTGAAAGAATTGTGATTCTTCTCAATACAATTTCTTATTTCATCAGAGTCAATGTCCAGTTTTGGAAATTTTCTCCCTTTATGCTACTAACTTGTTCATCTAAGTGATGCCTCTTTTATGTGCACAATTATGCTTCTCCTCATCATACCCAACAAGAAACTTAGGTGCATATTCTTAGGCTGCTCATTTTAAAATTGTCAAGAAACACATATAAGTGATAAAAAATGTAACTTATATAACTATGATAGAGAATGCTAAATACTCATCTATGTAATAAAATAATACATCTTTCGTCAGACTCATCCTCATGGTGCAGATCATCACAATGCTCATTCGCATGTTCATACACCATTTAAAAAATGTCATATTAAAAATAGTCAAAGAATGAAATATAAGTGATAAACAATGTAAAATGCACATATAGTATATGAAACATATATAATTCTAACAAAGAACGTAAAATAAACATCTAGCATTTAAAAAGTAAAATGCATGCCTCTGGTATTGGTTGCATCATCTTGATCAGTTAATATCTAATCTATGTGATCTCTAAGCATATATATGTTAATGTTAGCTTCAACATTTACACTAGGCAATCCAACTTAGAATAGACTGGAGTCATCATACTTGTCATAGTACCCTTCTTCATCTATAGGATCTACAATGAACTACCTTTTCCCATAAATAATGATAGACCGTTTTTCATTTATAGGGTCATCAATATAGAATACTTGCATCACATGTGATGCCATTCTGAATGGTTCACACTTCTTGCCAATCTTTTCAAAATTCAGAAATGTGAAACTTGATTCATCCATGAGAACTCCTTTGTTGTTATCAACCCAACTACACCTAAATATGGGAACTCTAAGATCTATGCATTCAAACTTCTATATGTCTTTACTGACACAATAATAAAAAAAAATTAGCTTCACGTGGACTCTCATCCTTTGCATTAGAAAAATACAATGAAGATGCTTGAAGGGTGACCCCGTTGTTTTGTAAAATACTCTTATCATCTTGACATTTTATGTAATATGAAAATCCATTAATGTCAGACCCTTTGTAAGACATTACATTCATTTTTGGTTTCAAGGTGAGTCATATGACATTTTCAGAAACACTATTTGGTGTTTGAGATAGTTGACAAAAAACTTTATCTTCAAGCCACCTAATAAATATACTATTATGCTCTCTAGCAAGCCACATAGAACCGTCGGGGGACATTTTGTCTTGATAATTTGGTATGTTTGGTGATATAAATACCCACTTCGTCGATGTTGTGTAAATGTACAAGTATTCTTGTTCTTTTAGCTCACAAGTAATTACATTCTCTCGTGCACCTAAAGTCCCTTTGCTAGAATAAGCATCAATATTCTTTTCATTGGCAAGAGCTTCATTACAACTCATAAAGTCATTGCAAAAGTCCATTACCTCCCTAGCCAAACAACCTCAATAATACTCCCTTCAGGAAAATAATAATTTTCAAAATCACCTTTGGAAAACACTCATGTACCATTTAATAGGATACATCCAACGTAAGAAAATCAGATCCAACATTTTCACTTACTTAGTCAAATGGACAACACATACCATGATATCAAAGAATGAAGAAGGAAAATACATCTCAAATTGGCACAGGGTAACAACCACTTCTCTTTACGACGTATCAAGATTCTCTAGATCAATAACATTGTTACATAGAGTGTTGAAGAAGAAACAAAGTTCGATGATTGCAAACCTTACATGTTTTAGCAGTATAGATCGAATAGATACAAGAAATATTTATTGTGTTAGAGTGTGACAATCATGAGATATAAGACCTATCAACTTTATATCCTTCATTGAAAATAATTTATGAATATTGGAAGAGTGTCCCTATCGTGCCTTAACATTAAGCAAACACTTGCAAAAAGTTCTCTTCTCCTATCTAGAAAATGTGAACAAGCAAGAGGCAAATATGTTTTTTGATCGCTGCTAACTTCAGTGTTAATTCTTTCTTGTACCCATTTCATGTAGGTCCATTCTAGATTTGATTCCATCTTTAGTCTTACCTGGTATATTCAACAGAGTATCAATGACGCTATCAGAGACATTTTCCCGACATGCATAACATTGATACAATGCATAACTTCCAAAGAACTCCAATAGAGAAGATCCCAGAATATGGACCTCTTCTTGAAGGGAGATTTACCACTCCCTGTGGAAATAGTAAATTGTAATCTCTTACCAAATATATTGAGAAAGTTTTGTACACTTCCATAAACATCCTCCCCTGATACATGTTTAGGGAGACTCTATTCCTCAATTGAGCCATTGAATGCCTTCTACAAACTTTAGTAAGGATGCACTTTTGTAAGAAACCTTTGATGACCGAGAAATACTATCTTGCCTCCATGTTTTAGTAGTACTAAATTAGTGTTCACAAGGACAACATGGCATACTTATTTTTCATACACAACATGGGAGGAAGATTGTATATAACAATCATAGTAGGTCAAGTGTTTTATTAGCTACATAATGTACGATATGGATTCATCCATCAGTACAAAAGTCAAGTCTTAGATTCCTAACTTCTTCACAAAATTCAGGTATAATAAATCAAATTTTCTTCCATTATGGGGAATCAACATATGTTGTATGATCCCATCTTTGTTTTTCTTTACCTCTGCATGCCAAGATAAATTATGTGCATCTATGGTATTGGAAAACAAGCATTGAAATTGTGGTGTTATAGGTAGATATCAATCACCTTGACAGGAGAGCTAGTTTTGACCTTACCCAGAGTTATCATTTTGTATCTAGACACCCCATTTTTGGACAATTTTTGAAATTGATATAGTCCTTCTGAGATAACACAATCATTTAGGCATGCATGTATCTTCTTAGCCTCCATTCCTATTTGGAACAACATTTTCTTTGTTTCACACATCAAAATTGGAAGCTCGTTGCCTTTAGGAAGAATTTCTTTCAACAAAGACAATAGAGATGTGAAATTTTTGTCTATCTATCTATTTTTAGCCTTTAGAGTATGCAAACTCATAACATCGCTCAATTTAGTAAACTTAGTACAACCTTAGTATAATGTCTCTATGCATCATGCATTATGTTTTAAATAAGAAAGGTGGATCAACAAGATTTACCCACAACTATCTAGCATGGCATCAACCATGTATATCAGAATTGGTTTGTTCACATCAAAATCATCATCAATTTCTTCTTTAACACAAGTATTGCTATCAACATCTACTGATCTCATAGTAGGAATCTCTCCATGCCAGTTCCATTCTGTATAGCCCTGTAAAATCCCCACATGACATGACTTTTGATTTCATCAAATCCTTCGACTTTCAAGTTGTTACTACAATTCCTACATGGACAATAGAACATATCACCAAGCCGTTTCTTATGTTCCTCTGCATATCTTATAAACTAATCAAGACTAGTAATAAATTGTGGAGTGCATCAATTTAGAATGGATGTCCATGATAAATCCATTCTATGATCATAGAGAAAATGAGCATTGAATTAGTTGTTTAGAGATTAGGATTTAGAGATTAAGATTTATCATTTAGGGTTTAGGATTTACAAATTAGGGTTTAGTAATGGAAGTGCACCACCTATCCCATTCTTGAACACCTAATTTCACTAGTAAGTGTACAGATTGTATTTAGTTTTCAAGAATATTTCAGAAGCATTTCCCTATAGTTCTCCAAGTACACTGATGTAGATGCGAAAATACCCACCTACATATGTTCTTAGAGAACAAACGGGGAAGTGCAAGCAAAACATATTAAAATCGAATGCACATTCTACACGTACATCCTAAGTGAGATTATATATTCAAGAACAATCCCGAATCAGGGACTATCTAAGACTTACTCCTAGTGAGTAAATCTAGAGACAAGTTTCTAAGCCAAAGCCATGATTTAGAAATCATGGTTTAGAGATCAGGGTCGGTCTCTATGAAACACATTTATTGATCATTTACCAGAATTTATATCATCATTAATTAGTTTGGGTGTGGTCTCATAAGCAATGCTAGTTATAATTTTCATACAAATAAGCATATTGATACCAAATATAATATTAAAGGTTTGTATATAGAATTCTAAACAATCCAAACAAACAATTGTACATGCATTTTAAAAATTATAGGTAAACAAAGAAAAAAATAACAACAATTATAGCTAAAAAATAAAAAAGACAACACACCTTCACCTCAGAGCAGAGAGGAGTGGGTGGCTCAAGAAATAGAGAGGAGAGGGTGTCTCAAGAAGCAGCGGCGACGGAGGTAACAATAGCAGCGACTGTAGTGGTGGCGGCTCAAGAAGCAACAACAACAGTAGTAGCAGTAGCAGCGGCAGATCAAGAAGCAACAATGGGGTGACTCAAGAAACAATAGTTGTGGTGGCAGCTCAAGCAGCAACAATAGCGGTGGCAGTCAAACAAGTGCTCGTAGTAGTAGGACCAACGAAGGTGATAAAACAAGTGTCAAAGGTGATGAGAGCAACATCGGTAATGAGGCAGTGGCAACAGCTGAGCACACGATAGCCATAGAACAAAACTTGATTGAACAATGAAATAGAGAATGTGGGAAATACATTTTTGCAAGTATTGTTAAGTAAAACTTAGCCTCATTTTCCCCCTAAATTCAAGGAGTAAGACCTTAGTCATTGATTTGTTCATATAAAACGACGAAAGACAGTAACCTTTTTCGTGGTTGGATACTTAAAAATTGATGATCGATGTCCTTATTCCTAATAAAAGGGGCTAAAGTCACTAAGGACTTAGCCATCAGTTTGGTTAGGAAAACTCATGACATAGGTTACACTCTATCATGGGTTGGACATTTTGAAATCGTTGACAAACATCCTTATCCCTATAAAAAATATCAACCTCACTAAGGACTTAGTCATCAGTTATGATAGTCAAACTGACGATAGAGATTAACTCTATTGTTGGTTATATATTAAGAAACTGATGATATGTACTTATCCATGTTAAAAAATGACTACCTCACTAAGACTTGTGTCATCAATTTTTGTAAAAAATTCAACAACATAACCCAATTTGGAGGGAAATGTTTTTTGTAGGGCACATGGAAGGAATTTTTTATCGTAAATAATTTAAGAAGGAACCAACACCACATGAATTTTAGAGGTAAACGTTTTTGAGGTGGATGTGACCTATGGCATCAATTTTTATGAGAACAACCGATGATAGAAGATTTTTGGGGGAAAATTTATTTCTCAAAAAGGGATGTATCATCATTTTCCAAACAACCAAAATTGAATCCCTATATCAAAAATTTTCCCTTAAAATTTGAATTTCCCGAGCTATCTCTGACGTCTTTGACGTTATAATAAAATTTGTACCCATGTTTTTCTTTATGGCAAGACTTGACTAGTAGTGACGTTTGTACTTTACCAACTGAAGATATAGGTCTATAGTGTCAGTTTTCTATTAAAATTGACATTAAAAAAATGATACCATAGTTCAATAATGTACAAGTGTATTGATGTCATTCTCATATGAAACAATCAAGGTTGGGTGATGCTTATAAGAATCAAAATCAATTTGGCATTGGCTAAGAACATTCAAGGACTTAATGAATTTTCATTCATGATTATGGTCCCAAACATGATGGTTACATCAATGTTTAACATGTTATCATCGTGTCTTACTTATCATTTAGGTCAGTCATAATGTATATGTCATGCAACATGGAATTCCACTTGCAAGGAGAAATGAACATCTATGTGGCCTACATCATACGTAGATGCACAAGTCAAGTGGTGAAACATGTTGCCATTTAGATACAAGAATCACTGTCAAGTTGTCGCATAACTCCTTGTCACATTTTGCGGTTGTTTGAACCTATGGCTGATCCGACTAAAGTGAGTTTGGGCTGGATTTTTTCTTGACTCGACCTGAAATAGACCCAGACCCAAAAAACCTGTATATATTTGTAGGTTGGGTCTATGTTTTAATTGTCGACCCACAAAACCTAGTTGGCTTAAAAACATATCAATATTTATCTATCTTATTCCATGTTGTAGGCACATTTAATTTTAATATTTACTAACATATCTTTTACTTCTTAATGAGAAATATGATTATTATCTTGTAGTCTACAATAGTTTATACAAGTCTTTTTTACATATCAATATTTAGCTACACAAATTTTCAACAATTTTGGGTTTTGTTGGTTGCATTTTTGGTTTAGTCAGTTTGAATTTTGGGATTCTTGGGTTTTGCATTTTTGAGTTTGCATTTAACATGGGATTTTCAAGTTTTTCAAAATTTTTAGGTTGAAAATGCAAATCAGAATTTTGAGTTCAAGTCTAGAAGTTCGGATCTGAAAAATATTTTTGGGTCAGAGTCAGGGTCGGGTCAAGCATTTTTGGGCAAATCCAAATTGAACCAAAATATGACCCACTCAACCCAGGCCTAGTTGGCATCCCTATTTGAACATGTAATTTACCACTAGTAGGATGTCATTGTGGGGTTATATTCCATTGTTCGTATGAGGTAACATGTTCTTGTGATTACTTGGATATCAAGTAAGATGCTCAAAATCCTAAGTTGTATTTATTATGATCCTTCAACTTTATAAACATACTAGGTGGCAAGTAGTGCTATTTTCTTAGAAAAATATGATAATTTTAGTGGTATAATCCACAATTTATAAATTTGACTTATATTAAACTCTTGGTTTAGTATTGGCCCAAAATGAATTGGAACAAATAGGTTCATAAGTGCATGTAATAGGCTCTAGGTATGGTTGAAGAGTTAATTAAGTTAGATTGAGCAAGAAAAGTAGATTGAACGTCATCTTGTGTAAGGAGTGGGATGGGTGAGGGGATTCACTCCCTACTTAATTTGAGGAATAAATGCATCTAGTCCAAAGACACTAAAAAGGTACATTGTAATAAGTGTATTTTTTGTTTCTCAAATAATAGTATATAAAAATACCATAATATAGAAGTAAAATATTGAATCATGACTATATTGAATTTATATAAGATTACAAAATATTGTCCTACATAGCATTTACCTGAAAGTAACAACATCAAGATCTAAATAGAGGGATATCTAAACTATCTCACGTCTATCTCCCAAGAGTCATCTTCTTAAGCTAGGTCCATGTCTGCATGTCATATCCTCCATCTCCTTCACCTATGGTTGGAAGCATACCTCACAAGAGAAAATGAAATGGAAATTATCAGCATAAAGGCCAGTATGTGTATATTATTTGAGAATTGAGAAACATTAGGAAAAAGAATATCAAATATAACAAGGCTTCCCAAGAGGAAAAGTACTATCCAAGTGGATATCAAAAGAATATGAATTTCAAATAAGATCATATACAATAGTTAGAAATTTCTTGCCTTATAACAATGTCACAACAATAATAATATCACAATAATAAATAGTGCATGTCAAATAATCAGACTAATATTATTTAAGCAGGTTGGAGACACATAAATATCAAGCCTAAGTCATTTGGGAAGTCACACCCATTATATATATACATGTAGTACGAGTAGAAAGGTGCACTCATGGTGGAAAGGCACCCAAATATTATGGTAGTACAGATGTAGCTACTCTAAATAATATTAGTCTATTTTACATGCACATAATGTAGAGGCAAGAATAAGTTCGATGGAATCACATGAGGGATGAGAACATCCAATGGTTATAATCTAGGGTCAGAGGACCCATAAAAATATTCAATAATGTCCACAAATAAGGTGCAACATAAGATCATAAAGTCCATCACAAGAATATTAGGGTACCAAATACTCAAATTAGGGTTTCCACATAGAATAAAATGAACAATATATAAATCAGAGTCCAATAAGAATATCCATAAAACTTAGTAGATAAGATTAATAAAAGTATATAAGTACCCAAATGAGTTGACCTCTTATAATAGAGAGAAATGTGTGTAGGGTAACATGTCCAAAGGACAGAAAGGGATGAGAAAAAAATCTGAGTTTGGGCTGGAGGTGGGTTGCATGTTTCTATTCCACCCCCTTATCTTTTTTATTCTTGAATTATTTCTACCTTTTTTTGTTTTGCATATAGTTGCATTTTTGTTCATGGCCATTATCTAGTTGGACATGTTTTTATTTCTTTTGTTGCAAAATGGCCTTTATCTAGTCAGCCAATATGAATATATGTTTATCATTGTACCCCTTTGAATTTAGTAAATATTTTGTAAAAATTGTTACAAACTGCCATGTCTGAAACCACCATGTCACCTAGGATCCCAAAATAGCATCACTTTTTGGAAAAGTTGGCAAGTCATATGGAATCAATCAAAACCAATCACAAATTTTCTCTATTTTTAAACTGTTGATTAACTTGATATAAATCTTGTATAATGTGATTGACATGAATGTTCTTTCTGATGTAATGACACTTTAAAAAAAAAGAGAAAATAAATGTGTGAAGTTATAAGCACAAGGACACCTTTTGTTTCCCCCTTATTTTCTTTCTAAAAAAAGAGAAGCAAAAAATCACCACCAGACAAAAATCAAGTCTGGGGTGGCATGCTTCCCATATAAAAAATTCCATACCCCACAAAGGGGCGTACCATCAAAAGATGCCAAAAGTGCACATGAAAAAAATTGTGACCAATGTAGCCACAACTCCACAAATTTAAATCCCAAGTCAAATAGAGGAGGGATAAAAAAATTCATCACTTCCTTCTTTGTTTTCACACCCCCTAATTTCATCTTATTCTTGTGTAACAACTTTCATAAAAAAATACAATAATAAAAATGAGAGTGTCACAACAAAAGTAAGATGAAGCATGTTTTTTGACAAAATCTTGATTTAGAAACAAGATATGATATTTGTTTTTAATAGGGAATATAGAATTTTGTGTTTTGTAGTTTTAGGAGATTGGGTTGCTTGGACAAATTTGGAGGTAAGGAATAAATGATGTTATAAGGGTGAGGATAGACATGTTGTTAGTATAAATTAGATTAATTTGTGATTTTATTTGTTTGAGGACAAACAAGGATTCAAGCCCGGGGTATTTTGATAAATGTGTATTTATCCCTTATATTTATATATTTTTGATATTTGTTTAGGATTTTTTTGTTATTTATTCTCTTAGTTTTATAATTAATTGTGTTATTTTAGATTTTTATATAATTTTAGTTTTAATTATATTTTATTTGGTTTTATAGGAAAATTATACAATTTGCAGTAGTCCTGAAATTCATATATACCCGCCACAAAAAGTGACATAACTCTTGCATTCAAACTCCAAATTGCGTGTACAAGTATTCATTGGAAAGGAAATTTAATTTTCTAAAAGAAAATCCTATTATTTGGACCAATTTTAAGCTTTTCACGGGAGATAAATATACTTGAAATCGCTGATGCGAGAATCTGCATTAAAGAGAGTTACATGGTCAAGATAATTAAAGACAATCAACTTTCAATTTGACCAGATTTAGAAAATTCAAAATTTGATCTCCCTCTCTTTTGAGGGAAGCCTACCCCCTCCCCCTCCTATAAAAGGAGAGACTCTTCACTTGTAAAAGACATTCCATTCTTCATTCCATTTCATTCAATTTTTAGTTGTAGACCACATCTTGTATAATATTGGATCTCATTTTAGTTTAAATTTCTTCTAGTCTTGTTATGTTTGAGTAAATCTCTCTGGGGCATTGGAGTAGCCCCTTAGCCCGGTTATATTCAATATAATCAGTTATATTCCTCCATCGAATAAATGTCTTCTCTCTATTTATCTATGGTTATTTGGATGATCTGATATATTCTTATGGAGTGATATGACTGTGGATCTTTGTAAGAATGAAACAACATTCCCTTAATTGCGATTATCATCTTTTCATCTTTTTAATCTTATTCTTGTTATAATCCTTGGTGATGCGACCACCTGAGCCTTGGGTTTGAACGTCAGTTTGAATTCACATGCTTTTTGATATGAGCGTGGATAATGGCATGTTGGACGGTTGAGCAATGATCCGTGAACGCCGGAACCAACGGGTTCACGAGAAGTCTGACCCTTGTGAGTTTGTTCGTAAGGACATGTAACCACAAGGTCCTTATATGACCCTTGGAGTTTAGAATTTGATTAGTTGAATAGGACGTAGTTTTGGTGGTGATCTTCAGGACCCCAAATCTTTATTTCTTGATTAGTTAAATTTTATTTCAGCACTTTTATTTTTGTTCTTAGTATTAACAACTCTCTCAAATCAGGATTTAATTCTTGTACTTGCAATCGGATTTAGATTTTGACTTTTCATTTCCGTCATCCCTTGGATCGATACCTATCTATACTAAGTTGACTTGTTGTTCGCAACAAGTTGACAACCGGGTTAGAAAGTTAAACTATAGGACCTTTCCTAGTGATTGTTGTGTGTACAATGATGCACATCAATTATGTTATCAAAAATATACCATCTTGTATATTGCATTTTATTGAGTCCAAAACATAGTTTAGTTTATCTATATGACTTATAGGTTATTAGTTATGAATTTTGGAAATCCTAATTTTTAAGAATATTCATATAAATCACATATTTATTGTATATGATTTAGGTGATGAAAATCATACCATTGTATTTTTTATAATTTTTTATTCTAAAATATATTTAATTTTATTTTTTTGACTTTTGGATTAATTATTATGACTTTTACAAAACTCATCCAATCAGAGATATCAGAAGGTCCAGGTATAATTTGTTATCCTTTTAAATAGGATGGGCCTAGATGAGTTGGCCCTATAGGGACAAGCCACATGGCCCGGGTCCTCCCAAAATGAAACTTGATGAAAAGAACTTAGAATCAATGAAAGTACAAAAATACCCATGTAGGAAAACAAAACAAGTAAAGAAAATGCAAAGTGTGAAACCTAGAAAACATAGGAGAGTATCTGATGTGCTTGTGCAAAGCACCGAGCTACAAGATCTGCAACATATCTATCTAACTCGAGGTCCAAGGCTCCTCACTGTGTGAAGATGAACACTTTGCATCCTCCAAAACCTGGCGTTGCCACCGAATCCAAACAGTAGGTCGAGGGTGCTCGGAGACTCCTATGTGACCTCTGTCATGGTTGTTTGTACAAGAATACACTTAAGGCAAAGGCAAAACCAAGAAACGTTGTGAGTCTAAGAAGGAAAACAATTGGATCAAATTTGCAAGGCAAGGGAAAGGTCATAATACGACCCCCTTGACCAAAAGGTCCCAAAATATCCCAAGGAGGCGACGCAGATGACCCAAAAATAGGGGTGATGGTTGAAGATGCAACGACCATGTAGAAAAAATCACACAAAATTATAAAGTCAGAATAGAAAGAGGGGAGTCCAGGAAAACTCACTTTCTATTTAATCTTTTGGAGGTGATCGCAATCATCTGGTCTCAGCTGAAGTGGCCGATGGGGAAAATTGACTTTGTGGCACTACCCCAGGGCGTCTTGGGGTAAATTGAGGATGGAGGGGGAAAAGACAATGGTTGGTAATGGTTTTTGGATATATATAGGGGTATCGAAAGGTATCAAGGGATGTACCAAGCCACACCAGTGAGGTCACATGGTGCCAAATCAGGGATTTCATTAACTAGGAGTTTTAGGGTTCAAGTTATAGATGGATAGGTGTGGGATCTTCTAAGGAACCTATTGGTAAAGAAATCTTGATGAAAGATGTAGGGAGGAGGGAGAAATCACAAAAACAAATTAACAATATTGTGCGGATGGTTTCCAAAACCAGCGTGAGGAAGATAACGACTAGTCATCCATCTGATTTAAAATTGATGATTGGAAAGAGGGTCTCACATGAAATTAAAAGTGGAAAGTACTAACCACATCGTGACAAGTAATAAATCTTAGATACTTTAGATAGACCGTGTTAAGTGCATTTTAATTTAAATCATTTGTACTTTTCTTTCCTACTTCATTTGAGGGATCAATCTTTGCTCAATAATCACCAAATTTGGTACTAGATGAATTAGGACATGTAGAATCCATTTTTGGCATCAATTTTCACTTTTAGTGGTTATTTTCTATTTTATCTAGTATTTTAATATTAAGCCATATTATCTCTCCTAGATAACATTATGATAGTTAATATTGTTCAATTAATGTGAAAATTTACACATATACTATTTTTGGTATCTAGAATCCGAAATTTAGATTAGGTTCCACCTTTGCAGTCATTAACTATATTATTTAATATTTTGGAATAAAATCCATATTTTCTTTCCCAAAAGAATTTAGATATGTAAGGTTGTTCAAATAATGTGAAACTTGACATCCAAGCTACTTGGAACCCAAGGAACATGATTTTACCATTAGATTTGGCTTTTAGAGTTTTCTTTTATTAGTTTTAATACAATTTGTATTTTAGGCTCATTACCACTATAATATTGAAACCATACATCATTACCATAATTATTTATTATTTAGATACCTGTTATATTCACACCTAACAAAGTTTCCTTATAATATGATGCATGAATTTTCATATTTTATTTAGTTATCATACTAAGTCCATTAATTCAATATATATTTAGATAATGGTACTTTATCCATATCTATGGGCATGGAAACTAATCAAATCATTATCCCAATTCATGTATTAAGCACATTATACTTATTATTAATTATATCTTAGACATTATGTGAATATTAGTTAGCAAAGTAAGCATATGTGATTTATTTCATGAAATCCTTACATGTTAGCACATAAATAGGTAATTATTTTACTATGAGTGTATTATAATATGTGATGTTGATTATAGAATCTAAGGTATATGTTTTCAAGCCTAATCATGTTAGCGTGAGTTGTTCATGTTACATGCATTATATATATGCACTAAGGTATGTTTACATCCTTTTTTGGTCAAGTCTAAAGAACCAACCATACATATCTCTTATCCATGGGATAGGGGTTTCTAGAGTCAAGATGCTAGGTTTCAGTATGTTACAACTCTCCACCCCTTATAGAAGATTTCATCCCCAAAATCCAGCCATCTTTATACTACCAACCAACTATTCTCCACCCCTTAAAAGGTTTAACTTAATAATCCAAACTAAAAAACTCTTGAAAATATTAGGATTACATATGGATATTTTAGTTTTGACTATTTTAGGTGCTTAAGTTGTTCACAGATCAGGCATCCAACCAACAGGTTGTACTCATCTAGTGTTGAGTTTCAGGTCCTTGTGTTATTAACCTATCAACCATAGGATTCACATGAGAAACCAAAAAGTTTATACAGTACAAAAGGGTAGGTCAACTAAATCTTTGTTACCATCCACATCGTCCTATTTATCTTTGATACTCAAACTAGGGTTCAAGAATCCTATTATAACAAATTCTAGGGTTGCTCTATCAAGACTTCATATAGCTCTTCATTGTGACTTGTTTTGAGAAAACATCGATCAAATCCCTAAAATTTCTTTTTTTACATATATTAGTATGGTGGAAAATATGTTTTGGTGAAGAAATACATTCAACACAAAATAAAAGGTGAATCCAAAATCAATTGTGAGAACTAAGTCGCCAAGTACTCCATAGTAACATCTTAGAATTGTACTACTTTCCCATCCTCATACCTAACACCATCCTCAAGTCAAACCTCACTATATTCAAAGATATATGTCACAACTAAACTATATCTTAGGGTTGAGCAACTACAGTCTTATAAAATTAGGGGTTACCAATCATGATTCTTATGTGTACCTCATATGATTCTAAATTTACCTTTCATCCTCTCATGAATAACATAGGTAATTCTATGGTAAACATATTACTTAGAGGGTGTCTATTTTAAGGTAACCGTTCTAATTAGGGAGTGATAGAATCTAATTTTATACACTTTTCACACTTATTTTATACCTCTCCAAACATATCTTTTATAGACTTTTCCACTTATTTTAGCACTTTTATGATGAGAATCTTAACTGCACACTTTTTCCATCCTTGGAGGGTCACATCAAGATACAACCGTAGTCAACACCTTGACTGTGGCTCATCGACCAAAGAAGCCTCTCGCACTGTAGTCGATGCCACCAATCACCCCGATGACGCCGCGACCGCGGTGCAAACGCACCCCTTTCGGTCGCGGCCTATAGAACATCCATCTCAACCTCGACTGAGGTAGCGCCACGACTGAGGCACTGCCATGCCATGACTGAGGTGGCGCAATACCTCGACCGAGGTACTGACTCGACCAACCACTGTGGTGACCTCGATCGAGGAGAGGCCTTGATCAACCACAATCAAGCCTCGACTGATATCAAGCCTCGACCGTGGTGTGGGTGGTTACGTCAGTGGAAAACACCTATAAATAGGCCACCCACCATGACTTGTCATATCATCAGATCATCAAGTACCATGAAGTGCTGCCAAATTCCATACCCACTCTCATCCATCCAATTAGTCTTGGATCTTTGAAGGAAGAAGCTGAGGATAGATAAGATTGAAGGCCCCTCTCCCTCGAAAGAAGGGGAGCATCCACACCATCCATTCTAGATATAGATTTGAAGTACTACTTTGGTGTATCGCCATCTTCTCTCTCTCTTCTAGATATGTCATCTCCATTATGTTGTACCACTTTCCACTTCGTGGTTATGATGTATCTATCATTTTGTAATGTCATTACGCTGCCTGTTAACATGTGTGGCTAACCACTTAACTCGGTTGGGATCAGCCACTAAAGCTCTCCCAACATGTATATTCTTGCTTCCCTTTGAATATATATATATATATATATATATATATATATATATATATATATATATATATATATATATATACTCATATCAAGATTATCTCCATACGCTTGTTATTAATGCTTCACTTGTATGCTTAGCTACCATCTCATGATGTTTGATCGTTGGTACCTCAAAAGAGTAGTATCTTCTTTATCTGGTATTATAGAGTAGTATGAATGTATGAAAATGTTGGATTGCTAAAGCTTATGGTCATATGGTTTGCTTTGTGGTTGTAAGGTTGCTATCTTGAGAGGCAAGCCACCTTAGATCCTAGATCTATCCTTATCTCGAGAGAGGAGGGAATGGGTGCTTCTATGGCTACTTGTAATCTTGATAAGCGTATACAAAGGGGAGTGAGTTTTGCCTATTGGTGAGAGACCTTAGTAGGTGAAACCCGATCCGAGTTCCCTTCCATATCTTTGTTCTTTACCGTTTGTCTTTATTTTCACTTATTGTTATTTGCTTTCTTTATTTTATCTTTCTTTGTTTTGGTTTGAGCACCATCGTTCCTTAGGGAACAACCTTTCTAAACCATATGTTTATCCTAAGTACATGAGTGTGAGAACCTACGTACTTAACACTTGCTAACCTTGTCCCTGTGGTTTGACCCTGATTTCTATGTCAGACCCCGTATAATAGTTATGGGGGCTTGAGTGTCGGGTTACTATCTTAAGAGTCCAACTACTTTGGATCCGCTCCATTTTGAACGTACGATTTAGTCCGATCAACTTTTTGACGCCATTGTTGGGGACAAGGAAAAATGATACTATTAAGAACTTGAGTCCACTCACTATACTCCTGTGCCTCAAGCTTAGTGATAATCTTGACTACACAAAATCTTTAAATTTGCTACCCTGCGTTTATGTAGAATAGTTCGTTTTCACACATCCAATTTTCTAACTCGACTGTGCGGTCTATTCAGGGAACCCGGAGGGAAGCAGACTCGTTTGACTTTTCACCTTAACCTTGACTTACCATGCCACCTCATGTGGATGGTACTCTCATTGGGGATGAACAGAATGTAAGAATTCAACATGACCCCCCACCACCTAGGATGGATGAAGATAGAGATGGTCGTTACTTAGACGATTGTCAATGTGAGGAAGAATGTCATGAAGAAGATCGACGCGAAGATGAACAATGTGACGAAGAATGACATTACCGTCACTGAAGAAGGCACCATCACAATCACCGCAACAATGAACATGAGTATGATGACCGTGACAACAAAAGTGAAGATTATGAAGAAGGAAAGACTCTTAGAGAGTTGGCAGCAACTAGGGATAATGAATCCAGGTGCCCGATCATCATCCCGCACTTCAATGCAGCAAACTTCAAGTTGAAACCATTTGTAATCTTGGTGATCCAGAACAAACCTTTATGCGGGAATTTGAGAAGTGAAAATCCATACAATCACCTCGATGTCTTTAAAAATATTTGTGATACCATCAAGATGACGGGGAGTCCTCAAGAAGTGATATATTGTAAGGGATTCAACTTCTCTCTTGAAGATAATGCTCTATCATGGTACCTCAACCTCCCCCACTAGTCCATAGATGGGTGGAGACCCCTAGCAGATGCCTTTGTTACTAAGTTTTATCCTACCGAGAGAACTATCTATAACAGTCAGAAGATCACTTCTTTTACACAAAAGTCGGGAGAAAACTTGCATAAGGCATGAGAAAGCTTCCAGTAGTATCAGAGGGATTGTCTGCACCATAATTACCGTAAGAGGTTCCTAGTGACCACCTTCTATAATGGGTTGACTCCTACTGAGAGGACTTCATTAAACGTAGCTGCTGGCAGTGACTTTCTTGGAAAGAAGCTAAGTAAAACTATGAAGATAATAGACAACATGGTTGCACTGCAAGCAGGCATGGATTACAATAGACATGATAGAGGAACGGTGAAGAAAGTAGCATCTGAAGGACCGTCTATTGAAGCTAAAGCCTTGGAAACCATAATAGTGCAAATTCATAAAATAGCCACCGACGTCAAACAACTGAAAGATACTGGATCCAAGGGTAATAAACATACTAAGAAAGCCATGAAATGTGTTACCTGTAGAGAAGGAGGGCATGGGATCGACAACTGTATCTATACCCGGCCCAAGGAGAGTGATGAAAGAAGAAAAAGTGAAGAAGAAATAGAGAGTTTCTCTTATGTTAATTTCAAGCGACAAGACCACCCTGGGTTTAGTTATGGAGACAAAGAAGCTACGGAGAATGCACATCAACTACGTAGTTCATTGAAAGGAGTGCCAACACAATACACCAAGACTACCAGCTACCAGAATAACAAGAACAACTATCAAGGTCCGAACAAAAATGTGAGCTGGCAAGGAAAAGGACAAGGCCTAGGGCCGAGCCAAGCGAAACACAATAACCACGCTGACATGATTGCTCAACTATTTGACTTCACAAAGAGGCAGACGTCGGTGAACCATCAACTGGCTCAAAGTGCTCTCACAAATTTGGGAGTACTAACTAACATGAAAACTCAAATGGTGGATATGCAAACTCACCAGAGACAGATTGATCAGTAGCTTGCACAACTGGCTAAGCTCATGAAAAATCCTTCAGGAAATATCCCATCAAATACTGAGACTGCCAAAATAGCTACTCTACAATCTGGGGGAATGTTGGAAAATGCTAATACTAACAACACCGAAGAAGGAAGAAGTCATGCCAATCAGCAGTCTGAGAATGAGAAGGGAATAGAAGAATCAAGAGGGAAAGAACAAGCTGACCATGGAAAAGAAGAAGGACCACCTGAAAAGAAGAAGGAAGGAGAGGAAAAGAACTCAGATCCTTTGGGAGATGATCTTTCAAAGAAAAATCCATACGCCCCAAGAGTTCCTTTCCCCTATAAGTTAATAAAACCACACTTGAAAAAGAGATATGAAAAGTTCATGCAAGCTGTAAAGAAGGTACACATGGATGTGCCCTTTCTTGATGCAATAAAAGAAATGCCAACCTATGCAAAGTTCTTCAAAGACCTGATTATGAAGAGAAGAAGAGGTGATCACATTGAAACTGTCTAGTTAGCAAAGATGTATAGTGATTTTGTTCAATCAGAGCTACCTACCAAGAAGAAAGACCCCAAAGCATTCAACATACCTTTCTGTGTTGGAGATAACATGGAGAGAAAATGATTTGCTGACTTGGGAGCAAGCATCAGTCTAATGCCCTTGACTCTAGCCCAAAGGCTTGGGCTGACAGACATGGTAAAGATAGGGGTGAGGATTGAGTTAGCCAATCGTACCTTCACAATGCTAGTGGGAATAGTTGAACACGTTCCGATACGAGTTGGATGATTTTTTATACCGTGTGATATAGTGGTAATAGACATGGTCGAAGACTCCAATTGCCCTATGATATTTGGAAGGCGTTTCCTTGCAATGGGGAGAGCCTTAATAGATGTTGCTGAAGGAATCATCACGCTACGAGTAGGAAATGATCACTTGGATTTTCGGGTACAAGATGCCATGAGGGGACCATCTCTATCTAAGTCATTCTACTTCATGGACATCAATAATCAGTTTTGTGAAGAGGTACAAGAAGATAAAGCAATCGTAGATCCCCTAATGCGAACCATAAACAACCAAGATCCTTCCATGGAGGCCCAAGAGGTTGTAGAAATGTTAGATTACTTGAACAAACCCAAAGAAGAATTTAGCGACGATGAAGAGATAATTGAGACAGTGAAGTACACTTCATTAGAGCAGACAGTTGAGGAGAGGGAAGTGCCAAAGCCCAAGACTGAATTGAAACCTCTTCCAGAGGGATTGAAATATGAATTCCTAGATAAAGGAGAAAGGAATCCATTTATTGTCAATGCCAACTTAACAGACGACCAGAGGGAGAAGTTTCTAGATGAGCTGAGGCTGCGTAGAAAAGCCATAGGTTATTCTGTGGAGACATCAAAGGTCTTAACCCAGCTTTATGCATGCACAAAATTATCCTTGAAGAGACATGCCACCCCCTGGTTCAACCACAAAGGAAACTAAATCAAATGTTGAAGGAAGTTGTGAAGAAAGAAGTTATAAAGCTATGATATGTTGGAATCATCTACCCAATAAGAGAAAGCAATTGGGTTAGTCCTATCCATGTTGTACCCAAGTGGAATGACGGTCATACGAGGAGAAGATGGAGATGAAGTCACCATGAGGATAGTGACAGGCTGGCACATGTGCATCAATTATCACAAGCTAAATATAGCCACCAAGAAGGATCACTTTCCCTTGCCATTTATCCACCACGTCCTAGAGCGGCTAGCTCATCACGACTATTTTTGTTTTTTGGATGGATATTCAAAATTTTACCAAGTACCTATTCACCCTGAAGATCAAGAGAGGACCATTTTTACCTGCATTTATGGCACATACGCCTTCCAAAGAATGTCATTCGACTTATGTAATGTGCCGACAACCTTTCAACACTGTATGATATCCATGTTCTCAGACTTTCTGGAGGACATTGTAGAAGTCTTCATGGATGAATTTTCTATATACAGGATAGATTTTGAAGCTTGCTTGAGGAATCTATCTTTGGTGTTGCAGCGCTGTGAAGAAAAGAACCTTGTCCTAAATTGGGAGAAATGTCACTTCATGGTTCAAGAAGGTATCCTGCTTGGACACAAGGTCTCAAAGTAAGGAATTGAAGTGGATCAGAGCAAAATTGAAGCCATATCAAAACTCCCACCACCAAAGTCAGTCACTGGATTGTGAATCTCCTTGGAACACATCAGACTCTATAGAAGGTTCATAAAAGACTTTTCTAAGATTGCCAAGCCATTATCAAATCTACTGATAAAGGATGTTGAGTTTGAGTTTACCACCAAATGTCTAGATGCCTTTAATACCCTCAAGGGAGCATTAACGAAAACACCTATCATGCAACCACCTGACTGGGAGTTACCTTTGGAGATCATGTGCTATGCCAATGATTACGCCATCAAGGTAGTCCTCGGGAAGAAGAAAGAGAAGAAACATCATGTGATCTTCTATGCGAGTAGAACCCTAGATGAGGCCCAAGTGAACTACACTACCATCAAGAAAGAAATGCTAGCTATCATATATGCTTTTGACAAGTTCAGATCGTACCTAGTAGGATCAAAGTTAAAGAGTGTACAACGATCACAAGGCAATAAAGTACTTAATGTAGAAAAATTATACCAAGCCAAGGCTTTTGAGATGGGCATTATTGTTACAAGAGTTTGACCATGAAATCATAGACAAGAAGGTGAAAGAAAATGTGGTCGCAAACCACCTGTCGCGAATAAGTTTTGATGAAAAAAACTGACTACTTGTGAATGACAACTACGCCGACGAAGCTCTTCTAATGGCTCAATTGGAAGAGAAAAAATTTCCCTGGTTCGTCGATATCTGTAATTATTTAGCATGTGGGAAAATCCAACATATAATCAGAAGAAGAAACTGTTCTCTAAGTTGAAGAATTATTATTGGGATGGCCCACTACTGTTTAAGAGATGTGCCGACAACCTATATCGTTGATGCATACCTGAAAAAGAGGTGCCTCTAATTCTCAAAGAGTGTCACATCTCACCTTATGAAGGACACCTTGGAGGGGAGATGACGGCTGCAAAGGTTCTATAATCAGGATTTTACTAGCCCACACTCTTCAAGGATGTTGTTTCATTTGTAAAAACATGCAAGGAATGCCAACTCAGGGGGAACATAAGCCGAAGAAATGAAATTCCAATGTCAGACTGGGTGGAAGTGGAAATCTTCGACATATGGGGAGTCGACTACATGGGCCTTTTCCATCGTCGAAGGGAAATCAATACATTCTTGTTGTTGTTGATTACGTTTCCAAATGGGTTGAGGCAGTTGTGACCCAAACATGCGAATCCAAAATAGTCATCAAGCTTTTCGAGAAGACTATCTTCCCATGCTTCAAAGTGCCACACACTATCATAAGTGACAGAGGGTCACATTTTGGTGAGAAACAGTTTGAAGCTCTGCTAAGGAAGTATGGAGTGAAGCATAAAGTCGCAACACCATACCACCCGCAAACATCAAGGAAAGTGGAAGTATCAAATGGGTAAATCAAATAAATTTTAGAAAAGATTGTCAGTTGTATAAGAAAGGACTAGTCCATGAAACTAGATGATGTGAAATGGACCTACCACACTTCATACAAGGCACCAATAGGTGGTACGACACCCTACAAGTTGATCTATGGAAAGTCTTATCATCTACCGGTCGAACTCGAACACAAAGACCTATGGGCCATAAAGTTTTTGAACATGGATCTCAACAAAGCCGGTCAGAAAAGGTTCCTTCAACTCTAAGAGCTAGAAGAACTAAGGCTGCATGCCTATGAAAATGTAAGTATTTATAAATAGAGGACAAAGGTCAACCATGATTCCCACCTAAAGAGCAAAGATATGCATGAAGGAGACAAGGTCCTTTTGTTCAACTCCAATATTAGGTTATTTCTGGGAAAGATGAGAACTAGGTGGTCAGGTCCCTTTTCTGTAGTAAAAATATATCCATCAGGGGTAATGGAGATTGCAGGAGAAAAGACGAGAACTTTCAAGGTAAATGGACAAAGAGTGAAAACATACTATGTAGACCAAGACTTTGTAAGGAGAACAGAACTAAGTTTGGGGGAAGCCAACTCAGTAACAAATGGAATGAATGAGGCAACGATTACACTTATGGAATGAGAATGAAAACAAGATGAAAGTGAAAGTTGAGCTAAAGACTTTAAACAAGCGCTTCTTGGGAGGAAACCCAAGTCTTTTACTATTTTCTTTAGTTCATGTTTTCCTTTATCTTGTACTTTAGTACTATGAGCTATGTACCTCTCATTTTCCTATATTTATGTCTCCTTTTTCTAGTATGTTGTAATTATTTCTTGGTTTTTAATATTTTTCTACCTATGTGGGTTGTTTGGAAGAACAAGTTTTGCTTTAGTTGGTTTCATATTATTTTGGTTTAGAAGGACCGCAGTCGCGGCTTGAACCTCAGATGAGGAGGGGTACACCACGGTCGCGGTACCCCACTCCTTGCAACAAAGGACCACAGTCACAACATATGCAAAGAAGGATTTTGGCCAAGGTCGTGGTGACCCTCATGTCGCAGTCGTGACACCCCTAGGGTATATAAGCTTAAACCCTTTGAAATAGGGTTTTTATTTTCTTCAATCTTTGAGATTTCCTGAGCTGTTGAAAGGAGATTCCCGACGTAAGAGAGCGAACGATCAGAACCAGATTCCGACCTCTACCTTTAAAGGGACGCCTCCACCATGTCAAGCATGTGCCTCCACCTTTGATGTCATTTAGCGTCGTTTAACCTAACCAAGGTATTCACCCAATGCTTTCTTGACTATCATCAGTTTCTCATCAGCATTTTTCCCATGCCTCGCCATTTTGCTTTGATTTTGGCGACCTGTTGGATAGTGAATACCACGACAACTGCTATAGCTCTGCCTATATCATCTCAGCAAATGCTCGACGACATCTCGCCCCATTCGCGACCTTACTACGCTGATTCGACTTAGGTTAGCATTTTGGAATGTGATCCGATCGCGGTAACTGCCGCCTTGGCCCCGGTCGATGGTTTCTCAAATTAGGTTTTGGACCTCTGCCTTAACCTTGATCTTCTCCAATCAAATAGTCGATCTTGAGCCATAGTCGCGACATCCTATCCTTGGTCGCGGTCGTGGTGCTCCTAAAGCATAATGATATCGGTCTAGTATCCATCGACCATAGGCACGGTCAAGGTGTTTTTTGCCTCAATCACGGTGTTTCTTGGCCACGACCGTGACATCCCTTATTTCTAAGTGTAAACGACTGTGGTCGCGACACCCATGTCATGGTCGTGGCCTATCATTTTATTTGTTGATACTCATTCCATGTGAGGCCGCAGTTGTGGCTCACCTCTTGCTTATGGCTGCGGTCGTGATCCTATGAAAAGAAAGGAAATTTTGAACTTGAAATATATATGCACATATACATATACATGATAACAAAATAAAATTGATGATGATTAATTAAAAGATAATTCAATTGTGCTAACAATAAAATTAATGTGAAACTTTTATAATGTCAACCTCAACTGAAGATACCTTGATGAAGAAGGCAACTTCACTAAAGGGGGTTGAAGAAATCCTTGAGAAGATTACTAATGCACTAAAAGACAATTCAGACCTCTCCCCAGCAAAAAGACTCCAATTACAACTACTGAAAAAGAAGTACAACTACATACTAACCCACAAGATGCTAGAAGAGTCAGAGGAGTCTCCTAGTACATCCAAGACGGAGACCTCAAAATATCATCCTTCACCAACTGAACTGAAGAAATTGAAGAAGAGGAAGGTTGAATCCAAGGAAGCCGAGGGCAACAAAAAGAGAAAGGTGACTACTACAGAGAAAATGAAGGGGCAGGAGAAAGAAACAGCCCATGAAGAGGTGGAAGAAAATGAGGAGGTGACCCTAGGTGGGAAAATACCAACTTTTGTGCCTAGAGACTCCACACACCAGCCACATTTTGACTGGATACTACAAACCAAAGGTTTTAGGCCTACCAGATACCTAGACATAGAAGACTTCAAGAGGATGGGAGTCTACGATAGGGTTGTTGACTTTCTGGAGGGCATGAACCTACGTACCCTATACACCTCCAAAACCCCCTTGCTAACACAATTGACAGTGAAGTTCCTGTCATCCCTAGAGAAATTCCCGGTCAATGATGGGGAATGCAAAAAGGGTGGTGGTGACTTCAAGCTGGAAGTGAGACTCATGAGAAAACTTACACAATCACCGAGGCAATGCTGAACACGATATTCATGAGAACAACTAAGGAAGGACATTCCTACTCTTCTATGCCTGGAGAGAAGGACACGATTGGGTACAACAGCTACAAGATGTGGGAAAAGCTGACAGGGGAGTAGGAACTCAACTCCAAAAACTCTAAGGTGACCTTCATCACATCGTGTTTCATCTGTGTAATGTAGAAAATCACTGCCAACACAATATTCACGAGTTCAAAGACCGGAGATGTGACGACAGGAGACCTCTTCATCATCTGGTCCATGCTGAATAAGAGGCCAGTGAACATAGGCAGGATTCTCATTGAATGCCTATCAGCAGCAGTGAGAGGAGAGGCTAAACAAACTAAGGAGTTCTGCATGGGAGGGCAATTCATGAAGATTGCATATCATTTCATGGATACAGACCTATTGATGAGGTACTAAAAGACGGAAGGACACACAAAAATAGACATAAAATCCCTAATCAACACAAGGATCTTGACGCTGAAGGGAAACAAGCTCTTCTACAAACAAAGCTTCTCCATGACGCTCCTACTCCTCTCAGAAATGGCGTACTATGATGCCCACAAGCAGCGGTCCTCACAAGAGGATGTTGACAAAATTTAATCATGGGCTATCCACACTACAACGGACCCGTCATATGCTGAGGGTGACAAAGCTAAATTTCTAGAGATAGAGATAAAGAAGTCAAAGGAAAGGGAAAAGCTGGCAATAAGAAAGAAGAAGAAGAAGATAATCAAAAAGACTGTCGCCCCAAGCCCTCCCTCACCGTACTTCCCAGACGAGACGAAAACGAGTGAGGGTTTCAACGTGAAGCCACAGTCATAGAAGAGGCCGAACATGCAAGACTTGAAGCTACAACAACAGATTAGCATGTAGAGGCCGAACAAAAAAATCAGCCAGGTTCGCAAGGAACCCGAGGCTGTACCTAACCCCATAATTCCAAAAGTCAAACTGCAAAGGTCGGGATAACCACAGGAGAGCATTCCCAAGCCCACCATACCAGTCCCACAACTAAAGGAGCCAAGAGCCTCCACAACACCTGTGGAGCCACAACAACATCACTCGTACACCTTTGATGACTTATTGGGCAACAAGTTTGACGTCATGTGGCAGCACATGCATCAAACTTCTAATTTAAATAAAAATATTACCTCCACCCTGTATATGCTAACTATGCAGGTACAAACGTTGAACGAGAGGACTGAAGTGCTTCCAAAATTCATGCAAGGGTGATCATCACCCAGAACACACTAATGGGGGCACTAAAGGCTCTCACCGAGAAGATGGAAGACCTCATGAAGGAGAGGGACACAATGCGGGTAGATAAGGAGTTGACGAGGAAAGGGTATGAGACAGTGTTGGACGATCTAAAGATGGAGCGTCAATGCTTACACGAAGAATGTTGTCAGCTAGAAGTCGAACGCCAAGAAATTGACGACTGGCGGCAAAGAAAGAAGACCAAGTGTATGACGAGTCCCTCCACATCACATGCTTCCTTGAGCCCCTCAAGCCCAGACAAAGATGACGATGATGTGGGGGGCGGTGCAGGAGCAACATCAAAGGAAGAGAGCACCAATGTGAAAGCTTATCTGATGGCTGAGCCATAAGAAAAAGAAGCACCACCATAGTCAGACACTCATCAAGACAACGAGACAAGAAGACCAACACGTTGTCGAAGGGTTTTGATCTAAACAACAACCCGGATGAAGACAAGGCTACATCAGAAGACCCCACATAGGCTGTCGTCACCAGAGTAGAGAGCATAGTGATAGAAGATCTCACATCAAGAGAAATCAGAGATCTAAACAAGTTCTTGGATGACCTGACATACGGGATGGACATCTGTAATGACTTCTTGAAGGACCATGAGCATTATGATCAAGATGACTCCTTCTATAATGGAAAGATGGTTGTGACATTAGCTTCTCTAAATGCTACAGAGTTGGAGAAATCGTAAGAAGTGAGTCACCCAACAGAAGGCATAGTTGCATAGATGTCCACTAAAGACAAAGATGAGGCGATAACCTAGATACTGAAAGAAACAAGGGCTCAACCTCCTATAAAAAAAGCACCACCGGGAGAGGTACAAGTAGTAGAAGAAAGCACCTTTAATATGAGGAAGGTGGGCTCGCTTCTTTCTTTGTTAATGAGCCATCTAGGAAACCAAGCACGCCAGTCAACAAAGTAGAATTAGGTGTCTCTTCTCCTCTGCCTTATAAGATGGCGGGTATGGACATGACTACATTGTCAAGGATAACATGTAGAGACGTCCATATCCTTGCCGATGTACTGGATGAAAACCTGCCCAGAGCTGACATCATCTACCAAAACAAGGGTAGGTCACTCAACAAAGACCACTTTAGAGGGATGTTCCAGACAAGAGCAGAATGCACAAGAAGTTGTTTAAAGTGTTATGTGATACCCTCCTTAAAGAATTCCTACATCTAGATAAAGTACAACCAGTGTTCAACGACACCACACATCTAGCAGGATTCCTTTATGAAGAAAACGACAAAGCTGCTAATGTGATCGGGCTACAACACACAATAAGTAGGGAAGAAAATAGAACTGTAGTCCTGCCCATAAGGACTATAAAGCATTGGGCTCTAATCATCGTCAAAATGTATGAAAGATGAATGATGGTGTTCAACTGCTGCATAGCCGAATTGGACAACAAATCCCTAATCTATAAGAACAAAGAAGCGAGAGATATCCTAAAGGTACCATTACGTCTGCAAAGAGTTATAAAATCAGCAGACAACAACATCAGGGAATGTGGAAGCAGTTCTCAATCTTCAAGAAGGTTCCCCAAGGAAGGTTGGAACATGGGAATGCACCTTCATTGTGCTAAGGATGATGGAAGCTATCAAAAAGGGCATCCCGCTAGAAGATCTCTTCATAGAGGATCTATATGGACTGTGCGGTATGTACACAATGGAGGTCATCTACGACCATCGCTTCTTCAAAGACCTGACGATGCCTCTAAACGCAGTACCGGGGAGGCTTCATCAAGAAATCCATCTCCCAGAAAAGAAGACATGGAGGGAGGAACTTAAGACAGTGTGGATCGACCCTATAGAGACAGCTAGAGTAGCAGCCTGGAAGGAAGGCTAGACAACTAATACTGGAGTGACTGTAGAAAGAATACCAGAATCTAAGCCAAAGCAGCCCCTAGTGGTAGAAGACAAAGAAGAACAACCTCTACCGGGTCAGCCAAAAGAAGGAAAGATTGAAGAAGAAGATTTGCTCGAGGATAAACCAGACGGGCCGACTGGAGAAATAATGTCAACCTTCAAAGATTTTGACAGATGGAGCTGTGTTAGTCTATCTTTAGAAGCCCTCAATACATTAATGAAATCCTTGAAGGAAAATGACACACCGGTAGAGGCAGTCTTCAAAAGGGATGGCATCTACGTGCTGAAGGACGACCTCCAAGATACATTGAAAATAGGAGGATACCTCTCAGTCAGCACAATGTATGTTTATCAAGCTCTACTAAATGACAACATGCCAAATGTGCACATGGCATATTTTCTTTTGGTAGATGACATCCTACGAGACAAAAGATCAGGTGAAAAGGAACACCTGCAATAATGCTTGCTGATGTCTCTCCCAGACTACATATTCTTTCTGATACTTCATGATAGCCATTAGACTTTGCTGATAGTCAATGTAATCAAAAGGACTACGATATTATATAATAGCTCAGATGCAACCTTCGCTCTAAACAAGAAAAAAAACATGACTATTGCAAAGAAACCTATAGAAGAGAAGGTACTCACATGCGTGGAGGCGATTGTTGAAATGCTGAAGAGTCATGGCAATGGGTACAAACACAAAGAAGACAAAGACTTCAAGAAGACACCATTCTGCCACTGGAGCCCTCAACAGGTGCCTCTATCAAACGACTGTGGTTTCTACTGTCTAGCCTGGATGACGGCCCTAGCCACACTGAATACAAAGGTGGAAGGAATGCAAAATGAGCATTACCACTCACTATGCGGAGTTTACGCTAGCATGCTCCTCGAGTCAAAGTGGGCCACCCAAAACTCTTATTTTAACACCCTAAGTCAGGGTGAATGATAAGTTTGGGGGAGAGATTATAAACATGTGTGAGAGGTAAAATCCCATCCCAAAATTTGCAAAATTTTGAAAAAAAAATTACTCATACATACTTTAGTGTACTTGTACATATTTTAATTCCCGCCAAACTAATTTTGCAAAAAATTTATGCTTTAAGGAATTTTGTTATAAGTCACAGTTTTGCATAGTTACCTTCTAGTTTCTCTACTCCCTTGCTAAAGGATGTAGTGCTATCATTTCTAGAGAGGAATGTATGAGAAACTAATGCATATAAAAGTAAAAGAAGAATCATAACAATACAGTTTTATCTCATTCTTACAACAAGATGTTGTGTGTGTAACAATCCTAAACTTACAAACTCTTGGAAACTGGAGAACTTCACCAAGTCATACTCCTGACCAACCACCCTAACCTGACGGTTCCAGCCTAAAAATCCTCACTTTCCCTGAGAAGGAAATAGCTACCCCTTTCAAGTTTAAGTATCCCCAATTTGGGATGAAAAGAGGCTTGGCCACTCAGAAGCCAAGTAAAAAAATCCACTCACCCAAACCAGAGAGGATGTATAAAAAGTCAAAAAAATGTATATATAACGAGAGTTGTGCCCAAAAGATGCCAAGGGGTTCCACCCAGCTGGTGTATTGCTACACTCATGAAGTCAGATATGTCGTGCCCGTAAGTGGAACCTTGAAGCCAAACTTACCCACCTTCAATCTTGAACAAACCTCATGCAACCACCTGATTTAAACGTCAGAAGCCCCTAAGGGCAACATTGTCCTTATGACAGTTGTGGGTGAAGGAAGTTCAGGGGAAAGGAAAACACTTTAAGCCTGAAGCCTATCCAAACACATCAACATAGGGCCAACTGAAAATAAAGGAAGAGTGTGAAAGCTACCCCTCTAGGAGATGTTGTATTAGTATGGCTAGTTACCTAACGCAGGGAAGGGTGATGCATTGAGATAGAGAGACCTTTTACTACCAAAGGCTATGACAAGAACTTGAAGTTGTGCAACTCTAGTTGTGAAGGGGACGAATGAGATTTCAGGATTGAGCAAACATACCACAAGTGTTTTGGTGTAAGAATGAGATGCCTACCCAAACACATCAGCATAGGGCCAACTAAAAATAAAGGAAGAGTGTGAAATCTACCCCTCTAGGAGATGTTGTATTAGTATGGCTAGTAACCTAACGTAGGGAAGGGTGATACATTGAGACAGAGAGACCTTTTACTACCAAAGACTATGGAAAGAACTCAAAGTTGTGCAACTCTAGTTGTGAAGGGGGAGGAATGAGATTTTAGGATTGATCAAACATACCACAAGTGTTTTGGTGTAAGAATGAGATAACTCTGTAATGTTAAGTTTCATAAGTTTATACATCTAATTTTAGCCTGAGGATAGGATTGATTCTAAGTTTGAGTGAGTTGATAACATCTAATTTTATACACTCTTCACACTTATTTTATACCTCTCCAAGCATATATTTTATATACTTTTCCACTTATTTTATCACTTTTATAATGAGAATCTTAATTGCACCAATCACCCTGATGATGTCACGACTGCAGTACAAACACACCCCTTTTGGTCACGACCTACAACACATCCATCTCAACCTCGACCGAGGTAGCTTCGTGATTGAGGCACTGCCATGCCACGAGCGAGGAAGGACCGTGACTGAGGTGGTGCAATACCTCGAATGAGGTACTGACTCGACCAGCCTTTGTGGTGACCGCGACTGAGGAGATGCCTCGATTCACCGCAGTCAAGCCTCGACTGATACCAAGCCTCGACGGTGGTGTGGGTGGTTAAGTCAGTGGAAAACACCTATACATAGGCCACCCACCTGGACTTGTCATTTCATTAGATCATCAAGGACCACAAAGTGTTGTCCAATTCCATACCCACTCTCATCCATCCAATCAGTCTTGGATCTCTAAAGTCAGAAGCTGAGGAGAGAGAAGATTGAAGGCCCCTATCCCTTGAAAGAAGGGGAGCATATGCACCGTCCATTCCAAATCTAGATTTGAAGGAGTACTTTGGTGTATCACCATGTTCTCTCTCTGTCTCTTCTAGATCTATCATCTCCATTGCGTTGTACCCCTTTTCTCTTTGTGGTTATGATGCATCTATCATTTTGTAACGATGTTATGCTGTCTGTTAACATGTGTGGCTAAACACTTAACTCGGGTTGGGAGTAGCCACTAAGGCTCTCCCAACATGTATATTCTTGATTCCCTTTGAATATATATATATATATATATATATATATATATATACTCATATCAAGATCATCTCCATATGCTTGTTATTAATGCTTCACTTGTATGCTTAGCTACCATCTTGTGATGTTTGATCATTGGTATCTCGAAAGAGTAGTATCTTCTTTATCTAGTGTTATGGAGTAGTATGAATGCATGAAAATTTTGGATTGCTAAAGCTTATGGTCATATGAATTGATTTGTGGTTGTAAGGTTTCTATCTCAAGAGGGAAGCCACCTTAGATCCTAGATCTATCCTTATCTCTAGAGTGGAGGGAACAGATGCTTCTATGGATGCTTGTAATCTTGATAGGAGTATACAAAGGGGAGTGAGTTTTTCTTGTTGGTGAGAGACCGTAGTAGGTGAAACCCGATCTGAGTTCCCTTCCATATCTTTGTTCATTATCATTTGTCCTTGTTTTCACTTGTTGTTATTTTCTTTCTTTATTTTATCTTTCTTTGTTTTGGTTTGAGCACCATCGTTCCTTAGGGAACAATCTTTTTAAACCATCTATTTATCTGGAGTATATAAGTGTGAGACCCTGTGTACTTAATACTTGCTAACCTTGTCCCTGTGGTTTGACCCCGATTACTACGTTAGACCCCGTATAATAGTTGTGGGGGCTTGAGTGTCGAGTTCCTATCTTAAGAGTCTGACAACTCTGGATTCGCTCCATTTTGGATGTGCAATTTAGTCCGATCAGGGAGATACAATTGAAATAGTCAAAGTCTAACTACCATGGCTATGATATCAAATTTTAAGGAGTGGGACCCGAGAGGGGATCTACTCCCTACTTAACTTGAGGAATAAAGCCATCTAATCCAAACACTCTAAAAAGGAATGTTGGAATAGGTGTATTTTTTCATTTCTCAAATAATGGTATATCAAAAGACCAAAGTATAGCATCAGAATAATAAATCATGACTATATTCAATTTATACAAGATTACAAAATATTCTCCTACATAGAGTTTACATGAAAGCAACAACATTAGGATCTAAATATAGGGATATCTAAATTATCTCAAGTCTATCTCCCAAGAGTCAGCTCCTTAAGCCAAATCCTTGTCTACATGCCATATCCTCCATGTCCTTCACCTAGGGGTTGGAAGCATACCCCACAAGAGAAGACATAATGGAAACTATCATCATAAAAACTGGTATGAGTATATAAATTGGGAATTGAGCAACATTAGGAAAAAGGACATCAAATATAACAAGGATTCATACATAAGAGGAAAAGTACTATCCAAGTGGATATCAAAAGAATGTGAATTAGAAATAAGATGATTTTCAACAGTAAGAGATTTCTTTCCTTAAAACAATGCCACAATAATAGTAATATCACAACAATAAATAGTGCATGTCAAACAGTTAAATTGATATATTTAACTAGGTCTGAGTCCCATAAACCTCACGCCTAAGTTGGGAGAAAAGGTGCACCCAATATATATAATATGGTTGAAAGGCACACCCGGGGTGAAAAGGTGCACCCAAATATTATGGTAGTACATATGTACAAATACTCTAAATAATCTTAGTCTATTGTACATGCGCATAATGCAGATGAAAGAATATGTTCAGTCAAAATCATGTAAAGGATGAGAACATCCAAAGGTTATAATCTGGGGTCAGAGGACCCATAACAAATATCCAATCATGTCCACAAATAATTTGCAACATAAGATCATAAAGTCCACCACAAGAAGATTAGGGTGCCAAATACTTAAATTAAGGTTTCCACGAGGAATAAATTGAACAAGACATAAATCAGATCCCAATAAGAATATCCATCAAACTAAGTAGATAAGATCAATAAAATCATATAAGTACCCAATGAGTCAATCTCTCAGAAGAGAGAGAGAAAAGTGTGTAGGGCAACATGTTTAAAGGACCAAAAGGGAGAAAATATAGGTTATTTCTCAATATGAGTAATAGGGATGCAGGATACCTCACATGAAGGCTAAATATGTCCAAGGTCAAATCCCTAATTCCATATCAATCCATAAGAAACCTATTAAAGGAATATATGAGATTAGGGTTACATTTACATTAATTACATAGACCCTGATAATTATATTTTTTTCTATTAGTGAATTAGGATATAAAATCATCCCATCATGTAGATTGAATTTTCTTGAGTTCATATAATATTTTACTTTTTTCTGACTTATATGTTATTAGTTATGAATTTTGAAAGTTATAAATCAATGGAAATATTAATATAAATCATATATCTATTGTATTTGATTTTGGTGAGGAAACTCATACCATTGTAGGTTATAATTTTTTTTATTCTAAAACATATTTTATTTTGTTTTTCTTATTTATAAATTAATTAATTATGAATTTTACAAAACTTAGCCAATCAGAAATATCATAAAATCCATGCCCAATTTTCCATCCCTTTAGAGAGGATGGGTCTGGATGAGTTGGCCCTATAGGTACTGGCTACACGGCCTAGGTGCTCTAAAAAAGAAAATGATGAAAATAGTGCAGAATCAGTGAAAGTACAAAAATGCCCATGTAGGAAGACAAAAGAAGTAAAGAAAATGTGGAGGGTGAAATTGAGAAAACACAGGATAGCATCCACTTTGCTTGTGTGTAGAATCGGTCTACTAGAGCTCCAACCCGTCGATCCAACTTGAGGTCCATGTCTCCTCATAGCCTAAAGATGGACCCTTTGTATCCTTCAACACTTGGAAATGCCATCAAATCCAAACAACATGTAAGGGTGCTGAGAGACTCACAAATGACGTCTGTCATGGTTGTCTACACAAACATACACTGAAGGCAAAGGCAAAATCCAGAAATATTGTGAGCCCAAGAAGGGAAACAATTAGATAAAATTCGCAAGGTCAGGGCTAAGGTGAGAGTATGATCCCCGTGACCAAGGTCCAAAAATATTTCATGGTAGCGACATGGATGACCCAAATACATGGGAGATGTTTGGAGATGCATGACCATATATACAAAATCACACAACATTATACGAGTTGGAATATAAAGAAGGGAATCAGGGAAAACTCATTGTGTTTAATTTGTTGGAGGTGATCTGAATCATCGGGTCTCAACTATAATGACCGGCGGGCAAAGTTGACTTTGCGGCACTACCCCAGGATGTCTTTGGGTAAATTGAAGATGGAGGAGGGAAAGACAAGGGTAGGAAGTGGTTTTTGGTTATATATAGGGGTATCAATAGGTATCAAGGTATGTACATAGCCATGGCGGTGAGGTCACATGGCGCCACATTAGGGATTTTATTAATTAGTAGTTTTAGGGTTTGATTTATAGATGGACAGGTGTGCAATCTTCTAAGGAACCTATTGGTAGAGAAATCTCGATGAAATATGTAGGGAGGAGAGAGAAATAACAAAACAAATTAACATGTATTGTGTGGCGGGTTTTCAAAACCAGTGTGAGGAATATGATGACTATCATCCATCCAATTCAAAACTCATGGCTAAAAAGAGGGTGCACATGAAATCAAAAGAAGAAAGTACTAAGCATAGTGTGACAAGTAATAAATCTTAGATACTTTAGACATGCCAAATGTTAAATGCATTTTAATTTAAATGATTTCTATTTTTCTTTCCTATTTCTTTTGAGGGATCAAGCATTGCTTAATAATTACCAAATTTGGCACCTAGTTTAGTTAGGGCATGTAGAATTTATTTCTAACATCACTTTTTACTTTTGGCAGATATTTACTATTCTATCTAGTATTTTTTATCTTAAGTCATATTCTCTCTCCTAGATAAAATTAGGATAGTCAACATTTTTTAATTAATATTAGAATTCACATATAAACTACTTTTGGTATGTAGAATCCGAATTTTAGATTAGTTTCCACATTTGTAACCATGTTATTTAATATTTTGGAGTAAAATCAATATTTTCTTACCCAAAAGAAACTTAGATATGTAAGATGGTACAAATAATATGTAACTTTACACCCAAGCTAATTGGGACCCAAAGAACATGATTTTGCGATTAAATTTGGGTTTTGCAATTTTCATTTATGAGTTCTGATACAATTTACATTTTAAGATCATCACCTTTATATTATTATAACCTTACATCATTACCATCTTTATTTATTATTTAGAGACTCGTTATATTCACATTGTTACCAATAGAGTTTTCTTATAGTACTATGCATGAATTTTGATATTTTATTTGGTTATCATATCCAATCCATTAATTTAATATTTATTTAGATAATGATACTTTATCCATATCTATAGACATGGAAACTCAAATCATTATCCCAATTCATGTATTAAAGCACATTATAGTTATTATTAAACATATCTTAGCCATTATGTGAATACTAATTAGCAAAGAAGCATATTTTATTTATTTCATGAACTCCATACATGTTAGCACACATATAGGTCATTCTGTTACTATGAGTGTATCATAATATGGGATGTTGATTATAGAATATAAGGTATATGTTTTCAAGCCTAATCATGTTAGGGTGAGTTGTTCATGTTACATGCATTATATATCTACATTACGGTATATCTTCTCACTTGTTTGGCCAAGTTTAAAGAGCCAAACATACCAATCTCTTATTCATGGGATTTGGGTTTCCAAAGTCAAGATGCTATGTTCTGGTACGTTACATCTTGAGCCTTGATTTTCTATAAGTGGAATTGAACCCAATAGGGACCTCAAGTCAAATCAAAATTAATTTTGGATCATATTTTGTGTCAATATGTAGTATAAACATAAAATGTTGTTTTAAATATTCTGGTTGAGGGTCCATAGCTCATTCAAATTGCCAAAAGGGGTTAGATTTAGCTTTCTTGGGGAGCAAGTGAATCCTAGATTGTGGGGAGATTCTCGCCTATTATGGAGACATGAAAGTTTAAATTTGGGGATTACAAATAAGGCATTCTTTTCTAAATTTTTCCCCATACCCTTAGTCATATGTTTAGGATTCGAGAGTGTGCATTTGGGAAGTATGGTAAATTATCATCCCTTTATCCACTACCTTCTAATACAAGAAGAGTGACATGACAACAATGCAAACCAAAGTAATCTTCCTCCCAACTACCCCTAGCATCTCCCTTTCCTCTAGCCAACTCCACCCCATTTCTCAGCAGTCCCTTCTCTTACGAAGAGTTAGACAACCCTTGCCCCTAGCATCTCCCTATTCTCTAGCCAATTCCACACCCTTCCTCAACAATCCTTCTCCTCCCAAGAGTTAGACAACCCTTGTAGCAGCGTATTGTGGTCACAATAGGACGATCCTGAACCTTATTCACTAGCCATCTCCACCATCCGCACAATGGTCAGGGTCGGCCCATTGGGGGTCCCAACAAAGAGGGGGACCCATAATTTTAATTTTCTGTGGACTCCCAGATATATATATATATATATATATATATACTTTCGTAAAATAGGTTCCATTAGAAACCAATAGGAAAATGACTTACATCTACGTCTCTCGCCCGCTCCCGTGTTCCTCTTTTCCAGTGGCGACTTCACATGACGACTGCCCGGAGAAGACAAACAATCACACTGCCTTTCTCATCTGGCATCTTGCCAAGCCGTACATCCATCGCCTGATTCTACGAGCACTTCTGAGTATGATTCTAGTCTGATCGTCGAGTTCCTTGCTTCAAGTGTAATATTGATGATTGCTTTGTTTTTTTTATTTGGTAATACTTTGTAGAGGTTTGAACTGGGCTTGTTGTGAACTAGAAACATCATTCTTTTACCCCTGTGTGAAGTGGTGATCGTTCCTTCTCAATTTTTTAAGAAGGGCAACTATTGAAAGCATTCGGTTCTACTTAAAACTTTAAGTGTTAAGGATTGCTTTGCAGTGAATACCTCTACTTTGAAATTAACAATGTAAACATTGATTTGTTATTCTAAAAAACATATACTAGCTGATCTTTGTGCTTGTGTAAGATGTTCTTGAATAGGTCACTTTTAATAGCTAATTTAAACATCGCCTACTGTAAATTTCTAAATCAGATTTGATAAAAATATTTCAAACTGTATATCTAGTTCATGCTATCATTATGAATCTTCATAGTTTGTCATTTTCTTACGGAGTTTGATTGTTATTGTGTTCAAATTTTATCTATTAATTTGTGTCAAACACCTTTTACATTTTTCATCTACAGTTACAACAAACCAATCAGATGCAAGTCTATTTTCAGGATGTATATTTTAGTTGTTATTCTTGTCACATGTTTGCTTTTTTAAACAATGATGTTACAACGATACTACATGAATTTTCAAAATGACACGATAAAACCATCACTAACCTTTTACTTTGGGTGTCTTCTATATTTGGCAATGTAGTTTACTCAACATGCTTCTGAAAAAATATCTATTCAAAAATGAGAAAAGAAGAAAGAAGAAGGAAGATGAGAAATTTCTAGCTATTCAGAAATGTACGCTTGATAAATTTATTTCCATTATCCCACGAACTTTTGAGGATGTTGATAATCTTGATCAATCTAATAAAAAAGTGAATGATGATGATCATGTTACTGTAGAAGTCGAAAATGTAATTGGGAATAAAAATGTTGATGAGGTTGAGGATGATACTAACGTCTCTGATTTAAAAGTTGGCAACTTAGACAGTGTTGAACAACTTCTCCCTCCTTTTGATATTTATGATCCCTTAAATTGGGATAATATTGACAACAAAGTTAGGGATATTTTAGTTGAAAAAGACCCTAAAAGAGAACTGAATCTTGTGTTTCCTGTAGATGACAATAAGAGGCATTTCTCATATGCTTATTATTCTAAAAAATTGAGCAATGGAGAGACTCGTGATAGGAAGTGGCTAGTTTACTCAAAATATGTTGATAAAATTAATTTTTTTGTTGTAAGTTGTTCGAATCTGAGAACAATAAAAGTACACTAGTTCATAATGGGTTCAAAGATTAGAAACATGTTAGTGAGAGACCTAAAGAACAGAATAACATCGATCATCTCACTAATATGTGCACTTGGCATGAATTAAAAGTAAGATTTAGCAATGAGCAAATTGTTGATAAAGAATTGTAGAAAGAAATTTCAAAGGAGAAAGAGCGTTGGAGACAAGTTTTATTAAGAATAGTTTTCGTCATTAAGTGTCTTGCTAAATGTAATTTGGCTTTTCGAGGATCAAATGACAAACTTTTCCAAGATAGCAATGTAAACTTTTTGGAGATAATTGAAATGCTTGCATAATTTGATTTGGTAATGCAAGATCATGTTTGACGCATTTAGGATCATGAGATTCACCATCATGATCTTCTCCATTCAATTCAAAAATGAGTTGATATCTCTTTTAGCCGACAATATTAAGAGTTCTATATTGAACATCATTAGAGGGGCTAAATATTTATCCATAATTCTTGATTGTACTCTTGATGTGAGCCACCAAGAACAAATGACTCTCATTGTACGATGTATGAACATGTCTGGTCAGAAAATAAAAATAGAGGAGTTCTTTTTAGAGTTTTTAAAAGTTGATGATACGACTGGATTGGGGCTTTTTAATAAACTTATAAATTCTCTTGAGTCTCTTGATCTTAATGTGGAGGATGTGAGAGGTCAAGGTTATGACAACAGTTCTAATATGAAGGGAAAACACCAAGGTGTGTAAAATCGATTACTCGAGGTAAATCCCAGGGCGTTATATATGCCTTGTGCTTGTCATAGTCTTAATCTCACTATCAGTGATATGGCTCATTCTTGTGTTTTGACTATTTCTTTTTTTTTGAATTATACCAACGTATATATACATTATTTGTAAGTTCTCCAAAAAGATGGAAGTATTTGCTTAACAATATCTTAGATTTGACTGTTAAATCATTGTCCAATGCTCATTGGGAGAGTCATATTAAAAGTGTCAAAGCTATTAAATTTCAAGCTCCTCAAATCAGGTTGAGTCTATTGGAATTATCCAAGTCTCGTGATGATGCTAAGATACAAAGTGAAGCAAACAGTCTGGTTTACTCGATCGAAAGTTTTGAGTTTCTATTGGGTATTATTATTTGGCATGATATTTTATATATTGTTAATACAGTAAGTAAGAAGTTGGAATCCAAATATGTTTACATTGATGCTACTGTTAAGTTATTGAAAATATAGTGTCTTTTCTTGAGAAATACAGAGATAAATGATTTGCTTCTAGTATTGTTGTTGCTATTGAGATTGTCTCTGAGATGAATGTTGAGCCAACTTTTTAAGTTAAGCGTCGCATTGTTAGGAAAAGAAAATTTGATGAGAATGATGATGATTATATTATTCAATCAGAGAAAGAGTCTTTTCAAGTGAATTACTTTCTAGTAGTTGTAGATATGGAAATCTCTTCTTTGAAGGAGAGATTTGAACAAGTGAAGATACTTTTGGATTCCTATATAACTCATAAATTTTAAAATTATTGGATGAAGCTACCCTAAAGGCATGTTGCACTAAGTTTCATGCTACTTTTTCTCATGAAAGTTCATCAGACATAAACTTGGATGCCTTTTTTTCCGAGTTGAAAGTATCGCATGTGAGTTTGCCAAAAGAGTAATAGTCATCTATTGAAGTTCTTGAATTTCTGAAAGATGCATATTATTTTCCTCATATTTCAATTATTTATCGTATTTTGTTAACAATGTCAGAGACAGTAGCGTTTGTAGAAAGAAGTTTTTCCAAGCTAAAGTTGATGTAAAACTACCTACCTTAGATCATCAATGTCTCAAGAAAGATTGAACGGTTTGGCAATGTTATGCATTGAGAAGGATATGTTGGAAAATATTGATGTTGACACTATTATTCAAGATTTTACATCTAAAAAAGCTCGAAGAAGTCATTTTATATGATGAGTGAAGCTTGATAAGGAGATATCTATCTTTAATTATTACGTTCTTTTTAGTTTGATTTGTAAGAACATATTCTATATGACAGTTTTGGCAATTATGACTAAACTTATGTTTATTTAAATTTGTTAAATAAGAGTATACAGAGGGCCCATTTTTTATCTTCTCTCTGGGGCCTCTAAAATGTCTGCAACGGCCCTGACAATGGTATATAGGATGCTTCAAGGAGATGATGATGGATCCATGGGAGAAGCTGACGTCAATGGTTTATCATTCCGTCAAACATTACTAGTACATTAGTGTGTAACTCTGCCAAGCATTTCTACCATATCTTCCAATTGTTAAAAGTATGTATTTAGTATTTGAAACATGTCCTATACAAGTTACCGCTTTTATTACTTTACCAAGCATTACTACTATACATGTTTGTTCATCGGCCCGCATACTCAACATACAGATATATCCTGATGTGTACTTTATGTATGTTTTGCGTTTAGAGATAGATCATGATACATGGCGTCGGAGCAATGAGAAAGTGTCTAGGCGTATTCTTGTTGTAGAACCTAGTACCAAAAAAATATAATTCATGATATAAATTTTAAATTTTGTTAGTTGTAATAAATCACGTAATTAATTTTATGTGCATGTCAAGTTGTATATGTGGATTCATCCGTCTTTTATGGTTCCGCTCCACAATTTTTCATGTTGTTTCAGTAACGTTTTTAGGTATTTTATTAGAAAAACATTAAAAGTAGGGCCTAACTCCCCGTTCATCCATTCGTTACTGGATAGTTTGTTTCGGCCTAATTACTACTTCACGTAACATGAATAATGTCGGTTGTCAAAAAATGGAAGTCATGCCCTTCCCATTTACTCTTTCTTCTTTTTCTTATTTCTTATGCATCTGACAGAAAAACCACTATAAACCGAATTCCAAATCTATGAAGTATTGACCTTTCTTTTTACCAGTGAGCTATTATATCCATATTATCATTTTTTGACCATATATTATTTTGGAAAAATATATATATTCTAACAACTTGAGTCGGTGTTTATAGTATTTCTTGATAAAATTTAAGTAGTTTTGTTTGAAAAATGAGGACTTTATGATATAATGCATTGGATCTTTTAATATATTAGAAACAATAAAAATGTTTGATGTCAAATTTCCTTTGAAATGCACCTTCTGCTTATTTCGTTAATTCTCTCACCAACACGCCTGGAGGCGCCCAACATAAGACAAAAATATCTTACATCATATGAAAAGTACCCTAGATAAAGAGCACCGCATCAAATCGAATATTGTATAAATGAATTAAACTTCCAATCGGGTTATCAATATTGTCTTGTTGTATGATTTTTTAAAATAAAAATACTTAAGTATAGTATCCTAGTAAGTACATATATTTTACATTTAAATTTCATAAAGTATATCAATTACAAATAAAGAGTGTGTTTACTTTATACAAAAATATCTCGCTGAGTAGATGAAGTACCTTAAATGCTGTTCATGTATAGAGAAAAATGTATTCCAAATATACAACTTCAGTATTGTACTTATAATAAAAAAAATCGTTGCCCAAATATGATCATCCTAAAAAGTATCATTTAAATGATGACAAAAAGTACCAACGTTACAGTATGAGTACTTTTTATAGAAAAAAGTTGTATCAAAAATATTAGCCTTATACATAAAAGTACCTCAAAAAATTGCCAAGTTAATATCTCGAATTGTAATAGAAGAATTATCTTTCAAAGTGCCTTACTTTTGTATATACAGTCTTCTAAAGTAGATAAAGATACCACGTTAAGCGGCGATGGTTTATCCACTTGAAAGGCTACCAGAATGCGCGTTTAGAGATTTTTCTCATATTTGGAATATCAATGTGAGGTATTTTCCTATATAATAAGTAGTCAAGTAATTTACATGCAACATTTAATACTATGCTCAAAGACATGCAGAAAACACAACTACTGCATAGAGTTCCTGAAATGTGAAATGTGTACGTGAGCATGTATAAGGGGTACAGTGTGTAGCAATACACTTTTCAATAGGTCAGAGAATGAATCTAGACATTCCAGTTGTTTTGAAGTTTTAAGACCGTAAGTGATAAATAGTAGTTGAGTGTCTTCCGAGGCGTTTCTCCCTTAGAATTGAGCATTTTCACGAACATGCCAGCTCGTATACGTGTTCGTCGTGAAGACAAATTCGCTGTGACGGGATAGCTGTTTCGGGCTGTTGTACTAAATCACTGCCGTGTAAATGCCCAATTAAACTTTGTAGGGGTGGGCCTTTGAGGTAAATGTAAGGCTAAGATGAAATGTAACAGCAGATGCGACAGCAAATTGTAACAGCAGATTTGGGCTGGTAACACACCGGGGAGTATATTTAAGGTTGCCATTAAAATGAGACAGGTTTACCTCCACTATCTTCCATTCTACATGAAGATTTTTTTTTTGCATGAAAACTCGAGAGGTCACTGGGATTTTGTGAACCTATCGGTCCTCTCGGGTGTGATGCGAAATGCGACAGACTCCCTCGGTTATAATTTACCTTGACTAGTTTTTTGACGGAGATTTGCAATGCATCACTCAAATGTGAGTGAGGAGTGAAGTGTGGACTGATGTTAAAGATACGCACGTGTTTCGTCTGCCATTATATTGTAGAGAATAAATCTTTGCATTGTGATCGTCAATGGGTATCGAGTAAATTGAATGGTTACATAGGTCTCGTTCACGGTTCACCACGCATCATGTGAATGACCTGCCCACGCAACTACCATTTGGAATGTCTTCTTTTCGTTGATCACCACTGCTGCCGGGAAACTCACGAGGGCTGAGGTCACTGGGTTTGGGTGTGCGGAGGAATGGAAGAAGCTCGCTCGATTGTAGATTACCTTGACTGATTTTTGGACGGAGATCTACAATCCGTCACTAAAATGTAAGTGTGGTCGCCATGTGTATGGTCTGCCATTGTGTTTTAACAAAATACGTACGGTGATGGTCAATGGGTATAAAATAAAGAACTTTACTATTATGACTAGAAAAGGGACCACAAATGTGACCATTTTTGACATTATGTGTGCATAACAATATAATTGAGGAGAAAGTTGTTACTCTCATATATTTTAGTTGTTATGCATTCATAATGGCAAAAAATGTCTTATTTTTGGTCCTCTTCTGTTCTATGCATCATATTCCTAAAATAAATTGGATGGTTACATAAATCCGTTCACCACGCATCATGTGAGTGATCTACCCTACAACTAACCTATGGTAATTGTTAATTACCATGGTAATATATGATGAACCGCAAGATGTTCATCGAATACAAGTTTGCATCAGCAATCGGGCTGAAAAATGCATATACAACAAAATGCCGCGAATCACATGGCATAAATGAAACTAAACTTGTATGTATTTTATTGGTGTCTCTCTCCTCCCTCCACCCCCCCCCCACACACAGAACCTCAGGTCCTCAGTGCAAGAATGATTTGATTTTAGACCAAAAAAATTGAGATGACATTTTCTAGTAGTTTTAATAACTAGTTTGTCGTATTTCTAAAAATGTTGATCAAAATGTCACATTTCCCTGGTCAAGATGATGGTGTCAAGTCAAACCAATGTGTCCTTGCGTGGCATGTATTGCTCTCACAAAAACCAATGTGTCTAACGGGCCAAGACACATTATTCTCAAATTTTTGTACGATACCATATAAACATTTTTATATTATAAATATTTACTTTTCAATAAATCAAATTAAAATTAAATGATATATTTATATTTATATATAAAAATAGAACATTGATAAAAAAAATTCACTACTTAATTAATAGATAGCATTTATAAATGTAAACAATAGTGTCTCAATTGTTAGATACAATACGAAAATTATAAAATTGAGCGTACATATCAAATCAATACATAAAAGTGAACATTGCTTATAATAAAATAAATAGATGTGATATTAAAGTAATATAAAATGATATAATACTTAAATAAAAATAATTACATACATGATATATCCAGTTACATATGTGTATGGAATCTAACTCATGTGTGCCCTCTCTTCACAAGAGATGGTACATTAAGATCTATATTTATATATATTCAATGAGACATAGGTAAGTTTTCTCTGTTAGACTCTTGCTTGTTGAGCTTTTTCAGCACTTTGTCAATGTATGTATTTTTAATTTGATATTGAAATAATATAATATATATAATTAACATAAATATATTATATAAAAGGAAAATAATAAATAAAAATAAAGTATATGGTACACAATAGTATCACTAGACATTAAAAATTATGCATTATTGTGTATTGTATTTTTCCCAAAGTATAATACTCATCTAAAAATTATGTAAAATTAATATACACAATACTAAAGACATAAATAGAGTATAAATATTAAAGCAATACATCATCATCATCATCACCTAAAACTCAAAATTGTAATGCATATACTCAGTTTTTCTCCTCATCAATCCATTTGATTACAATGCTTTTCTCCAAAGTTCAACTTAATCATTCAATCTATCTTTAGTTTCATCGATCTATACAATATCAACAGAAAATAACATGCACCAAGGATTATCATCTTGAACATCCTTTGTCAACTCATCCATAACAAGAATAAATAGATATGGGCTGAGTGTAGATTCTTGATGTATCCCAACTATGATAGGAAAAGTTGGTGTCTCTCCTCCAGGAGTCTTCAAACTTGCAGAAGTCAATGTATTGTATTGGCATACACTTCTTCTTCAAAACCATCCACAACACTTCCATGGGTACTCGATCATAAGCCTTTTTCAAATCAATAAAAACAATATGAAGATCTCTTTTGCTTGATACCTCTGTAGTTTGTGCAGCTCTAAATGTCACCTTTTATTCTTGTAGATGGGGTTTGTAGTAGTATTTCTCCACTCATCCTACATCTTCTTAGATGGGGTTTGTAGTAGTATTTCGCCACTCATCCTACATCTTCTTGGTCTTCATGATCTTATTAAAGAAATTTATTAACCACATAACTCCTTCATCCCCCATACTCTTCCATACTTTAATGTGAATACTATTTGGTTTGTGTGCCTTTCTCATTTTCATCTTTTCAAAGCATTATTGACCTTACATAGTGAAACTTGTCGTGTGTAAGTGATATTTGTTGTACTCATGTCAGACGAGTCTCTAATGTTATTTACAATATCTCCATTGAATAGCTTATGGAAGTAATTTCTCCATTGGTTCTTGATATTATCATCCTCCACCAACACTCTACCATCTTCATTCTTGATCCATTTTACTTGACTGAAGTCTCTTCCTTTCCTTTCCCTTATACAGACCATTATATATATATATATATATATATATATCTTGTTCCCCTTCTCTTGTGTCCATCTTCTTATAAACATCATCAAAGTATCTAGACCTTGCCTTCTGAACAACCTTTTTAGCTTCTTTATTTTCTTACTTGTATCTCTGGAATGTTGCATCATATCGAGATTTGGGCAAGCTCTTATAGATCTCCCTTTTTAGTTTAATAGCTTTATGCACTCCATAATTCCACCACCAAGTTTCTTTCTGTGGAGGCCCACAACATTTGGGCTCCCCCAAAACCTCTTTGGCAATTTTTGTTATGTAGGGGCTCATGTTATGCTAGATAGTGTTAACATCACACTCCAAGTTACAAGTTCCCTCCTTGATGAGTTTATCATGAAAATTCAATTTCTTTTCCCCTTTAAGATTACACCACTTGATCCTGCTATCTTAGTTTATGTTATGCTTGCCTTTATTGATCTTCATGTCAATATCCAAAACCACCAACCTATGTTGGATCGTGAGTTCTTCTCTAGGAATCACTTTACAATCCCTACAAGTTTTCAATCTACTCATCTCGTAAGGAGGTAATCAATTTAGCTACAGTTGTGCCCACTCTTGAAAGTAATCTTATGAGATTCTCTTTTCTTAAAACAAGTGTTTGTCAAAATCATATCATATACACCATAAAAGTTTAATATCCTCTCTCCTTCTCTATTTCTACTTCCATATCAAAAACCACCATGAACTCTCTCATACCCAGCATTGCTACTCCCCACATTGCCATTTCAATTACTCCCAATAATGATCTTCTTATCTATTAGTATTTCCTGCATCAATTCATCCATGTCATCCCAAAACTCCTTCTTAGCCTCCTCGTTGAGGCCAACCTAGGGGCATAGATGCTAATAATAGTAAACATCTTTTTCCCAAGAACAACCTTGATAGATATGATTTTATCACTCATCCATGTAATCTTGACAACACCAAACTTCAACATTTTATCAACAATAATGCGTACGTCATTTCTATGTTTATCAATATATGTATAGTAAATTTTATATCATGTGTTTCCAATCTCTCTACAATGTTTCCCTATCCACTTGGTTTCATGCAAGTAAGCAATAGTGACTTTTCTTCTCATAGTGGTATCCACTATCTCTAAAGATTTTCTTGTCAAAGAGATAATATTTCAAGATCCAACTCTAATCCTTTTTTGTTTAACTTGCTTCTTTACCTGCCTTCATCAAAAATGTTCCGCTTAAACTTTTTTTACTATATTTCGAAAATGATGCGGAGGGACTAGTTTCTTTACCCACACCCATCTAAGATATGATAACCCTTGCATTTTTTCACTACATTTGAGTGATGATGCAGCAAGACTAGGTTCTTTACCCACACCCATCCAAGATATGGAAACTCTTGTTTATCCTTCAACACAATTGGGTGGTGTTGTATCAAAACCCCTTGTATATTTATCATTGCACCCGAGTGCCAATGCAGCACGTCGCTAGGTAGCGATGCTTCAATGAATTTTTTATAAGGATACATGTCATAGAAAGAGTGACAAAATTTTTATGGTTGTCTATCAACTTACCACCAACCCTCCTCCTTTACCCAGACTTGGGACTGACTACATTTGACCAAAATGTATGAAACATAGGCTGAGTTATATTAAAGAAATACATACAAAATTTAAATATTTTAAAACTAAATTATATAGATATATTAAATATACAACACACAACAATAACATAACTAATTGTATAAATAGACAAAAATAATAAAAAAAATAAAGCTATATGATACATAATAGTTTTATTATCATTGAAATATGTGCATCGCCATGTACTGTATTTTGTCAATATATAGTATATCTTTTTTATTCTATGAGAAATTATCTTGTATCAAATAGTTCCATTTCATCTATTCATTGTTATTATCCTTTTATATGTAACTTTTTTGTGTATTCTATATTATTAATATTATCTTTATCATCTTTATTTTAAGTATTGTACATTTTTAGCCTCCTAAAAGTGTACTTTTTCTTTGTAGTAATTTGATATTTTATACTTTGTTTTATAGTTTATGTATTGTATATATAAATTTTACACATTATTATTTCCAATTACTAATATCACGTATTGTAAACTATTAAATTTAATTATTGTTGATCTATATTGATCTATTACAGTAACTATATGATTTTTAATGATTATTAAGTTTATAAAGCAACTAAATAAATATGATATAAACATGTTGACATGATATCATAATAAATTTAGAGAAAAGTATCCTCACTGGAGACGCATTATCTTCCGTGAGGCAATGCGACCCCCAATGCGTCCTGGCCTGGAAGCACTACTTTGAGATTTAATGATGTGTCACACATGTGAATACATTGCTTTTGAAATATAATATTTGTATAAAAATAAAATAAAATATTTAAAATTAAAAAATGTCATTTCAACATTTTGTCCTTTGTTTTTCTATCATGGCTTTCCATCTGCAACCTTCCTGACAGTTAGTATGGTGCATCAATCAAACGTTTTGAGGCAAATATTACATGTATGTTTGAAAGAACCCATGAATATATATGATCAATGTATCGTTTGCCATACAAAAATATAAAAAATTATCATCGACATTTACTAATAGTCGAAACACTAACTTAACATACTAGAAAGACGAGTGTAATAGAAGTAAATGAAATAAAAAAACATAGACCAGTAATGTCCAATCAAGCTATTACTTGTTAACAGATAATGAATTGTGTTAAGATTATATAACTATTTGATTGTCACAATAAAAGAGACATTTCAATAACTACAAACTTTTATACAAATTAACATATCATATTAGAAACACAAGCATTAACTAGGAGCATATATAGACATTATGAAGTTTATAGTTGAATGGTTTTACTGTTTGTAAATATGAGAAACATCAATACCAGTTATGGCTTATATTTTAGTAGATAAATTATCAACCCATGAATAATAATGCAATTAGGCCAATCTTTAGGATTTGTGTACTTGGATTGAGAGGGTTTTAATACTCCTCATTTGTACGTAAAAATAAAAAATTTCAAGTATTAGCTCATACTAAGGTGTTCTATTCTCATTGATAAAAAGATTTGTGTTGCTTCATATGTCACATACTTTTCTAAACCTATTATATATAAACTTCTTACGTAAAATTGTTGTTCATAACTATTTTAAGAGATTTGTAGAAAAGTGGAGAAGAAGTATATATAACTATTGCAGAGCAATAACTTATAATATTTGGCGTCTCACATGGAATGAACAATTTATCATCTCTTAAGCACTTGGAAACTATTGATTTTTTCTCAGCATAATGTAGTTGATCTATGCTTAGTTCCCAACCAGAACTAAAGCAACCACACATGAATACACTATGGGAGAAATTACAAAAATTATCACCTTTTTTTGCTAAGAAAAGTTCATTCGACAGCTTTGCTCCCCTTGTTAGAGTAATAGGATTAAGAATAGCTCTAATGGGTTTAACCTTACTTTATGCCCATTAGTGTTGGTTTATTTTTACTATGTTACTCCTCATGCACAACTTACCTCAAGCCAACGTGATATATAACTCATTATATTTTTTTTGCAATTAACTAAATCTCTAGATTTCATAACATGGTATCAGAGCACTTTCACCCTTCTTAGGATTCTAAAATTAGGTGCTCCCCTTAGGCAGCATTTGTCACACAGTGAATCCTTGGAAAGGGAATGGTGGGAGAAATATTATATATTTACCAGTGATGGGGAATGGAAAGGATTTCATGAAAAATTCATGAGCAAATTTAGCCTATTTTTGTCCCCATGAAAAAGCATGGTGAATCATGGCGGAAACTATCTTTCAAGACTCCACTACTTATTTAGACATATGCAAAAAAATCTTTCAAATAAATATCATTCATACCATGTAGAGTGTTTTTATAAACAAATTATCCCTCCCAATTCCAAATTTTCCCCATTCTTATCCCTTTTTCCATACACATGTTACTAAATAACATGTTTACACATTCTTTTCTCCCTGTCACCATTTCTTTCCCATTCCCTTTTTCCTTATCCTTCCCCATCTATTTTTTACTACATACAAAATGCAATCTTAGGTGCATAGACCACCACCCTCAAAGGAGAAATCAAGCCACGTGCCCAAGATTTACAGCCATAGTGCTAAGGCATCCCAGCCACCACCACAAGAAAGGGAAACAACAATGGCCATCTCCCCCATCCAGGGAGCCAACAATGGCCACTACAATCATCAAGGTGGAAACTTGCATGCCACCAGCTCCCATGCGAGTGTCGCCGCCTCTAAGGGATCAAGGTTGGTGCCACCACCTCTCCCTCATGTAGGTGTGGATAGACCAATCCCCTTGTGTCCATCAACAAACTCTTGTTATTTTTCCTTCCCCAAAAAATAGCCACTCCTTGTTCTTCACTACGTCAACTTCATTCATGGTTATGCACGAAATCCTTGTAAAATATTAGTGTTCCTCTTTCCTTCTATACCTCCTCATGTACCTCAATGGGTGAGTTCTTCTAAGCTAGGGAATCTCTCATGATTCCTACCATAACACACCTGATGAAGGACACATGCAACATATATCTTAATGATTTTACTTTCCATTTATAGCTAGGGATCTAAGTGCAATTTACCTAATTATTTTTCTTAGCCGCAAGTCTTAATAGTTTCATTTGATTTTACATTTTATTTAGAAATTTACAAAATCGTCTCATGTCTAGGGTTTTGATGTCCTTTAATATAACTTTGTGTCTTATTTTTTTCATTGATCTCCTTTTCCCAATGTGGTTCCACATCGATTGGTACCAGATAAAACTCTAAATTATTAGTGTAAGGGCTCTTTTCTTTTTCCCTTGCCATCCACTTATGTCATCTTCTTTCCCTTACTTGGATGTCACTCAATTTCTCTATATTCTCCACTGACTATGCAATAGGTTAGGAATCTGCTCCCGCAACTAGACAACAGATGTAACTAACCACCAAGGTCCACACAGGGCATGTGCAACCATCAGTCACTGACACTACTCTGTGACCCCCTTTCTTAGCTTCATCTAGATCTATCCCCTGACCTTGCAACAACCCTCTCCTCTTTTCATTAAACCCCCACCATCAAGTTAAATTCCCCTTCAATTTCCATCTTGATCAATATCTAGCCTAACCCACACCTACCCATGCTTGTGCCAAGCAGCCATTAACCACTATCAAAAAATGAGGCATATGTGACAGCCAAGCACGTAAAGTATAGGCTAAAAGGTGACACAACTAATCATCATATATACAATGAATATCAACTATTAAGAGTGACCATTGTCCTATGCAATCCATTAGGAATGACCCTCATATTTTTTTATCTTAATGTTTTAGAGTTATAGATATAATAGGCATACAATTGCATATCAAGTATAGGAACATAGTTAGGGCTAATATAACACGGATCATAGAATCATTAGCATCAGAAAACTTGATCCACTGATCAATGATGTAAAGTACTATAGAAGAAGAAAAAAAACAACATAAATTGATATCATATTATGAAGGAGGTACCCCAATATTAGGCCTCAACATAGATAAAGCAAATATTGGATGCAATTCGTCCTCATTTGTTCAACCAAAAATTGTTCTAGGGTGCATGTTTTCTGTGACATGACTAATTCCTTGAAGTGTATGAGTGCATGTTTGGTATCCTTTATGAGTGTCTCTAAACCCTGACCATCTGTATAATGAAAATATGTGATATGTATCATGGATGTCTGTAATAAGTCTTTGTATATCATGTGTATTATTATTAAAAAAATTGTTGTTCCTTTTAGTCCAAAATAGTCCAAAATAAAGATGTAATGAGTGCTTAGGTATGGTCTGAGCCTTTTGTTCTAGGTTTGGATGTATTGAATAATTATTGCATGCATTCATGACATTCTATGTGGCCAGGTGTGTATGTGATGTACTATTCCCTCAATTTCATTGTGATAGGGAAAGTGAAGAAGATATGTAGCATGGTTTCTTCATGTAGAGCACATAGGGAACCCATATATGGGCCAATGAACCCTCCTTTGCACATATTAAGATTTGCAGTAATTTCATAATATCATATGGGGATCTGTGTTTTGGTAGGAAATCTAATGCTCCATATACATAAGGTTGGGGAATTGATGTTCCAGTTTTGGATGTTCTATATCAAAAAAAGGAATGACCATCTATTTATCGTTGATTCTAAAATGTGGCAATATGTGACAACACAAACTATCAACTGCATAGAAAAAAGTGTGTCCATCAATTCTTAATCGGTGATAGGAAGTCATGTCATACATTATCTAGTAGATAATAGTTTGTCCATCAATTCTTAATCAGTGATACGAAGAATTTTCCTTTCCCATTGCCAAATTCATAAATTTGATATTGACATATATTTTCTATACCATAAACATAAATCATTTCAATATGACAAGATAAATCATATGTTATCTAGCAAACATTGTATATGTACAATGAGTCATCAAATTTTTTATTCAAGTAATGGCATACATAATTCTTGTAACATTTTTTCAAATCCAACATTCTTACAATTGACAGATGAAAAGTACCAACTATATAACTTTCTCATATGTATAAAATTATGAAGTATTGTAGATCTAATCAACAATTTTGTACTTCCTACCATTTTCCTTCATGGGGCACTTCCCATTGCTAGTATAAACATCTCATCCAATTTTTAAAATGTGGGCACATATAGATTTTCAGTATCCAGTTCCTAGATTATGGGCTTTCCCTCTTCTAGTTTGGCCTCTAGGCCCCTTTTTCCATGCTCCATCTTATGGCTCATTTTACCTCCAACTAGGATAGGTTCACATGCATTCCTAAGAGCTACTGCCATCTCAATTTGACATATGGATTTGGACGGTGTTAGACATGATTCTTCTTCTTCTTTAGTAGTGCACACTCACCATGGGGCTTCTTCACGTCAAGAAGATTTCATAGCTTAGTAGCCCAACTAGAATTTTTTGATATCATAGGTCAGTGGTCATGTAAAGGAAGCTGGGTGATCTTAGACACGTCTTCCAAGGTCGGAGTCAGAAAAACAGCCCCAAAGTGGAAGGAGATAGGATCCCAAAAGGGGATCACCACAGACATAACTCTCTCATGATGTAAGCAAGAGGACGAAGGTGATTGATCATGCCAAAGCTTTCCAGCTCGACTTCTTCAGTCTTAGAGAGATCAATTATGCAACGACACACTAAAGATAGATTAATGGAAGTACGCCACAGAAGTGGGATTTTCCATATCTCCCCCTCTCCTGTAACTCCAAAGTCAAGATGTCCAAAAAAGATGAGGGATATAACTTTATTTATAGGCCTTGCACAAGACCTATTCACAATCCTGAGACAAAAGGATTCTTGTCCTTCTTTCTAGCAAAATGATACAGTATATTGTATAAGTCTACATTAACGGTCAACACAGACACACATGCCTAGACGGAAGGACTTTGTGTCCTACAAGCTGGCGGCTTGCTACAATCTATCACCTTAAATTGGCATGAGGATTTAGGCAATCCACCAAATCTCAAGAGATCTTCTAAAGATCAAACTCTTGAAATCTTATTTTGAATCAAACATAATAAGCCTCACAATTTTACTTAACACGAATTCAAACTTTCATTTAATACTAAAAGATTCTTTCAAACACAAGCATAGCTAATACATGATTTTTCTTTTTGGAAAAGGAAATTACATCATGAAATGGAAATGCTAAAGACAATTGATACTTGTTCAGCTTATTCTTCAACCACACAGTCAAGTACATGGCCTAAGGTTGATGATCAGTGGAAGAAGACCTGGAAGAACAATGGTCTTTGCTCGTGTCATAGTGAATACCTTTGGTGGACCACTGGGGATATGAAGAGGAATTGTTGGAAGGCACCTCTACAACCAAGGCATCATCTCTAATGATGAGGTAATCTATTCTAATGGTAACTAATAATGGATCTATAGTCAAAATTGGGACATTCTAAGGGAAGTCTCCAACACCAAAAGATCCCCCGAAGTGTTGACTATGCCCATATCCAGGTGGGGCACTTGATCCACAAAGTCCACCTACTGCATCTGAAGTTGCATTTGCCCCATATAAAGATGAGGTCCAATGAAAGTCACCCATGATGTAACATGAACCTCCCATGCTAAAATCCCAATGAGGCCTCAGTGTTGGGAAGTCATGAAAGCCATGATCATCAACAGGCGGAGAAAGCAAAATATCAAGAGAATAAATTAACCACCTCAGGAGGAGGTGGATGAGGAAACTCATACCCCTAATCATCATTCTCCCCAGTCAAAGCATAGTCGATCACCTGTAAAAAACACATGTCAAGACAATACAAGAAGATAAGGACAACACCAGACTCAGATACAAACCACAAGAGTACTTTGAAGTCGATGATACACCCCTCTTGAAAAGAGTATTTGCTGGCCATAAACAAAGTATCACTCCAAGAAGTCTTTGTGTGTTACCTTACCATACGTCATCTCTTGATAAGCCTGACAAATTCCTAGACTAGGAAGCATCAACCTCGGTAAAGGATCAAATGGAATATGCCATCCACCAGCCACTAATGAGTAGCATACTCGCACATAGACAACACATTCTCAGAAGGAGACTTGAACTGGATCCAACAAGTGTCCAAACACAATGCCCCAAAATAGGATACACAAGACGTGGTTTCCTCGTTACACTGGAACCTAGTGAAGATCCTAAATCAGACATGGAAACAATAACAAATTAGAGTATTTTAAAGTATAGATTGACAAAATAATATAGTGATAAAATGCTACGCATATCTCAGCAACAGTCATCATCTCCAGTGCACCCCTCCACTACTCATACCCTACCCTACTACCATAGTCAGCCGAGTGACAACGGGTAGGGAGGGATGCATATAGATAACCTTTTGAACCACTAAAAAGGACAGTAATGTGAAACCAAAAGTGTTCATAGCCCCACAACTACAAACAAGAGATCAATAAAACCAACTACCGCAGATACTTCAATAGCAAAAAATGCAAAAATAGTAGGTAAAGTATTACTACAATCAAGCCTACAAAGTCATTGTAACCTTTCATATCCTAGACCATCTCCCCCTTAAAGTTGCCGACAAGACACCTTTACAAGTGATTCAAGAGATGGGATTACACATTGTTTCCCTAGTCGAAGGAGGTAATTGTGTTTGATTACAAAAGGAAGGAGAGCCATGTAATGTATCCCTCTATTCCCCAGGATATTTCTAAACAAGCAATTGGAGATCATGACAAACAAGAACACTATGATCCTCAAGGATGCATAAAGAAGGATCATTGAAACCCCGGTGTTCATCCTCATGAAATAAGGTGATCGTGAACCAAGTGAACTTGACCTCATACTTAGAGGACATCTCAATAACCTCGGGGTTCACTCTCAGAATCCCATCTAGATAGTGATGTCCCCACTTCTATCAATCAGGAAAATATGGATGGTATCCCACCAAATCCAAACCCGGTGATCCCAATAAACTCATTAGGGGTGATGGCTAACTTGCCAAATGAAAATTGGAACTTTCTAGTCCTTGTGAGAAAATGCTCAACTGGAGGAAGGAGATAGGGTCTATCTATGATCCCACACCAAAAAATGGTACCAAAATTTATCCTCTCGAATAGGTCTACCTCCTCGGCCACTAAATTGTCATATACATATACATGCTCATTCCAACGGGTTCTCCAATACACATTCAACAATATGAGACCAAGCAAGGTGAAATACAAAGTCAAACTCGTTCTTACAGGGTCAAAAGGCCTAATTTCAAGCATGGCTAAGTAGAAAGAAAATAACATGGAGTAAAGTTTCTAGTTTATACCTCGTCGTCGACTAGATGACCCCGATGGTGCATATTCATCCACAACATGCTCAGATAAGGACAAATCTATCACCTAGGAGTAGTTCCCCCAAGGTCCAGCTTGCATTGTCATGATGCCTGCTCAAAACACTAATCATTGATCTCATAAGCCAAATACAAATTCTATAAGGAAATCTACCAAGCTTTCCATGAATACATGATAGGCCCCACATCATCACCCACATCTTTCTCATCCATGATAGGGTCCTCCTCATACCAATGTCAAGCTTCCATCTATACAAATATGATGACAATGCCATAAGCTTTCCACGACAATTAAAATCAGCTCAATCAGACAAGAAACGACTGAGAAAACAACAAAATGACAAAATCAATCAGATCGCAAATCAGAATACCCAATTAGGTCATTTTCAACCTCCAGATTGCAAAGAGTGATGGTAAGTCAAAAATATTATTTCACTAAAAAGGGCCAAAGTGGCCAAACTAAAGTGCAAAAATAAGAGTTATACCTTCCTTGATATGGTTGTAGTTGAAATCTACACTAATACATCATTGGAGAGAAAGATCTAAAGCTCATTTGCCACCACAGTGCCGCCATCCAAAGAACTGTTGGAGGGAACTGGTGTACTCTGTGATGTGTTGTTTTGATGCTGGAAAATCAGCACAATCCACTGACTCTCTCCCTCCCTCTCTCTCTTTCCTCTTGTCTTTGTTATTTTTGTGACCGCCCCGAGCTAGTCTCTGCCATTGTTGCTCCACATGAAAGAATAAACGGGAAGGATACGCAACCCTCCTCACATTTCCCCTCTTTAAAAAAAACAAAAACTTTTGCAAAAATTTAGACATGTCCTTGGATTTTTATTAGAATTTCCATAACCTTATAAAAACCACAAAAATACATAAATCAAAAAATTAAAATAAAATATCAAAAATTTTGTAAAAATCTAAAAGTATCAAATATTGACTTAAAAAGTCAGAACTCTAAACATATTTTCAAAGAAAAATAATTATTGGATCTAACTATGATCACTAAGATCTTGGGCCATGACCTAAAACTGGACCAATCCCATTAGTCAATTCCAAGTTTTTTCGAGTCTTTAATCGTGATCTTAAATTGAACCAAAATCAATATGTATCTTTTAATTTCTTAGGGTCCCAGATATGACCTAAAACTAGACCAACCACATACATTACTTTCCAATCTTTTTGGGTCCTGAATTATGACCTAAAACTAAGCCAATCTGAAGCTTCATTTTTTATATACAGGGTCCCAACTCATGACCTTAAAATTGAAGCAAAATTGTGACTAGGGAAGTAGCTTTGCTTTCATACAAACATCCTTCGATAATCTCAAGTCATGACTAAAAAATGAACTCAATTGTCAACATCGCTTCATGAAGATGAGTTATGACTCAAATGTCTAATTTCTAAGACTATGAATTAGATAATCAAGGATAATTACTCGTCGACACTCTATGGGTGGAGGGCGAACCAATTGGGGAACACATTGTCGAGATCACCTTCAAATGACCAATCTCAACACAATTTCATATGCTTCAAAGAGAATAGATAGTTGACTGGAACAATTATTAACCAGAAGGCCACCTTAAATCTAAAGTTGAATTGCCAATCTTGACAATCCAATCCCTATCTTGGATTGACAAACTCTTCATATTGTGAATTTTCTAAGTATGGTCCTGACTCTAAGTTGGCCCGCTCAAAAATTAAATAATAACTTAAGATGCATGCGAAGAAGGGTGATTACTATTTTCTTATATATCTTCTTACAGGCAGAGCAGTTGCCACTATTTTCAAATGATTACATACTCCTCATCTTAGTTTCTTTTGACAAATTTCATACTTCTGATCTTAGTTTCTTTTGACAAACCACAAACCCACATTTGCTTTTTCACATCCAACTTTTTCTCACTAAGACATGAGTTTGGTGAGATCATCAAACATGATGATTTGATAGTTGAAACAATAATGAGAGTCACTTATGTGGCTGGAAAGCCTCTACGGGGATATTGAAACTTTAGGGGAATGAATGGTTATTTGGATATAGGTAAGTGCCTCAATCAAAGGTTAGCCTTACTCTAGAGAAATTGATCACTCTCAATCATATTTTTATATGAATGGCTATTTCATTAACTCATCTTTAGAAGGAAATTTTCCTTCCACCTTCCACAAGATTTTTCAAAGAAGCCTTGATGAGTTTAACCTTTTTGGAGATTTTTGACTAAAAATGGGGGTCAGACTTGTCTCAAGTCTATAGTTCTCACTCATATCTTTAACCTTGCCTTAAAAGGTACAAATTGTTGACACCCCAATTTTTCTTATAAATTTACAATTTATACAAATTCTTTGGATAATAATGGAGTCCATTCAATATTCCACCCAATTGTACATATTCTAACACACCATTTAGCCTAGAGAGAGAAGCTCTATTCCATCTCTAGAATTAGGGATCCCATGGAGGGAGGGGAAATTTACAACTCATACAAATTCTTTGGCTAATTATGGAGTCCATTCAATATTCCACCCTATTGTATGTATTCTAACCCGCCCTTTAGCATAGAGAGAGAAGCTTCGTTCCATCTCTAGAATTAGGGCTCCCATGGAGGGCAGGGGTTCCCGCTCCCCTCCAGACACCTCATCTTACACCACATCCTCCACCAATTCATTCTGAATCAAAAGATGAAGATTGCTTCTCACCTCATAATGACATCACCATGTCAAGGGACTGGGTGAAATCAGTGGCCATACCTCCACCGAAGATTAGGGTAGTTTTGGCGGCTGATCCTAAGGTTCTCTTCCGAAGAGAGGGGCACATAAGGCTATGGACTCATTTAAATGACCCTATAATGGAGGAGATGGAGGATTACCACAAGTACTTAGCAAATTCATAGATCCTAGGACACAAATGCAACCCACAACAGCTTAGGGGGTGGATGGTTCATGATTGGCACCCTATAGAGGAACTAGAGTTATTCATGCTAGATAGGGGTCTTTATCTGGCCCGACTTGCCAATGCAGTGGATTTGAAAGGGGCCATGCTTGGTGGTCCTTGATCTTTTTACAATCAATGAGTTATCATCAAAAAATGGTCCTCCCATGCTGATACTAGAAGAGACACACTCACTACGGCACCTGTATGGGTGTCCTTGCCTGATGTTGGAAAAGATTGGATGGTTATGGCCATCATATTCATTGCTCATGAGGTGGGGGAGCCCAGGTCCATTGATAGGAGATCCAATGGTACTGCGGAAGGTTGTTCCCAATTCTACATTGACATCTCAGAAGAGAGTGAGCCGCCATCAGAATGATGGTTGAGTTACCAAATGGTGACGAGTGGGAGGTCAAACTACACTATGAATCTATGCTTGACCATTATAGCCTATGCAAGGTCTCTGGACATGAGTAGGTCAACTATCTAGGGGAAAGGAGCTTAGGTTGCCTCTTTGCACCCCCTATAGTGCCAGAGCCAACCAGAGAAAGACCAAGAAGAAACTCAAAGTCCAAGCCTCCCCAGTCCAGTAAGGGCAAGGAGAAGGTTGACATTGACTCTGGACTGGCTGATTAGGTGGACCTGACTTCAGAAAAGGACTCCTCGGTCACTGCTACTATAGTGAAAGAATGAGTAAGACAGGTTGTTGAGGTGGAGGGGGTGAAATTCCTAACCCCCCTTATGACAATTTTGGGGACGGTGAAGCTACTAATGTCCCTACTGACGATAAGGTTGTGATAAACACCGACAAGGAAGGTGATATAGGCAACAATATGTTTGTTATCCTTGAGAAGGATTGAGATGCATAAGTGGTTAACATCACAAGTAACCAAAGCAAGAGCCCGAGGTATACGAGAAGTTCTTCTAAGAAGACCAAGACCAATGCCCGCTATGTGGAAGGGGGCAAAAAAAAGAGTTAGATGTAACTCCTCGCCTAGAATGTGCGAGGAGCCTCGCTGGAGGGAAGCCATAAGGAGCTAAGGAGGGTCATATGCAAAGAAAGTGTGACTCTAGTGTTGGTCCTCGAGACCAGAATCAAAAGATTAGCTAGGGAAAGGGTGTCTACTTTGTTCTCGCTAGGTTGGAAGGTGATGTCTAACTTGGAGGCTATTGATAATGGGAGGATAGACATTGAGAAAAATCCTTTGATTTGGGATGTTGATTCTATCAACTCCTCAGATCAGGTGGTCACGGTCTCTTACTACAATGTAGGGGGCTTCTCCTTTATTCTGTCTGGTGTCTATGGTGAGAGACTAGATATGGATAGAAGAAGAATGTAGCAGGTGATAAAAGATACATCACAAGAAGAGAACCCTCGGTTGACAATAGGGGACTTTAATCATGTTTGTAAGGTGGATGAGAAGAATGGGGGTATGAAGGTCCCGGAGAGAGTGCTTGATGCGTTGAATGACATGGTGGAAGCACCAGGCCTCATTGAGCTTAATAAAGTATGAGAGGAACCACCTGGTCTAACAAACAAGTAGGGCACAGGAGGATTGGTAGTGATGTTGATGAAGGTTTGGTCTATGAGGCATGGTTGAATGTCTGGCCCTATGCAGTTATAAAGCTTGGTTCAGATCCATTGAGCTACCATGCTATGATGAAGATGGAATTAGTAACGAAACGTCACGTCCACAGGTTGTTTTGTTTCTCCAATTGGTGGACTAAATGGATAGGTTTTAAGGAAGTTGTTGCTAATAGTTGGTACATTCAAGTGGAGGGGAATCTTCTCTACAGGATGATCAAGAAATTGTACAATACGAAGAAAGCTTATAAAAAGTGGATAAGGGAGAAGGTGAACCTCAAGAACACGGTGGATAAGGATATGGTGGACTATGACAAAGTGATGGATGACATCCAAAGGGACCCTCTTAACCCAGAGGCTTGTGTAAGAGAGAAAGTGGATGAAGATATATTGCTCAAGCTTAGGAAGGTTGAGGAAGTGTATTACTAGAAGAGGAGTCGAATGAAGTGGATTAATGATGGGGATAGGAACACTAGGACCTATCATGCTATGGTGAAGAAAAAACAAATGAGGGAGACTATCCATGAGTTGATCTGAGAATGGGAAAGTGATCAATAGAAGAGAGGACATTGCCACTAATGTGATCAACTACTTCAAGAATATGTACAACAAAAGTGATAACACATATAATAACTATGAAGACCTACTGTCGAATAAAATAGTTAATGATGCAATCAATGCTGCCCTTTGTTTCTATGCAGATGATGAAGAGATTAGGAAAGTAGTCTTTTCTATTAACCCATCCAAGGTTGTTGGGCCTGATGGGTTCAATGGAAAAAAATTCCAAGCTATGTGGGGGAATATTAAAGAATATGTTTGTGCAGTGGTGAGATGGATTACTTCTGGTCATGGCATGGTCAGGGATGGCAATCACACCTTCATTAAGATTTTTCCTAAAAAGAAAGACATCGGTGATATAGCCGATTATAGGCCCATTGCATGTTGCAACGTCCTATATAAAGTGGTGTCCAAGCTATTGGCAGGTTGGCTCAAACAAATCCTACTGTAAGTCATCTCAAATGAGTAGAGTGCTTTTGTCAGTGGGAGGAGGATCTCTGATAGCACCCTCTTAGTTATTGAATATCTCATGGGCTTCAGAGTGGAAGGGAAAATGCTAAAGCATGTGTCAAAGTTGATTTGAACAAGGCATATGATCATGTAAGGTGGAAACCAATGTGGGAGATCCTCATGGCTATGGGGTTCATAGGTGAATGGATACATATCTTGAAACAGTGTGTTGAAACCTTCTCATTCTTTGTTCTTGTCAATGGACACCCTGTAGGTATGCTCAAAGCCAGCAATGGGCTCCGACAACGAGACCCACTGTCACCTATATTGTTCACACAAGTCATGGAGGGACTCACTAATATGATCAATGAAGTAGAAAGGAAAGGTAAAGTCAAGCCGTATACAATCAAAGGCACTAAAGTCAATACTCATTTTATTTTCATTGACGACATCTTGTTGTTCTCAGTCAGACATGGAAATGGACTTAAAGAGTTCAAAAGGGTGATGATTTGGTTTGGGAATCTCATGAGGTTGTACATAAGTGATATTCAATCTAAAATCTACCTCTCAAAGTCCTATGATGCACGAAGGGGCAAACACAAAACTGCTAGTGGTCTAAGGGGGGATGATTTCCCACCAGGTACCTGGGCACCTCGATTGTTAGGGAAAGATGGACTTTAGCAGATTTTAGCATGTGCCTTGATGAGCTGAGAGATAAAATAGACTACTAATTGGGAGTAAAGCTTTCATTTATAGGGCATTTGGTTATAGTGAGGTGGGTGCCTCAAAGTAAGATGTGTTTTTGGGGGGACGCCTGTGAGGTTTCTTACACACTAACAGAAGGAATGAAGAAGATGATAGTCATCTTCATATGGGGAGGACAAGGACCTAGAATTGCCTCAGATGTTTTGGCTCAACCATTCAGGAAAGGTGGCCTCAACATTCAACACACCAAGAGGATTATGGAGGTTTTCCAACAGAAGAGGCTTGACCAATCTCTCATGGATAAGTCTAAAGTTTGGTCCCATTAGATGACTACTAGATGTGGACCTATTCCAGAGGCAGCATACTCCAAGGCATCTAAGACCTTGATGGTTACATGCAAGCATTGGGTTGATGTCCAATCCCAGTGTGTTGTTGATAATGATGGTCTCATTGGTCTTGTTGGCCCACAAATGAAACCATGGATCAACAATGACACTGTCGCGGACATATCCTGGACAAAGATGGTATGTAACCCCTTCCATATCACTAAATGGAGTGTTACCCTATATACGGCAATATTAAACAAACTAACCACAAAGGATAGGATGATTAGGTGGGGCTTACAAGTTGATGCTACCTGTCAACTATGTCGAGATAATGAAGAGGATCATGATCATTTGCGCAATACATGCAAGTATTCCAGATACATTTGGGATTTGATGTACCTAAAGAACACTTGGGGTGTCAACAATAGTGATAACATTCTCCTCAAAGTAGGCTGGTTAGAGTCTATTCTTAAAGATAAAGCCCAAGTCAGGTATGTGGGCTTGTGTCTAGCCATGTTTTGCTATTTTGTATGGGAGGAAAGGGACAATAGAGTTCATAACATAGTATGTACCAATGGGATTACTATGATTAATAGGATCTCTTCCAGCATTGTTGGAGTGCTGAGGGCCAAGAAAGGCCTAGTCATTGGGTTAACCTATAGGGCTAAACTATACTGGGGATTTTGTAGTTAGATTCCCCTTGTATACTTTTGATTTAGTTATTATCTCTTGTAAAGCTGGACCTTTTGGAAATATATTTACCTATTTCCAAAAAAATATTCCACCCAATTTCCAATTTATCATTTTCTCCACAATTTTCCACACTTCTTTGTATATTTAATTGACCCACTTTCACCCACTTTCACTCAGTTCGAGCCTTTCTTTAAAGAAACCTTATTTTACAATCAAAAGTGCAATTTTCTCACCAATTTTTCTTTTTTACAAGATATTTTTCATAAATTTCCTGTTGAATTATATGAAATAAAAAATACTTTGTCCCAAAGAAATTCAATTGTTTTCCAAATAAATCCCATTGATAATACCAAATTATTTTTCTTTGTGGTTTTCTCCAATTTTATCCAGAGCATTCTTGAAACTATTAGAAAAATGAGAAGCCAATTGTCAACTAATTAGGACACCCAAACGATCTGAGCCATCACCATGTTCTATATGGAAGATTGCCTTGATCCGTGCACCCCTCCTGCATGGCACATTAGGGTGATCTGTCACCTATTCTAGAAAGTTCTATCTCAAACCTCAAACCCTAATATCCATCTACAAATAACCCCCATGATATCATCTGTATTTTGAGACCCTTTTGAGCCTCTTGAAGCCAGAGGATGAACTATCTTCCCCTTTTATTTTTGCATTACTTGAGGTCACAAGATACTTCCACTAACACCTCTTCTCATGTTAGCGTATGTAGTATAGTAAACTATTTAAAATGATATACCTAACTTACTATAACTGCTTTATCAGCTATAATTGTTGCATCTGATCTATAACTACTCCATATGATTTGTTTAGTCAATATAATTACTCTAATGTTTTTATAATTGTTGTTATTGTTTACATCCTCTAAAAATTTAGATCTTTCCATTAGCTTGAATCTTCTAATCACCACTAGATCTTACACATTGGTATTAATTATATGTGAGGGATCGTTGCCATAGGAGGTCCTGAGGTGATTAGGACCCCTAATCCACCTAAAAATTAGGACTTTTAGGGAAATGATGGGAAGAACATAGGCATCTCCAGCCCTAAAAGCCCACCCACCAACAAAATAGTTTTTTATGTTTCTTATCCAATTTTGCTCCAACAATCTCGAAGCTCTCTCTTTTTTTGTAACAGAAAGTGTCTTGATACTAGTTAAGCGGGCGAGATGGGGAGCAAATGTTTCCCCACACGTAACAAGACCATCGAATCTGATCTTTGGATTTGTTCTTTATTATCTTTTTTATCAATCAGACTCAGATGATAACTCATAATTACATTGTGGCTTTAACAGTTTACCTTGTTTTTCCTCATTATCCATATAAAATGTGGTGGCGACTCTGAAAACCCATCTTTTATTTTGTGACGTTTCACTACCAAAAAGGGTATATCTTTCCTTGTATATCTCTATTTCCTCTCCTTTTTTGGGTAGGGTGTGAGAGTAGGTTTTGTACATTACCATCCATCTCGGTCTTCTTCTTGAAGACCCATTTGCACCCTTAGGGTTTTACCCCTTTAGGTGTATCCACCAAGGTACATATCTTGTTAGAATACATGGATTCCATCTCAAATCTCATGGCCACAACTGAGTACTTAGAATTTGGTCCCTCAATAGCCTCATTGTATGTTGTTGGCTCATCATCATGAATGACCAACACATCATCTTCTTGAGTCACAAGGAATCCATATCTCTCTGGCTCAAGATGTGCCTTACTAGACCTTCAAGATTCATGTGCTATGATTGGGACTTAAGGTTCCACAACAATTTGTTGTTTTTCTCATTCCTTATCTACCTACATAGGTTCAATGTTGTCTTATTGGTCTTAACCTTCTTCAAGTTATATTTTTCTCACAGTGGTTCCTCTAGAAATAAGTTGCTTCACTAGGAATACTCATCTCTAGAAACAAAGACTTTGTTGCTATATGAAATATAGAAGTAGTGACCCTTAGTTTCCTTAAGGTACACAACAAAGATACATTTATCATATTTTGGTCCTTTATTTTGTAGAACTATTCCATGACACGAGACTCACATCCCTAAACTTTCATGAAAGACATATTGGGATATTTCACATTTCATATCTCATATGGTGTTTTTTGAACAGATTTACAAGGTACTCGGCTAAGTGTAAACGTGATGGTTTCAAGAGCATACCCCCAAAAGGAAATGGTAAGATTAGATAAACCCATCCTTTATTGTACCATGTCCAATAAGGCACAATTCATTCATTCTAACACACCATTATGTTGTGGTGTTCCAAGTGGAGTCCATTGTGATACAATACCACAATCCCTCAAAAGGAGCTCGAACTCTTAGCTAAAGTACTCACAACCTTGATCGAGTTAAAGTGCTATAATTCTTTCACCAAGTTAATTTTGTTCTTCATTCATGAATTTCTTGAACTTTTTAAAAGTTTCTAATTTGTGTTTCAAAAGATACGCATATCCAAATCTATTGAAGTCATAAGTAAAAGCGATGAAGTACTTATACCCATTTCTAGAACTTGTGCCTAAAATGTCCACACACACCAATATGCATGAGTCCTGGTAATTCACTAGCTCTCTCAATATTCCTAGTGAAAGGTGATTTTTTCAACTTGCCAAATAAACAAGATTCACATGTATCTATTGATTCAAAGTCAAAAGAGTCTAGATAACCATCTTTATGGAGTCTAGAAATGCACTTCCCGCTTATGTTCCCCAAACAATAGTGTCAAAGATGTGTTTTTTTTTAGTCATTGAGTTTTAGATTCTTGGTATTTATGTTATATACATGTGTCTCAAGATCTAATAAATAAATATCATAAGACATAGGGGCACTTCCACAAAAAATGTCATCTTTAAAAATGAAAATAATTCCATTATTTATTAGAAACTCGAAACGATTTTTATCCAAACAAGATACATAATAATGTCTCTATAAATGGCATGTACCTAGTAGCAATTATATAACTCTGTTACAAGACCACTACATAGAGATATACAATAGGTTCCCATTGCAGTGGCAATAACTCGTCCTCCTTTGCAATGCATAGTTCCACCTCCCCTTTGTTCTGGGATCTACTTATTTTTAGATCATGCATATTTGAGCGTATGTGAGATCCACATTCGGTATCCAAACCTATGACGAAAAAGTAGGTAAGTTATTTTAATAATATATATACATAGTGGATATCTTTATCCCCCTACTTATTATTCTTCTATTCCTCAAGGTTGATAGGGAAATTTCTCTTCAAATGTCCATCTTGGTGATAATTGCCTCCCTTAAACGTTCCTTCTTTTACTTTAGTATAAAATATTTTTATCTAGATTTAAAAACTTTCTTAGCTTTGTCTTTTCCCTTGGATTTTCCTTTTCCTTTGTTAACCATAAACACATATTTGTGTTTATCTTTCATTTTTCCTTCATCAATTCTCAACATGCCAAGTAGCTCAGTCTATGGCTTATAGAAATTGTTCATGTTGTAAATCATGACAAATTGGTTATAGGAATCCAGCAATGATTCTAGGATTACATCTATGGACAACTCTTGACTCGTAGGAAATCTCAGTCATGCAAGTCTTTCCACATACCCAATTAACTTGAGTCCATGGGTCCAACTATATTGCCTTTGGTCATTTTACACTTAAATAGGGCCTTGGAGACATCACAACTTTCTTATCTTGCTTGTTCTTGATGCATGTTCATGCGATGTGTTATCATCTCATTTACATCCATGTTCTCATGTTGCTTTTGAAGTTCATTATTCACAGAGCAAAGCATTACGAATTTCATGTCCATAACATCATCAAAATGCTTCTTGTAAGCCTCCTTTTCTACTTTAGGTGTATTCAGAGTTTGTTCATTAGATATTGGAGTGTCTAGAAAATATAGCTTACGCTCATGAGTAAGAACAATTCTCAACATCTAGAACCAGTCGTTAGAGTTATAACCATTAAATTTCATTTTCTCAAGGAGTGAACTTAATGAAAATAGATTGATTGCTAGTGTTTGTCAATGATCTACGTAAAAGATATTTTTCTAGAGTCAAGAATTTGATTTGAAAGTTAATTTTATTTGATGAAATGAATTTGGAATTTAATTAATTATGCTCCCACTATTTTACGTAAAATGAGAAATCTTCTAGTGAGCCAAGTACCAAAATATTAAGTCATTACTCAAGCAATGTTGATGCCCGTAGCTTAATTAATAAGGTAGGTAACAATTACCAATTACATCATATACAATTCTTGGATAGATGATTGCGCAACTATGTGTCAATAATTCATTATACAAATTGTATGCCATCTTTATGCATATAGGTTCTTAATCCCATTGAGATCACCTAGTCAACTCCAACCCAAGGCCAATACAATAAGATATGCACCCTGCTTGGTAGGGTTACATTATTATTATAACACTTCTCCTAGGTAGACGGTACACCATGCTTGGCGTTTACACACTTAGTCAAATAAGATTTTCATGTGTATCACACTTAGAAGGCATCTTCAACATTGATATTATATTGAGGGGTTTATATATATGGTCCATATATATCCAAACACCATGACATATAGATTCTTATATATACCATATACTATAACAATCAGCACATGCTAAAAAAATAGGATATAACAACTAGTACAACAACTTGAGCTATAAAGTTTTTTAGGAAAAATAATTAAGAGATTAACATCTAAATGCAATCCAAAATCATCTTTTTAAGGGTTTCTATTCACTCGATCATAAAAGCTTATTGATTGATCACAATTCCCTAATTTGATCAGATATTGTGTCATTGTTGATTCATTGTCTCATCTTGATCACGGACCCTTCAGGACCATCCTCTTCAGCATGGTCTTCTGATTGTGTCCTCCTCTCCATGATGGTCCACTAGTGATATTTTTCACATCATCTTATTCTAATTGGATAACTAACATTTACACGGAGAATGAGTAGAGAGAGGTGTGTCATGCAAGACATATATATGTTAGATGATGATGATCATCATCATCATCATCTAAGCCTCAGTCCCAACTAACTTGGGGTCGGCTACATGGATCCTTCATTTCCACTCAACTCTATCATGGGTCATATTATGGTCGAGATGCAGAGATTCAAAATTTCTCTTTATAAGCTCTTGCCATGATAACTTAGGCCTTCCTCTTCTTCTATTAATTTTGCTTGACTCAATATCATTACTTTGTATAGGCATGTTACTCGGTCTACGTTGCACATGTCCATACCATCTGAGTCGGCCCTTGTGCAACTTGTCCTCAATGCTCGTCACCCCAACTTTATTCAAGATATAGTCATTTCTCAAGCAATATTTTCTTGTTTTCCCATACATCCATCTCAGTATACGCATTTCAACCACATTCATCTTGTTGAGACCTTGTTTCTTCATCGGCCAACATTCACTCCCATAGAGCATGGCTGGCCGTATAGTTGTTCTATAAAATTTGCTTTTTAATCTTAGAGGGATCATCTGATCACATAACACTCCAGTTGCACTCTTCCATTTCAACCATCTTCTAGTGATCCTGCGACAAATGTCATTTTGGACATCCCCATCTATTTGAATAATAGAACCCAAGTAACAAAATTTATCACATTTTGATATATCAACTCCGTCCAACTTGGCTCCACCATTCACCCTACGAGCTTGGATGAAATTGCAATGCATATACTCAATTTTTCTCCTACTAATCATCAATCCATTTGATTCTAATGCCTTTCTCCAAAGTTCAACTTTATCGTTCAATCCATCTTTAGTTTCATCAATCAATACAATATCATCAGCAAATAGCATACACCAAGGAATATCATCCTGAACATTCTTTGTCAACTCATCCATAACAAGAACAAACAGATATGGGCTGAGTGTGGATCCTTGGTGTACCCCAACTCTGACAGGAAAAGTTGGTGTCTCTCCTCCAGGAGTCTTCACACTTGTGGTAGGGTTATCATACATGTCTTTAATCAGGTCATGTATTGAATTGGCACACTCATTTTCTTCAAAACCATCCATAACACTTCCCAGGGTACTCGATCATAAGTCTTTTCTAATGTGACAAACTGATCACACCAAAGCAAGATTTCTCAAAACTAAAGTGTAGATTTATCAACTAACAACCACATTACCACAAAACATGGTAAATTAAAACTAATTTGATATAATCATCTCAAGAAGAAACATAAACATCAAGGTCCACAAGTTGTGTCATCTGTATCACATACCATACTAAAAGGTATATACATCAATCTACATTGGCCATCTTGCCACAAGCCTGTTATAAAAGATAACATTTTGATATATACAAGCCATACATGTACAACCATGGCATACTACCAAAAGAACCTTGTATTGATGTACAACGTCTACAAAAAAACCCCCAAGGACCTGAGAGTACATGGATGACACATATGACTCTACTACAAGAAACTAGCACCATATCCAACCTTCAACAACTACTTCTCTCCTTGCTGCTCTTCCTCAACCACACAATCTCTACCACGTCATGCATGACCACCCAAAATATGTGGAAAGCCACAGGATGAGACCAACGTCCCAACAAGAGATATAAGTCTCCACCAACAAATATTGTTAACATAGATAGATATATAGTAGGAAAGAAATACTATTAATAGGATGAGAAGATTCAACTAAATTAATAAATAAAATTGATAACACAGATTAAGCAGTTTAAGCAGCTACAACTGATCAATAGAACATCATGCTTTTAGAAGGAATATGAAGAGCATGTATAACTGTTATCAACTAAACAATATAAGAAACAAGGCAAAGGGTCATCCAATGTGAATCGTGTTTAACCCTAAGCAAATATACTACATTGTTGTATTATGTCTTTTATTATTCCCTATGGAGATGAGGTATACCACTTATAATGCAACTGACTACTACTAAGTCGAAATTAGTGCCATAAAAGATCCAGGAGAGCCGGACTTCTATGATGTCCCACACCCTCAATTAGTCTGACTCCTCCATAGTGACATATAGAGTCAAATTGCAAAATATCCTAGTCCTCCTTGGCATATAGGCACGACACTAGTGAGATATGACCACAGTCATTCTCCTGCCAGGGTATGAATACAATCATCACTAAAGAACATATCATCTAAGATACAATCTCAATCGTTCTCCTGCTAAAGCATGATTGCAACCATCCTCAAAACCAATGATTGTGGATGGAAGGATATATCGACAACTTGCACCCCCGCATATTGAACAATATGCACTCTGAGTTTCCCATAGGAATTACTCATTTCACCATCCAACAAGTACTGACGCGGAAGATGGACCTATGGCTCATGAAAACTACATGATTAGGGTTCCACTTGATTAATTATTGCCAATTGGGTATCTTTTAATGTATCAATCAAGTTACAACGTATAAACCCTAAACAAATTCTATTAGAATAAGGGTAGATTATAATGTCAGAAGATATAAAATGTATGAGGTATAAACTTGTCATGTCATCACATTATATTACTTCCATAAAAGGCCATCATGATTATCACGTCATCCTGGAATAACCATCCCTCATCTCACCACTGGAGGATATCACCTAAAACCAGGCACAAAGCCTCTGCCAGGTCATAAGACCCAATCAGATAGTTCGTGCATAACATCATTATCTTGTCATGCCCCATAAAGGCTCATAATCATCACCTTATGCAATACATAGATGTCATAGCATTCACTGGCTATGATGTTTATTCAACCCATAATATAAGGGTTACATGAGTAGGAGAGAGAAAACATCATTACATGCTAATCACTTCAAGTAAACAAGCATTACTATGTGCTTAAACATTAGGATTAGGGTTTCTTATGTATATATCTTATTAGGGTTTTCCAAAACAGCATATAACATTCAACCCTAAATATCATCACTTCCAAACATTCTTGGAGCACATATCATTGTCAACGATCACCACTATTAGGTTGATCATAAGAGGAACATCAGTCTACAAAACTTCAATGGTCGAAGAGAACCAACACACTATGGTTGAAAACCATCAACTCAAGCAACCGAAGAGAAGCACAACACACCTTCGATCGAAAAGAGAAACCTAGGTCAAATAAGACTAGGTCTAAGACAAACACCAACGTCAATGAATGTTGAAGATGGTCATTTCAACGACAATACACAAGGGAAGGATCAGCAAAAAATCATCCAATCTAAGTGACCAAAACAGAAACAAATCAGTGATCAAAACTCATCAAGGTCAGCGACCAAAGATGAAACCAAGACAAGTGATTGAAGGAAAACAAGGCAACAAACTTCTTCGACCAAAAGGCACATAACCATTCCTTCAACCATCCAAAGAAGACCACCTTAGAGACCCAAAGGCAAACCAAACCCCATCGGCCACACAAGGTTTAGTAGGAACCACCAAGATGGAGAAAAACACCTCAAACACAAGGTCCATAAAGTGATCAACACCATGAAACCGAAATCAAGCATGATGGTAGGTCTATGAAGGAAAACATCATCCAAACCCTAGAATTCGATCACCAAAACATAGGAAGACTAAACCATGACATGAGAGAAAGAAATCCATATGTCAAACACATACAATGGAGAAAAAAAACCTCCATCACCCACAAGATAGTCAAACCATGATCATGGGTATTAAAACCAACATCTCAAGGAGTGCATGTATCACCAACTTCTCACCATTCATAGAACTCAAGAGCAAGAATTAGGGTTTAGGAAAAAGAGCTAATCTATGCAAATTTACTACATAATTATAAACCATAAAACAAAGTATCATCATCAAGCAACATCTAATCACATTTTCAAGATAAGATAAGCTTTTCATGTCAGACTAAGGTGAAACAATAATATAGGAGGGAGTTATATAACCCGCCTTGAGGTGAAGATCAACTCCAAAAGCTAATAAGCTCAAAGAGAGAGAAGGAACCACAGATTGAATTAAATCCATAGCCAAGCAAGATATTCTCAAGAGAAGAAAAGCAAACTGAGGTCAAAGGAAAGATCAAGATAAGAGAGTAAAAACCCTAAGCCAAAAAAGAAAGGAAGAAGGAGGAGATATCCATCTCACTTGGGTACTACTATGAAAAACCATACATTCGACCTCTATTAAAGAGAAGTTCCTCAAGAAGACCACCATGGAGAACCATGGGTTCAGACAAGGAGAAAAGAGAGGGTAGGGTTACAAGAGAAACAAGATCAAGAATGATATATCACTTACCAAGTACAAGAATCAACAAAGGAAGATGTTCCGACCCTAGATCGCCACATGCAAGGTTCAGCCTCCTAGCTCCTAGGTTGAGATCCTTCTCTTCCATGTGCCAAAGGAGATGAGCTCCAATAAAGAGGAGAGGAAGAGAGGATGCAAAAGGATCATATGCATGCAAAGAGGGAGATATATCTACCCAAAGGTAGGAGAAAGATAAGAGAGATTAGGTGTCTAGCTACTAATGCCACTTATCCACCAAGGAACAAACATTCAACCCCTAAAACCATGCATGTAAGAAGGGTCATGAAAACCAAAGAAATTCAGTGATCTCACTTGGATTTTAGAGGTCATCATTCAAAGGGAACCAGGGACACAAAGCTTCATGAGTCGAAGATACTTCAGTGAACCAAAACACATGAAACCCTAGGTTTCTCATCGACCAAAGGCAAGGGGAAAACCTCTTTGACCGATGACAACTCAACTATAACCAAAAACCTCTTTGACCATAGAGGTTAGGATCAAGAAACATCAAGGGTGGTCACTAAAAGGCCAAGAACTCAAACGGTCAACACATGGTCAGCACCAAACTAGGGCATCCAAGCAAAACCCTAGAAACAACTCTGAAGGTGTCACCACATTCCTCCTCATCAAACAAAGTCACAACAAGGTGCCCAAAAGAATCATTATCTCTCTCAAGTTCCAAATCATAGGAGGCATACCCAACATGTAAAAAATTGCAAGATACACCCTCAACATGGGTAAATTGCAACTTGGTCCAAAACAAGCACGCATACAGCATAATAGCTCAAACATCAAGCAAACTGGACCAACCTGAAAACATAGGCATGTCGCATGTTATTAAAGCATCTCAAGATATTAGATTAAGGTTATAAGCATCTTATTAAGCAAAAGAAAGAAAGATAAAGCACTAATACGGGTGTTACAATCTAAATCAATAAAATCCATATGAAGATCTCTTTTTTGTTTCTCTATACTTATCTATAAGACTCCTTATTATAAAAATAGCATCAATTGTTGATCTTTCAGGCATAAAGACAAATTAGTTGTTTGATATATGTGTTATAGATCTTAGTCTCTGCTCGATAATCCTCTCTTAAAGCTTCTTTGTGTGACTCATTAACTTGATAGTTATGTAGTTTGTGCAGCTCTGAACATCACCTTTGCTCTTGTAGATGGGGACTATAGTACTATTTCTCCACCCATCCAGCTTCTTCTTGGTCTTCATGATCTTGTTAAAGAAATTTGTTAGCCACATGACTCCATCACCCCATACTCTTCCATACATCAATGGGAATACCATCTGGTCAGCATGCCTTTCTCATTTTTCATCTTTTTCAAAGCATTCTTGACCTCAAATAGTGAAACCTGTTGTGCGTAAATGATGTCTCTTGTATTCATGTCACATGAGTCTCTAACATTATTTACGATATCTCGATTGAAAATCCTATGGAAGTATTTTTTGCAATGGTTCTTGATATCATCGTCCTTCACCAACACTCTATCATCTTCATTCTTGATGCATTTTACTTGACTCAAGTCTCTTCCTTTCCTTTCCTTTCCTTTCCTTTCCTTTCCTTTCCTTTCCTTTCATTGACCTTATATGATCCATTTTATATATATCTTTTTCCCCTTCTCTTAAGGAGGTAATCAATTTGGCTACAATTATGCCCACTCTTGTAAGTAATCTTGTGAGATTCTCTTTTCTTGAAATGGATGTTTGCCAAAATCATATCATAAGAAACTACAAAGTGATGAATGCTTATTCACCTCAGTTCAATCATCTCGTTTAGCTCAGTTTTAGTTGCATCCATGCTTTTATTGGCCTTATCTTCTTATACGCAACTTATATTAGCTTAATTGATTTTACTCCTATTTCTATTGATTTTCTACACCCTTGTACAGGTCGTTTTGAGATTTGGGCCTCATCTCCTAGGCCCATTTCCATTTCAAACCTTGGATTAGGCTCGGTCAACCTTGGTCAATGGACCCTTGCTCCCTCACCCTTGCTGTTGTGCCTTAACCCCACCATCGTGACCTGCCTCTGAGGTCGTGGCTCTGCTGCATCCCACCACAATCGCGGTCGCGGAAACGCTCCAACTAACCACGACCTTCACCAACTCTCTGCGCCTCCCCTGCATAGCCGCGACCGCGGCAACCTCTTCACGAACCCGCGATCTGCTCCAAGCCACCCACGACCGCGACATTAAAAAAGCCGCGACCTACAGCAAAGCCACGACCAAGCTAAAGATCGTAGACACGTCAGTTCGATTATCGCGACCGCGATCCCAGCTAACTGTGACCTGGGTACACGATTAACAAAGGAGAGGCACGACCGAGTCCAAAAAGCCGCGACCGTGGCATGCAAAAAGCTGCGACCGCGGTATCCAAAAGCCGCGATCGTGCAAGATGTCACGACCGCGACATCATTAGAAAAGCCACGACCTGCAGCTAAGGCACAATCGCGGTATCCAAAAGTCGCGACCGTGCAAAATGTCACGACCACGACATCATTAGAAATGTCCGCGACTGCGGCATTCAAAAAGTCGCGACCGTGGCATCATTCAAAAGGTCGCGACCTGCTGCAGAGTTACTAAGGTCACGAATCCAAGTCGGTGCCCAACCTGCCTATAAATAGAACACAACTCCAGTCAGTCAAATCATCATCTCCAGATGCCGTTAGGCTGCAGGACTGTCTTGGGCCTAAGGAGACGATCTCCATAGCCAAAAACCTGCCTTCGTGATGGTTTTGCGGCCTATTCACCCAGATCTGGAGTGAAGACTTAGATCTGCAAGCCACCTCATTTAAATCTAGATCTGTTGCGTCTACGCCATTTCCACGCCGCCACGAGCTGCTCCTCTTACTATGAGCCAAGGACAATGATAAGAAGAAGAAGGTGGAGAGAGAAGATCTGCCCCTTCTGTCGTGGTGTACTTCTCTCTTCTTCCGGATCTGCTCTTACATTGTGTAGAAGACTGTTTCTCCACCGAGCTGCGATCATCTTCTTCACCATGCTCATGGTGGAAACTTCTCTCTCTCTTGTTATTCTTGTTTCTCTCACCATGAGCGAGTAGTTTACCTTCGCTGGAGTGTGGGGACTAGCCCCGCTACCCATGCTGTCATATCTTTTTGTTAAACACTCTATGGCATGTATATAATCTTTCATTTCGTTGTTAATCGTCGATGTGTGCTTGTGGATAGATCACCTGCTTGCATTTATCTTTTTCATTTCCTATGTTGCGAGAACTTCAATGCGTAGGTTTTGAATGTCGATTAACGCAGTTGACTCCCAAACTAGAAATAGAATGGGATTCCTTGAGGTCATAAGTGTATGATCTGTGTGGTGACGAGCCATCTAGCCCATAGTGACGCTTCTGTGTGCCTGACGCCTGTATAGGGGGCCCACAACATCATTTGGATTTCTGTATCTTCGGAGCTGTAAGTAGGTGATCTAGATGGTGACGAGACTGTTGGCTAAATGGACATCTATAAATCCCTTTGTTTTGATTATGACAAACATTTCATTCTTATTAATCTAACGAGCTACTTGAGTGTGCAGGATGACAAAGCAACAAGGGAAAATCTACAAGCTTACATATTTATATTTTCATGCAATGTAATAACTGTTGTAAAAACTTGTACAAAAATATAATGTACAAGTACTTAGAATTGCATGTAAATCAAGCGTTAGATTTTCCCTAGCTAAACACCACAGTTAGACAAGTCATCCCATTCAAATAGGATTACTTTTGCACACTCACACACATAATTAGTGCCTAAATTGAAACCTTGAAATAGGATCAATCTCGGTCGACAAACTCCTCGACCGAGACACTCTCGGTCGACAATCTTCTCGACCGAGAAAGATCCAAAGTAGCCGTTAGACACAACAGACAAGTTAGTTGGCAGTTGGAGAAAGACGTTGCAAATCACTTGTTCCAGAGAGCCTGTCGGTCGACAAAAGTTCGACCGAGTAGGTGTCTCGGTCGACCATTTGTCGACCGAGATGGTCTCTGACAGCAACTGCAGAATTAATTAATTAGCCGTTGTTAAAGCAACAACTTTGTACCTAACGGCTAGTTAAGCACTTAGAAACCCCTAGAAGTTTTCTAGAACGTCCTTAAGCATCCTTAGGCCATTCCTATAAATAGGACAAGCCATAGGACACCTAAACTCACTTGTTTACACTTGCTACACTTGAGAAACCTTTGAGCATACTTTGTGCAATCTGTTTGTGAGCAATTTGAGCATTGTGACAATTGTCCATTTAATTCCTTAGCTCATAATTTGTGTCCTATAGGCTAGTATCTCCTACCCACTGCAATCACAAGTTCACATACTTGGTTAGGAGATCTATACGCTTGATATAGGCAAATCAAGCCTTGGGCTATAAAGGATAAGTTGTAATTTCTATTTTCTTTTTTGTTCCCTATTATTGTTTGTACTCTCCTTGCTACTCCTAGGTTGGAGGTTGCGGATTGGAGAGGGTGAAGATCTTCTTGGCGAAGAAGGAGACTTTGAGCTACTTCAGAAGGCTGGTGCAACGGGAGGTTACTTCTAGAGAGGAAGGCTACTTCAAGGGGGAGCTTGGAGTTACTTCATAGAAGGCTACCTCAAAGTTGGTGCACCTACTTCAGGGTGAAGGCTGTTCAAAGGGTGTAAAGGAAAGTATTGTATTTTGTATAAATCCTCAAGAGGTAATAAAATAAATACTTTCAAATCCCGGTTGGGTAAGCAACCGGGTAGAGGACTGACAACTATAGTATTTGCTATAGTTGGAACCACTCTAAACACCTGTCTCTTTCTTCTAATTTCAATTGTGGTTGTTTGAATTCAATAAATTGTTAAAATAATTCAAAAACTATATTCACTCCCCCTCTAGTAGTTTTTCAATTGGTATCAGAGCAAGGCTTCAAGGAACCCTAACAAGGTCTTGAAGAAATGGGTGACAGAGTACTCAACAACCTCAACATTGAAGGGACACTTGTTGCTAGGCCCCCAGCGTTCGATGGAACAAACTACCAATATTGGAAGAGAAGGATGCAATTCTACTTTCAAGGCATCAACTGGGATTTATGGAGAATGGTGTCTACTCCATATGTGCTTCCTCAAAATGAATTTGCGGAATGGGATGCAAACACGGTAAAGCTGGCCCAAATGATTGCAAAAGCTATAAGCATTTTATATTGTTTTATTTCGGTAGGAGAATTTAATAGAATATCTAATTGTGACACAGCATATGATATTTGGCATAGACTGTCCATAACCTATGAAGGTACATTCCAAGTCAAAAATTCCAAGATTTAAACAAAATTTTGAACACTTTCGTATGGATACTAATGAATCAATTAGTGAAATGTTTGCAAAATTCTCTACTATTGTTAATGGTTTAAGTGCTTTAGGAAAACCTATTCCTGAAGAAGATCAGGTATCAAAGATCCTTCGTTCACTTCCTCTAAAATATAAGCCAAAGGTGACAGCCATTGAAGAAGCATACGACCTCACTCAACTGAAAATGGAGCAACTTATTGGCAACTTAGAAGCTCATGAAGCAACTCTAGAAGAGGAAGAAAGAAGAGCACGTGAACTTCAGCAAGGAAAAAAGAAGGATGTGGCTCTAAAAGCTTCAAAAGCTGTCACACAAGAAAGTGAGGAGTCAAGTGAAGAAGAGGGAGAAGAAGCCTTGATAGTAAATGGTAAGAAATACAAAATATTTCAATCTAACAAAATTTCCAGCTCTTCTTCTACCCCTCCTAGGTGCTTTGAATGTGGAAAGAAAGGGCATTTCAAGAATGAATGTCCTAAAGCAAAGAAAGGAAAGAAAAGCTCACACAAGAAGAAGGGAGAAAAAGCCTATAAAGCTGCATGGGACGAATCAAGTGACAGTGAAAGCGGAGAAGAAACCGTGGATTGTCTAATGGCAAGAGAAGATGATGAAAACTCTCAAGAGGTAAGCCTACTTGATCTTTCTAAAGAAGAGTTAGTCACTAGTCTACAAGAAATTCATGACAAGTATGTTGATGTCAAGAAGAAACTAAAGAAGGTTATAAAATCAAATGATGAGCAAATTGCTAAATTAGATAATCTTTCTTCTGAAAAGAATAACATTGATCTTGAGAATTTATCTTTAAAAACATCTTTAGATGATTGCACTAGAAAGCTACTCACTCTAGAAACAAATGTTGATCTCCTTTCTAAAGAAAAGACTGACTTGTTAGCTAAACTAAAAGATTTTCAGACTCAACCTATTTTGTGTAACCATCTAGACTATGATAATGTTATAAAAGAAAGAGATTCATTGCTATCTGATTTAGAACAAGCAAGAAAAGATTTACACAAGAAAATGAATGATATTGCTCAGCTGCAAAGAGAACTCCATGAGTTAAGAAGAAAAGATATACTTGATAACATTCTAAACATTGGTACTGTTTTCAACGGAAGAAAAGGTTTGGGCTATGCTCCAAAGAAAAATCAACCTAAAAGAACTCAAACTAGGTTTGTACTATTACCTACCATTTTTGTTTACGTCTTAGACACTATTCCTTTTCATGCCCTTATAAAACAAAGGATTCTGAATTAGTTTGGGTCCCAAAACCTCAAACTTAGTAGAGTCAAATAGAATTTAGTTGAGATATGACCAAAAAGCTCCATCTTGCTATTTATATTGTCTTATCTCAACTAAACGAAAGATTTTATGCTCATTGGTAATTTTTTGCATTATTGTACTAAAACAGAAACTTAGTCGGTCGAAGTATTGTCGACCGAACCATTAATCGGTCGAAGTATTGTCGACCGACCGAATGTCTGTAACATATCAAAATTTACAGCAATTATTTTGGTCGAAAATTGTTCAACCGAGCTACACTTCTGTGTTTTCTGGTTTTGTATTACAGTAATCTTCTCGATCGACAAATTGTTGACCGAGACATATGTCGGTCGAACAATTGTCGACCGACTGGACTTCTGATTCAGAACTTTTATACAAATCTGTATTTAAATGATTCTAACCATATCGGACCAATGAGGACACAATCAATCGGTGGTAAGAGATACTGTTTTGTTATTGTTGATGATTATAGTAGATATACATGGGTACATTTTATTGCAACTAAAGATGATACTATTCATGTTTTTATGCAATTTTGTTCCAAGATTGAAAATCTCTTACAAAATAAAATGTGTACCATTAGAAGTGATCATGGTGGGGAATTTGAAAATCATACATTTGAAGAGTTTTGTACATCTCAAGGATACACTCATAATTTTTCTGCTCCACGCACCCCACAGCAAAATGGTATAGTTGAAAGGAAAAATCGATCACTACAAGAAATGGCTAGAACTATGATGCTTGAACATAACACACCCAAAACCTTTTGGGCTGAAGCTGTAAACACTGCATGCTATGTGCTAAATAGAGTAACTGTTCACTCTCATTTAAAGAAAACTCCATATGAACTAATACATTCTAAGAAACCTAGAGTTGACTATTTTCATACTTTTGGCTCCACATGCTATATCTTAAATACCAAAGATGATAGAGATAAGTTTGACTCAAAATCACACACAGCATTCTTTTTGGGATATTCCACTTCTAGCAAAGCTTTTAGATTATATAACACTATATCTAGAAAAGTTGAGGAATCTATTCATGTTTCTTTTCATGAAGAATCCAAATCTGAAAATCTAGAAATCATAGATCTCACTAATCAATTCGAAAATTTAAACATACCAAACGATAGTGAGAAAGGTTCTACAAATAATCACCAAGCTGAACCACAACCTACACCTAGACTTATTAAAGATCATCCTCAAGAATTAATTATTGAAGATCCTAAAGATAAAGTCAAAACTCATTCTTCCTTTAAAGATGTTGCAAACATGGCTTTTGTTTCTATCATTGAACCTAAAAAGATATCTGAAGCTCTTAAAGATGACTATTGGATATTAGCCATGCAAGAAGAATTGAATCAATTCACTAAAAATGATGTATGGGATTTAGTTCCTAAACCACAACATAAAACCATAATAGGAACTAAATGGGTTTTTAGGAACAAGCTAAATGAGTCAGGAGAAGTAATAAGGAATAAAGCTCGGTTAGTAGCACAAGGATATAATCAACAAGAAGGAATAGATTTTGATGAAACATATGCACCCGTAGCTAGACTTGAAGCCATTAGAATGTTACTAGCTATTGCTGCCCATAAAAACATCAAACTCTATCAAATGGATGTCAAAAGTGCCTTTCTAAATGGCATCATTCAAGAAGAAGTTTATGTTGCCCAACCACCTGGTTTTGAAATTCCAGAAAAAGGTGACTATGTTTATAAACTTAAGAAAGCACTTTATGGTTTAAAACAAGCACCTAGAAATTGGTATGAAAGGCTCAAGACATATCTTTTTGATAATGGTTTTTCTATTGGAAATTCAGATTCTACTTTATTTTTCAAAACATATACATCTGATTTCCTAGTTGTGCAAATATATGTTGATGACATTATTTTTGGAGCTTCTAATGATTCATTATGCACACAATTTAGTGATATTATGCAAAAAGAATTTGAAATGAGCCTCATGGGTGAACTAACTTTCTTTCTTGGTTTTCAAATTAAGCAAACACCTGCCGAAATATTCATAAGCCAAGAAAAATATACTAAAGAACACTTAAAACGTTTTGGGATGGATCAATGCAAACATGCTACTACTCCTATGGCTACTTCTATCAAAATTGATAAGGATGAAAATGGGGAACCTATTGATGATTCCTTATATAGAGCCATGATTGGTAGCTTGCTTTACTTAACGGCTTCTAGACCGGACATTATGTTTTCCGTTGGTCTTTGTGCTCGATTTCAATCACAACCTATGCATTCTCATTTTCTAGCAGTTAAACGAATTCTTTGTTACCTAGTCGGCACTACTTGCTTTGGTTTATGGTATCCAAAAGGACAATCCTTGGATTTCAAAGCCTATACTGATGCGGATTATGCTGGTTGTCGACTTGATCGCAAGAGTACTAGTGGTGGCTGTTTCTTATTAGGGAGAGCTTTAGTATCTTGGTTTAGCAAGAAACAAAATACGGTTGCCCTATCTACAACTGAAGCTGAATATATGGCAGTCGGGTCTTGTTGTGCTCAAGTGCTTTATATGCAACAAGTGTTAAGCGATTATGGTTTTAATCTTTCATCTACGCCTATTTTTTTTGAAAACACGAGCGCCATAAACTTAGCACACAATCCTATTTTACACAGCCGAGCTAAACATATTGAAATCCGTCATCACTTTTTAAGGGATCACATCTCCAAAAATCATGTTTCCCTTCATCATGTTGATACGGAAGATCAATTGGCTGATATTTTTACAAAACCGCTTCCACTAGATCAATTTAACAAAATTAGGAAGCAATTGCTTATCACTCCTTTGGAAGATGTTTTCTTTGATATTTGTGCTACTTAAACAAAAACTCTTATTTCGCATCATGATACTTTGGCTTTTAAATGGACATCTTTTTCATTAGATTTGATGGGACATCTAATTAAGGGGGAGTTTTTATTCTTAAATGGTTATCTTTTTGAAATGACAAAGGGGAAGAGATAAATATAAAACTAAAACTTAGTAAGTATGTAAAACTCAATTAATGAGTTTCATAAATAAACTCTTGGCTTTACATTGAAAGTTGCTATATTCCCAAATGATCTGGATTTTATATTCCATAATTCATGGGGAATAATAAGCACACATTTTATACACAAGAGAAAAAGCTACAAAAGGTAATCTAAAGGTATGAAACTCATATGTTTTATATTTCCTTTATTTATATTTTGGAAATGTTTGTCATCTTCAAAAAGGGGGAGATTGTTGGCTAAATGGACATCTATAAATCCCTTTGTTTTGATTATGACAAACATTTCATTCTTATTAATCTAACGAGCTACTTGAGTGTGAAGGATGACAAAGCAACAAGGGAAAATCTACAAGCTTACATATTTATATTTTCATGCAATGTAATAACTGTTGTAAAAACTTGTACAAAAATATAATGTACAAGTACTTAGAATTGCATGTAAATCAAGCGTTAGATTTTCCCTAGCTAAACACCACAGTTAGACAAGTCATCCCATTCAAATAGGATTACTTTTGCACACTCACACACATAATTAGTGCCTAAATTGAAACCTTGAAACAGGATCAATCTCGTTCGACAAACTCCTCGACCGAGACACTCTCGGTCGACAATCTTCTTGACCGAGAAAGATCCAAAGTAGCCGTTAGATACAACAGACAAGTTAGTTGGCAGTTGGAGAAAGACGTTGCAAATCACTTGTTCCAGAGAGCCTGTCGGTCGACAAAAGTTCGACCGAGTAGGTGTCTCGGTCGACCATTTGTCGACCGAGATGGTCTCTGACAGCAACTGCAGAATTAATTAATTAGTCGTTGTTAAAGCAACAACTTTGTACCTAACGGCTAGTTAAGCACTTAGAAACCCCTAGAAGTTGTCTAGAACGTCCTTAAGCATCCTTAGGCCATTCCTATAAATAGGACAAGCCATAGGACACCTAAACTCACTTGTTTACACTTTCTACACTTGAGAAACCTTTGAGCATACTTTGTGCAATCTGTTTGTGAGCAATTTGAGCATTGTGACAATTGGCCATTTAATTCCTTAGCTCATAATTCGTGTCCTATAGGCTAGTATCTCCTACCCACTGCAATCACAAGTTCACATACTTGGTTAGGAGATCTATACGCTTGATATAGGCAAATCAAGCCTTGGGCTATAAAGGATAAGTTGTAATTTCTATTTTCTTTCTTGTTCCCTATTATTGTTTGTACTCTCCTTGCTACTCCTAGGTTGGAGGTTGCGTATTGGAGAGGGTGAAGATCTTCTTGGCGAAGAAGGAGACTTTGAGCTACTTCAGAAGGTTGGTGCAACGGGAGGTTACTTCTAGAGAGGAAGGCTACTTCAAGGGGGAGCTTGGAGTTACTTCATAGAAGGCTACCTCAAAGTTGGTGCACCTACTTCAGGGTGAAGGCTGTTCAAAGGGTGTAAAGGAAAGTATTGTATTTTGTATAAATCCTCGAGAGGTAATAAAATAAATACTTTCAAATCCCAGTTGGGTAAGCAACCGGGTAGTGGACTGACAACTATAGTATTTGCTATAGTTGGAACCACTCTAAACACCTGTCTCTTTCTTCTAATTTCAATTGTGGTTGTTTGAATTCAATAAATTGTTAAAATAATTCAAAAACTCTATTCACCCCCCCTCTAGTAGTTTTTCAGAGACATCTGATACCTAAGGTGATGCTTACGCAAACCTGACGCCCGTATGCGGGGTTTTGCAGCAGCTCTATTTGAATGGTTTATATCTTGCCTGGATGTTTGATGTTTGGATGTGATTGCATGTGTAGTGGTGGTGAAACTCGGGACCATCCCAGTGATTTCCATCATTAATCTTTAATCAACCTTTAATCCTGCTCTTTTACTTTCCTTGCCTTTAGCTTAATTAAACTCGAATCAATCAACCTTGTTCTAAATATTAGTCTTGATTTAACTAGATTTGACTAGAGAAAGATTCTTAAAAACGTTGTCCCTTGGGATTCGATCCTCAACTATACTGCGATAAGACCCGTCCACTTGCGGGTGGTATTATTGCACATTGTTTTGGTTAAAAGCTTAGGGATTTCAACCCTAAGTGAGTTTGTTAGTGTGATAATATAAGCCATGTCAAATTTTGGTGCCGTTGTCGGGGACAACGAAATCGTCTAGTTAAATCTAGTTCTTTTGAGACTAATTTAGGTTTTTCTTTTACTTTTGACATTATCGATCATATAAACTTGAATTCGGTTCTACTCCATCCATCTCACCAGTAAAAGATCTTTTCATCCTAGCTACCCACAAAGTCTAGTGTATGTGCCGCTCAGACAGTCTCAGACTCTCTGCTAGCTTTGACCCTGAGATAGACAGAACCTTTCATCGTCAGTACAGAGAGAACCAAGCAAGAATGGCTCAAGAGGAGGAAATTGCTCGAAGGGTAGCTCAAGCCCTTAATGCACAAAGAGATAGGCTTATGCAAGAAGCCCGAGCCACAGTTCAAGAAGAAATCCAAGCAGCCCAAGCAGCAGCTCAACAAGCAGAGTTACAAAAAGACCTTAGGGAGTTCTCAATCCCTAAAGCTGCTGACGTTCATCACCTAGTGCAACCTCCTCCCATCAACACTCTGAATTTTGAGATAAGATCACATTGGGTTACGTTGCTTCAAAACAGTCCTTTCTATGGTAAGCAAGGAGAAGATAGTCAAGAACATCTTCTGAGGTTTATAGATCTATGTTCCATGACAAAGCAAAATGGAGTCACAGATGATGCCATCAGACTCCGTCTCTTCAAATACTCTCTTGCCGATAGAGCCATCAGTTGGTATAACTCCTTGCAATGCGAACCCATCACCACTTGGGAACAACTTCAAAATGTTTTTCTGGAAAAGTTTTATCCACCTTCTCTCACCTATGAAATCAGGGGTCGAATAACGCAATTCACCCAGGTCCCTGGAGAATCCCTAGCTGAAGCATGGGAAAGATACAAAGAGCTCCTGCGCAAATGTCCACACCACAGCATTCCTAAAAATCAACTCATCGAAATCTTTTATAGGGGTGTGGATGATGACATCAAGAAGTTTTTGGATTCCTCATATGGAGGAAACTCCATGCGTCAAAGCTATGATAGCGCGTGGAAGGTTGTCACCCTTGGAGCTGAAAATCAAGCTAACTGGGGTAGACACGTAAGTAAAGGAGTGTTGAAGGTTGCTATGGCAGAAGCTACTCCTGAGTACAAGTCTATTGCGGAGTCTCTTAAGCTTCTAGTCACCAAGAAGGACCAACTTGAAACATCTTTTGCCACATATGAAAGAAGATGCTCACCCCCTTGACAAAAAGAACAAGTTAAGTCAACTTCACTCTTCAGTGAAGCATGCAAGGGAACTGATCATTCTACTCTAACATGTAACATTCTCTATGATGTTGTTTTGAGAAATACTTGTGCCCAAGGAGATAATGGTCAAATGGAAAATCTGAACGCCATCAATACCATCCCTGGTCAAGGGTACTATAATCCGAATCAGAATAGGAACCATCCAGGTTTTCAATATGGGAACCCTTGTGGAGCAAAAAACCCGCGACAATTTGGTTCAAATACTCAACAACGAGGCCCGCCAGGATTCCAGTATAACCAACAACCAAATTTCGGGAATCAAGGAAACTTTAGAGGTAACTACCAGAATAGAAACTACAACAATTATCAGAACAATTCTCAGTTTCAGAATCCCAACCAAGTCCCCTATCAACAGCAACAACAAGGGCAACAAGCTGGTTTCATCCCTCCTGATGACAAATTGTCAGCTATTGAGAAGATGTTGCAGTCACAGCAGACTATGATAGCTAACCAGCAAGCCCATCAGAAGGCTATTGAATCTCAACTAGATCAACTTGCAGCTAGCATGAAGCCACCTACTGGAGTCTTTGCTGGACAACCCAAAAACAATCCTAAACATCCTGAGCAATTGAAGGTTGTCACCACCAGGTCAGGAAAAGACTATTCTGACCCCCTTTCCAAGATACCAACGGCGGCAACAGACGATGATGACTTTGTGAATGTCCAAGACTCTACAATACCTGAGTCTCAACCGAAGGAACAACCAACCACTGATAAGACAGACAAAGCAAGATTGGAGGAACCATCGACTGCAGAGGTAGAAGACACACCTGAGCCAGTTGTGCCTGTATACAAGCCACGTCCTCCTTTCCCATCTCGTTTGAAGCAGACAAAGCTCGATACTCGATTCAACAAGTTTAAAGAAGCTATGAAGAAGCTTCATGTAGACATATCCTTTCTAGATGCGCTGGCTGAGAAACCAGCCTGGACTAAGTACTTGAAGTCTCTTCTCACAAGGAAATATATAACTGAAGAATATGAGACAGTGAAGTTAGCAACGACTACCTCCGATATTATTCAGAGCAAGATGCCCAAGAAACAGAAAGATCCGGGATCCTTTGGGATTTCATGCCATATCAGTGACTCCTCATGTAAGAAGGGATTAGCTGATCTCGGTGCTAGCATCTCTATCATGCCGCTTAGCCTTTGTAAGAGGTTAGGGTTTGCATAACTTCTCCTGACTGGAATGACCATTCAACTTGCAGATAACTCTATGACTCTTCCTTTGGGAATCATTGAAGAAGTCCCTGTCAAGGTTGGAAAACACTCTTATGCCCCATGTGACTTTGTCATCATGGACATAAAGGAAGACACCAGATACCCTCTCATCTTTTTCCGTCCATTCCTCGCCACTACAAGAGCTTTGATTGATGTTGAAGCAGGGACCTTACTGCTCAGACTAGGGAAAGAAACCCTCGAGTTCAAAGTTTTTGAAAGCATGCAAAGACTGAGCATGCAGGAAGAAGTCTATTTGATTGATTGCATTGAGCAGATGTCTCTCCTCACACAAGAGGAATATGAACAAGAAGATCCTTTAGAAGTGGCTCTAACAAACCCATCTACTGAAAATTTCATCAACGAACAAGTTAAGGATTATGTCCTTCACCTCGACTCTGTAGAGGAAGATCTTGAAGCCAGGTTCAAGGAACTCAAAGCTATGAATGTAACTAAAGAACCATGTGAGAATCCAGAATCCCCTGAAATGAAGCCCCTGCCCGAGCGACTTAAGTATGTGTTTTTGGATGATCTCAAAGTTTGTCCAGTTATTATAAATTCTGATCTAACGACCGAACAAGAAAATAAAATCCTGAAAGAATTAAAGGAAAGAAAGAAAGTTATCAGCTACAAGATGAGCGACCTCACTGGGGTCAGTCAAGCGCTTTGCATGCACAAAATCCCTATGGTGGAAGACCACAAGCCGACCGTTGAGCATCAATAGAAGTTGAATCCTAATATGAAGGAAGTAGTCTGCCGCAAAGTTATCAAGTTGCTCACTACCAGAATCATCTATCTGACATCTGACTCACCGTGGGTGAGTCCTGTACATGTTGTTCCAAAGAAAGGTGGAACTACTGTGATACAAAATGAAAATAATGAACTCATCCCCACTCGAGCAGTAACCGGGTGGAGGATGTGCATCGAATACAAGAAGTTGAACAAAGCCACACACAAGGATCATTTCCCGATGCCTTTCCTAGATCAAGTCTTAGAGCGATTAGCTCACCAAGAATACTTCTGCTATCTCGATGGTTACTCTGGATTCTACCAAATTCCTATACATCCAGATGACCAAGAGAAAACCACTTTTACTTGCCCCTTAGAACATACGCCTTTAGAAGGATGCCATTCGGGCTCTGTAATGCGCCTGCAACCTTCCAACGCTGCATGGCAGGCATATTTACTGGTTTAACCGAAACCATTATGGAAGTTTTTATGGATGATTTCTCTGTATATGGGGATTCATACGACTCATGCCTGAAGCACCTCTCCCTGGTCCTCAAACAATGTGAAGAAGCACATCTTGTGCTAAATTGGGAGAAATGTCACTTTATGGTAAAAGAAGGCATTGTCCTTGGCCATAGGGTCAGTAACTGAGGAATTGAAGTGGACAGGGCCAAGATCGAAGTGATCTCCAAACTATCTATCCCTACCAATGTAAGAGAATTTCTAGCTTTCCTTGGTCATGCAGGCTTTTACAGAAGGTTTATCAAGGACTTCTTCAAGATAACCAAGCCCATGACAAACTTGTTGCTGAAGGACGTTGATTTCCATTTTGATGAAGAGTGTATCAAGAGTTTCAACAACCTAAAGCATGCCCTTATAACAACACCCATCATTCGAGCCCCGGATTGGGATCACCCATTCAAAATTATGTGTGATGCCAGTGATTATGCTGTGGGTGTCGTTCTGGGCCAATGTATAGACAAGAAACATCATGTCATCTATTATGCATCGAAGACCCTTGACGAAGCTCAGAGGAACTATGCAACTACTGAGAAGGAACTCCTAGCAGTCGTATATGCCTTTGATAAGTTTAGATCCTACCTCGTTGGTCAAAGGTGATTGTCTACACCGATCACGCTGCTATTTGTTATCTTCTAAAAAAGAAAGATGCAAAACCAAGGCTAATAAGATGGATTCTCCTATTGCAAGAATTTGATCTTGAGATTAGAGATAAAAGAGGCACAAAGAATGTTGTGGAAGACCACTTAAGTCATATCCACACTCTGGAAACTGAGAAGATACCAATTAACGACTCTCTCCCAGATGACCAGCTTATGAAAGTCTCAGAAGCTACTCCTTGGTACTCGGACTATGTGAACTACCTTGCCGCTGGTGTCGTCCACCCTGAGTGTACTGGCAATGCTCTAAAGAAATTCATGCATGATGTGAGACAATATCACTGGGATGAACCGTACCTCTTCAAGCTCTATGTTGATGGTCTCTACATACGTTGTATCGCTGAGGAAGAAGCCCAACTTATTTTAGAACAATGCCACACAGGCCCGGTCGGAGGTCATATGAGTTCAAAGAAGACTTCTTTGAAGGTTTTGCAATGTGGTTTCTTTTGGCCAACTATATCCAAAGATGCTTATAACTTTGTGTTGTCATGTGACAAGTGTCAGAGAACAGGAAGGATTACGAAAAGAGATGAGATGCCACTCAAGCTATGGCAAGAAGTTGAGATTTTCAATGTTTGGGGAGTGGACTACATGGGTCCATTCCCATCCTCACATGGATTTTCCTACATCCTAGTTGTTGTGGATTATGTCTCTAAATGGGTAGAGGCCATACCGACTGTCACTAGCGATTCAAAACCCGTCATTAAAATGTTCAAAGATATTATCTTTCCCCGTTTTGGAATCCCACGAACTGTGATATCCGACGGAGGATCTTGTTTTCTGGAAAGAAGTTTTGAAGCATTGTTGAGAAGATATGGGGTAACGCATAAGGTAGCTTCCCCCTACCACCCACAAACAAGTGGGCAGGTAGAGGTTTTGAACCGTCAACTCAAAGCTATCCTGGAAAAGACAGTAGGACGCAACCGAAAGGATTGGTCAGTGAAAATCAATGACGCTTTATGGGCCTACCGAACCGCGTTCAAAACACCTATTGGAACAACACCCTTCAGACTTATCTATGGAAAATCATGTCACCTGCCTGTGGAACTAGAACATAAAGCACGGTGGGCAATCAAACAGCTGAATTTTGACATGAAGAAAGCAGGCGAAGCCAGGATTCTACAACTTCAAGAGTTGGATGAACTCCGAATGACAGCTTATGAGAATGCACGAATCTACAAAGAACGCACCAAACTTTGGCACGACGGTCATCTGAAGAGAAAGGACATTCAAGTGGGAGACCAAGTTCTACTGTTCAACTCGAGACTAAGGTTATTCCCAGGGAAACTATGTTCCCGCTGGTCGGGATCATACATTGTCAAAAGCATCTATCCACATGGTGCATTCACCTTATGGAGTGACAAGTCAGACGACTTTGTGGCAAATGGCCAACACTTGAAAAGATATTTCACCACATCTGACACTAGCACTAATGAATTGAGGAATTTGTCCAAACCAACATACCTATCAGAAAGCTAAAGAAATCACGTTGAGCCATCAATGTAAAATAAAGGCGCTTGTCGGGAGGCAACCCGATCTTTAACTTAGCTTTTACTTTTAGTTTTGCTTTTAGAAACTTTTGCACTTGGTAGACAATGCATCGCAAGATGCAGTCTTAAGTTCTGATAGTTCCATTTTTGAGATTTCAGATGGCGGACGCGTCGCCAAAAGGAATGCAACCACATCTGATGGACCAACCGGCACGAGTTTTCCCCTCCATCTCAGATTTAGAGTTTCCCAGGACGAGCAAAATTTCTAAGTTCAGGGTAGAGGGTGGGTGGTACATACTTTACTTTCCACCCTCTCCTATCCGTTTCAGACTTAAGATTTCATCGTTGAAACTTTGTTGCAATTTTGAGAAAATTTTTCAAAAATTTCAAAAAAAATTCAAAGTTTTCATAGTTGTTTGTATAGAAGCTTGATGAAGTTTTGACGCTTTTGTTTCAATCAAAGCCTTTACCTAGCCGGATATCCTATTTTTCCATGAAATTTTGAATCATTATACCCTCCTTATTCTGAAGTGAAGCCTCAAGGAGAACAATTTCTGAAACTAGCCAATGATTAGAAATCACTGTGTGAAGCTTATGAATACTAACATCATGATCAGTAGATATGGCAAGTATCTATCGAACTGAGAGGGATCAAACATGTTGTGCTTCCTATCTGACTAGTGGAACAATAGCATGGAATCTTCATCGGATTCTCATCAAGTCATTATTTGAGTAGAGTATGATAAGGAGAATGACCCGGTACACTGAATTGTAAATCAAGTTGCACTCTGATCTGAACTCTCTTCTACAATTCTTCCATCATCTTATTACCCCTTCGTTCATCAAAAAAAAAGCCAATATAGTGCCAAACCCTAAGTTTGGGGTGGCACACTCTATCTCTCTTTACGCTTCTTCCATACCCCTCGCTACGAAATAGGGGCGTATCACCAAGAAAAGATGCCAAAGCGCACACAAAAAGAAATGCAATCTCGAGTCGAATAGAGGAGAGATTCACACAAAAAAATGCAATCAATGAAATTGCAAATCATATAATAAAAATCTCGAGTCGAGTAGAGGAGAGATTTATTTCTTCCTTCCATACCACCCTTCACTCCCTTTTCCACCTAAAGGCACAACGAATGCCTCCCTGATCCTAAAAACACCAGTGTCAGATCAGGTGCACACTTGTTGTTCTGCGGGTATCTCTGGACCCTTACGAATCTCTCTGACATGCTTGATTTTGGAAAAAGTAGAGAGGAAGTGATATTGGGAAGCGAACTCAGAAATGAAGATATGGTAAAATGTGTTCAGTGATCTCAGGATGTTGAGACACTTAGTCATACCGAGCAGAAAAGAAATAATCGTGATGTGAAGATGAGGCAATCACGTGAGCTGAAAGTATTCATCTGGCGAGTGTTTTAGATTTTGTGTTACTAGAGGACGCGCAACGTTTAAGTTCAGGGTATTTTGATGAATTCTTGTTCACTTCTATTCAATCATCTCGTTTAGCCCAGTTTTAGTTGCATCCGTGCTTTTATTGGCCTTATCTTCTTATACACAACTTATATTAGCTTAATTGATTTTACTCCTATTTCTATTGATTTTCTGCACCCTTGTACAGGTCGTTTTGAGCTTTGGGCCTCATCTCCTAGGCCCATTTCCATTTCAACCCTTAGATTAGGCTTGGTCAACCTTGGTCAACGGACCCTTGCTCCCTCACCCTTGCTGTTGTACCTTAACCCCACCATCGTGACCTGCCTCCGAGGTCGTGGCTCTGCTGTATCCCACCACAATCGCGGTCGCGAAAATGCTCTAGCTAACCGCGACCTTCACCAACTCTCTGTGCCTCCCCTGCATAGTCACGATCATGGCAACCTCTTCACGAACCCGCGATCTGCTCCAAGCCACCCGCGACCGCGGCATTCAAAAAGTTGTGACCTGCAGCAAAGCCACGACCAAGCTAAAGATCGCGGACACGTCAGTTCGATTATCACGACCGCGATCCCAGCTAACTGCGACCTGGGTACACTATTAACAAAGGAGAGGCACGACCGAGTCCAAAAAGCCGTGACTGCGGCATGCAAAAAGCCGCGACTGCGGTATCCAAAAGCCGCGACAGTGCAAAATGTCGCGACCGCGACATCATTAGAAAAGCCGCAACCTACAGCTAAGGCACGACCACTATATCCAAAAGTCGTGACTGTGCAAAATGTCACGACCGCGACATCATTAGAAAAGCCCGCAACTGCGGCATTCAAAGAGCCATGACCGCAACATCATTCAAAAGGTTGCGACCTACTACAGAGTTACTAAGGTCGCGAATCCAAGTCGGTGCCCAGTCTGCCTATAAATAGAACATGACTCCAGTCAGTCAAATCATCATCTCCAGACGCCGTTAGGTTGTAGGACTGTCCTGGGCCTAAGGAGACAATCTCCATAGCCAAAAACCTGCCTCTGTGGTAGTTTTGCGGCCTGTTCACCCAGATCTGGAATGAAGGATCAGATTTGCAAGCCACCTCGTTTAGATCTAGATTTGGATCTAGATCTGCTGCGTCTACGCCATTTCCACGCCACCACGAGCTGCTCCTCCTGCTGCGAGCCAAGGACAACGAGAAGAAGAAGAAGGTGGAGAGAGAAGATCTGCCCCGTCTGTCGTGGTGTACTTCTCTCTTCTTCCAGATCTGCTCCGACGTTGTGTAGAAGACTGTTTCTCCACCGAGCTGCGATCATCTTCTTCACCATGCTCATGGCGGAAACTTCTCTCTCTCTTGTTATTCTTATTTCTCTCACCATGAGCGAGTAGTTTACCTTCGCTAGGGTGTGGGGACTAGCCCCGCTACCCATGCTGTCATATCTTTTTATTAAACATTCTATGGCATGAATATAATCTTTTATTTCGTTGTTAATCGTCGATGTGTGCTTGTGGATTGATCACCTGCTTGCATTTATCTTGTTCATTTCCTATGTTGTGAGAACTTCAATGTGTAGGTTTTGAATGTCGATTAACGTGGTTGACTCCCAAACTAGAAATAGAATGGGATTCCTTGAGGTCGTAAGTGTATGATTCGTGTGGTGACGAGCCATCTAGCCCACGGTGACGCTTCTGTGTGCCTGACGCCTGTATAGGGGGCCCACAACTTCATTTGGATTTTTGTATCTTCGGAGTTGTAAGTAGGTGATCTGGATGGTGATGAGACATCTGATACCTAAGGTGATGCTTACGCAAACCTGACGCCCGTATGGGGGGTTTTGCAGCAGCTCTATTTGAATGGTTATATCTTGCCTGGATGTTTGATGTTTGGATGTGATTGCATGTGTAGTGGTGGTGAAACCTAGGACCATCCCAACGATTTCCATCATTAATCTTTAATCAACCTTTAATCCTGCTCTTTTACTTTCCTTGCCTTTAGCTTAATTAAACTCGAATCAATCAACCTTTTTCTAAATATTAGTCTTGATTCAACTAGATTCGACTAGAGAAAGATTCTTAAAAACATTGTCCCTTGGGATTCGATCCTCAACTATACTACGATAAGACTCGTCCGCTTGCAGGTGGTATTATTGCACATTGTTTTGGTTTAAAACTTAGGGATTTCAACCCTAAGTGAGTTTGTTAGTGCGATAATATAAGCCACGTCACAAAGTCTAATATCATCTCTCGTTCTCTGTTTTCACTGCCATATGCAACACCGCCATGAAATCTCTCATATCCAGCATTGCTACTCCCCACATGGCCATTTAAATCACTCCTAATAATGATCTTCTCATCTGTCAGTATTCCCTACATCAATACATCCATGTCATCCCAAAAATCCTTCTTAGCCTCCTCACTAAGGCCAACTTGGGGGGTATAAGCGTTAATAATGTTATAAATATTTCCCCCAAGAACAACTGTGATAGCTATGATTCTATCACCCATCCTTGTGATCTTGACAACATCATCCGTCAACATCTTGTCAACAATAATACCTATTCCCTTTCTATGTTTATCAATACTTGTGTACCATATTTTATATCATGTGTCTCCAATCTCTCTACAATGTTCCCCTATCCACTTGGTTTCCTGCAAGCAAGCTATACTAACTTTTCTTCTCATCATGGTGTTCACTATCTCCAAAGATTTCCCTATCAAAGAGCCAACATTCCAACATTCAACTCTACTCCTTTTTTGTTAAGCTTGCATCTTTGCCAACCTTTATCGAAAATATTTCCCTTGCACATTTTTCACTACATATGGGCAATGATGCAGTGGGACTAGCTTCTTTACCCACACCCATCCAAGATGTGGTAATTCTTGCATATTTTTCACTACAACTATGTGATGATGCAATGAGACTAGCTTCTTTACCCACACCCATCCAAGATGTGGAAACCCCTATCTATCCTTCAACACAATCGGGCATTGTTGTGTTGAAACCCCTTGCGTATTTATCACTGCACCCAGGAGCTGATGCAGCGTGTCTCTAGGTAGAGATGCTCCAACAAAATTTTTGTAAAGATCCATGGCATAGAAAGAGTGACAAAGAGCTTATGACTGGTTGTCAACCTACCACCAACCCTCCTCCTTAACATGGGCATGGGACCGGCTACATTTGCACAAAAATTACAAAACATAAGCAGAGTTGAAGGTTGTTAACCTACCACCAACCCTCCTCCTTTACCTGGGCTCGGGACCAACTACACTTGCACAATATATATGTTACATGATGTTTGATCAAAATCAAAATGTTGATATTACATGTTTCAGATCACACCACAATGATCAAATTTCCATATCCACATCTACACAAAGAAACTAATTTTTTAAGCTCTACATTGGTATATGTATCGCATGTTATATATGATATTAGGTGATTATCGTGGATACAAGTTTTCTCATAATTTGTTCAAAAAATCATACATCGGCTATAATACCACTATCTAGAATGAAAGAAAAAAAATCTTCCCTTTATACCTACTTGTTTGATATGTCGTAGCTATAAAATGTTGGCAAACAAATGACACAATAAGGGATAAAGGTGATACCTTTATGCATACTCATTTGTCCAAAAAATAGACATGTCTTATATCGGTGATGAACACTATACATGGATCTAGATCTGGAACATCCACCAAGAATTTGAATAGATCAATAGAAGAAGATCCAGATTGGTCATCAAGCTACTACATGTTGGAACAGCTTCTTCAAACATCTATATGTGTGCCTTAGCCTCTACTTTGTCCATGCATATGAGGGAGAACATGGTTCACCATCTTTTCCACTAAGTCGGAGTGGAATAGGAGTTTTGGAGGTGCTAGGAATCCCAAAACTCCCTTTATTCTCCTACCACTGGAAGTAGTCCTTAGGGTAGCTCCTCTCTCCAATAAGGAAGTTTAATGGCCAACTTGTCTTACAAGTTCTCTTAAAAGATATGTCTCGCTCTTTGGGTGTTCCCATTTATATAGGAGATTCATGGGCTTGTAAAACCCTACTTATAACCTCTTATCTAATCACAATGTTAAAGATAGTTAAATGCTAAAAAACACAGATTGGATTGTGATTGCCTGATCACATTTCCTGATTGATCGATTACAACCCCTAATCAACCGATCATGTTACCTGATCAACCGATTAGGATAGTTCAAATCCATATCTGTTTTGGTTTCTAATTTTTGGCTTTCCCTATAACATTGTGATCACTTAATCAGGTTGTATAGTCGAGCGGTCACGTTTGTCTAGTAGAAAAGTTAGTTGATCAATTCATCCATTGACCCAATCAATTGGATACATGTAAAAGAAACATGTTACCAGGAGCGTATAACCCATTTATCATACATATCTATATTGAAATGGATGCATGGAATGTCATACTCCTAACATTCAATCTATGTTCCTTGAATCAGAGCAGACTATTCAAGATATTGTGAGATCAATATAATATATTGACTCAAATGAGCATGAACATGCATTTCATAGTCTTTCTTGTCAAGTGGTTGGGGGTGTCACTCCAAAGAAGGGACAAATTTCATCCACTTAACTCACAATATGTCCCATGTCTCATAGTGTGTCCAATCACTACCTTTTTAGCAACTCATACTCAAAGCATGTTGGATAGTGTCAAAGTACAAAGAACAACATGTGTTATTGTAGTGACTTAAGGTCTAAGGATCACTGTCACATTATGATATGACTCTGATATGTCAATACATGACTTCCATGTCTCAATCTCAAGGTGGATCTATCTAGTACAACTTGTTCTCTAACAAGTACATATGCATCTGAGTTGATATCAAATATCATGACAAAATAGACATGGTCATCACTCACCATACATACTAGTCTTGTGTATGATTGTTGTCCTATACTATCTACAATAATAATCGGTTAGGGACATAACAAGAATGGATACTATCTCAAATTTAGGTTCTTAAACTAAACTATATGTCATCAAGTCAAAACATTCTTAGTATATTATTAGGTTTATTCATTATCTCAATATTGAAACAAACATAATAAGTGGAATTGCTTTTTGTAAATAATTAGATCAAGTACAATATCACTTTTGCAATGATCACATTACGGCTATAGGGGTGTATAACCAACACTTTTGTGATCAATACTAGTTACTGCCTAGTTATATTGATTAGTTAACTTTTAAAAACATTATCGATTAGGTGTCATCCTAAACTATACTATGATAAGATATGTATGCTTGTGAGTTGGGTTATCATATGCTTAGATGGTAAACTCTAGGATCACATCCCTAATGAATTTTCTTGCATGATAAATCACACATCAAATTCTGGCATCATTGTCGAGGATAGTAGAAATTTTTGATCAAGGTAACCAACTTGGATTAGTTCGATTTTTCTTTTACCATTGACAACACTGCATATTTTCTTAAATTCAACTCCACATCAGCCATCTTAATCGTGGTAGTATTCCTTCCTTAGAACCATATTTAGTGCATGCAACACTCTTCTAGCTTTAATTTCGGTTAGACTTCGACCCTGAGATCAAAATAATCTACTACATGCTCCTTCACGAATGCAAATCAAACATGAATGAAAAGGAGATTGAGTGTTGAGTGCAAGTCACACTCAATGCACAACAAGATCAACTTGTGGAAGAAGCTAGAGTTGTCGAGCAAGTAGATTTATAAGTAGATGAAGAAGTTGAAAGAAAAATAGAGCTATGAGAGTTCTTAATAATTAAGTTTGTATATATTTGCAATGCCTTCATCCAACCAACCATAAAATATCAAAACTTTGAAATCAAGATGCAATAGGTGAAGATAATGCAAAACAAATAATTTTTCATGAAGAGTCAGTAAAAATGTGCATGACCATCTACAAAAGTTCATAGATCTCTATGGACTAAGCAAGAAATTTTACATGCTTGATGAAACTACGAAGCTAAAGCTATTCTATTATTCCCTCACTGAAAATGCTGGGATGTGGTACAACTCCCTACACCATCATATCATCATCACTTGGGAGGAACTTCAGAACAAGTTGCTAAAGAAGTTCATTCCAACCTCACTTGCATACTAAATCTAAGGTCAAATCACTCAATTTGAATAACACCCATTCAAAATTATCTTTGAAGTTTGGTAACAATTCAAAGAGATATTATGCAAATGCCCTCATCACGACATTCCTTCTTCCATATTATTAAGAAATTCTATAGGGGAGTTGATGATGACATCAAACAGTTCCTTGGCATTCATGTGACATAGCTTTGATGATGCAAGGAAGGTGGTGAGTAGGGGAGTCATGAACCAAGCTAATTGAGGCTCATCATGCGAGAGAGGTGTCAAGGTGGCCATGGCAGAAGAAAAGTCTATTTTGAAGGCTATTGCTGAATCTTTGAAGGCCCTCTCTCAAACAACACAACATCAAGTCATCTCTCTAGAGGTATGATTCAAGAGGTCAATCCTATTTTCTATCTAGGGAAACCCAAGAGGTCTTCCAAGTCTATAGTGAAGAGGGGCACACAAGTCTGGAGTGCAACCACCTTTATCAAGCCACAATAAACATGCACCAACCCCAATTTAATAGCAGCTCGATTATTGAAGAAGTCAATGTTGTCAATGCCATTCCAAGCATGGGCTACTAGGATTCCATTCAAATGAGAAATCATCCCAAATTCCAATATAGAAATGTAGATGGAACTACAAATGAACATTAGCTCAAGCAAGGGCCCATCCAAAATCACATTTTGGGGCCTAGTTTCTAGCAGAACTAGAACTACCAGTAGAAGAACTTAAATCTTAGACAATACTGCAACAGCAACAACCAAGGAAACAACTACAATCCAGACCCTATAGCCAACAAGGACATATTATATTATGATGGGGAAACCAAAAGAACATGTTTATATCCAATGATCAAAGTTTCCTAGACACTATTGAGAAGATAAGAAAGTCAACATCTATATAGTAAGTCCATGGGGCCCAACTTGTGTAGATCCCCACAACCATTCTCCCTCCAGCAAATTCCTTTTCTGGACAACTCAAGAACAACCCCAAGCACCAGGAGGAGTAGTTAATGATTGTAACCACATATTTTGGGTTTGTTCTACTAGGCCTCCAGCCCTAGTCATCAACAACAACAATCTCATTCTTGAAGATGATGAAGTCACTCCTATGGTTGTGCCTATTGAACTAATAATTGAAACTATTAAGTAGATTGACACATCCCCTCCAACAATAAACATCACGCCCTCTCCTAAAATTCACTAGAATCTACACCAACATATACCTCTATCTTTACGGTGCCTATCTAGAAATTATATGTCCCTTACCAGATTTTCCTAGCTTAGACATGACTAGACTCAAGATTCATGAAGTTCAAGGAAGTGATGAATAAGCTACATGTTCACATTCCCTTAACACTCTAGCAGAATTCCCCTCGTGGACCACGTTCTTTAAGGTTCTCCTCACTAGAAAGTACCTAACAAAAAATTATAAGATTGTGAAACTAGCATGACAACATCAAACATCATCCAAAGCAAGATGCCTAAAAAATCCAAATATCATGGATCTTTCAACATCTTTTGCCTTGTTGGGGGCTCCACATGCCAAAAGGTCATGGCTAACTTTGGGGAAAGTATCTATATCATGCCCTAAAGCCTGTATGAAAGACTAGGCTTCACCATTGGAATACTTCCCATCGTCATCATGATCCAACTTGTTGACTCTTCTATGGCCACCTTTATGGGGATCATAGAAGACGTCCTTGTGAGAGTAGGGCCTCAAATCTTATCACCCTTGTGATTTTTTCATCATGTACATCAAGGAGGATCTTTTATATCCTCTCATATCTGGACACTCATTCCTTGAGCCTTGATTGATGTTAAAGTGAAAATCTTGACATTAAGGGTTGGGACAAACAAAACTGACTTCAAAGTGTTTGAGGGTCTAAAGGGCCCCTCTTTCCACGAAATGTGCTTCCTCATCAATTTTATTGACAACACGGTGCAACTAGTGCAACAAACACCTGCCTTTGAAGACATTCTTGAGACGAAACTCATCAACCCCAACACCCATGAGCTGAATGATGAACATGTGGAGCAAATCCTTTTTCATCTTGACAGAAGAAGATCCTAAGTTTGACTTTAAAGAGATTAAATATTTATCCATCATTGATGAAGACAAGGAGCCCACTGCACTAGAGATGAAGTGTCTACCTGAAAGGCTAAAATATGTCTTCCTAGATGATAAGAAGGTATGCCCACTCATCGTAAATGCAAATCTCACTACCGAGAAAGAAGAGAGGTTTTTGACTAAACTTAGGAAGAGGAAGAAGGCATTAGGATACAAAATGATTGACCTAATTGGAGTTAGCCAAGAACTATCCATGCATATAATCAATATGATTGACAACTATGAGTCCTCCATCGAGCCTTAATGCAAGTTGAACCCAATTACGAAGGAGGTTGTGCACAAGGGGGTGATGAAGTTATTACTTTTGGGATCATCTATCACATCTCTATTCTCCATGGGTGATTCTTGTGTAAATAGTGACCTAGAAAGGGGGCACTATGGTAGTTTTTAATGATAAGAATGACCCCACCCACACAATGACTGGGTGGAGTATTTGCATCGATTGTCACAAGCTTAACAGTGCTACTTGGAAGGACCACTACCCAACCCTTTTCTTGATAAAGTCCTAGAGATACATGCTCACCAGGAATTCTTATATTACCTAGATGGATACTCTGGCTTCTACCAGATACTCATAGCCATAGTGATCAAGAAAAGACTACTTTCATGTGCCCCTTTGGCATGTATGCTTTTTGTAGGATACCCTTCATAATATGTAATGCACCTACCACCTTTAAGTGTTGCATGTCTGCTATTTTTACCAGCCTTACTGAGAAACTAGTGGATATCTCCATGTATGACTTTTTAGTATATGGAAATTCTTTTGATGCATGCTTACACCATCTTTCCCTGGGACTAGAACATTGTGAAGAAGCACATTTGGTGCTTAACTATAAAAAAATGTCATTTCATGGTGAATGAGGGCATCATCCTAGGACATTGTGTGAGATCCATACGCATTGAGGTCGACAAGGCAAAGATAGAAGTGATCACTAAAAAAATCTTCTCTAACCATAGTCAAAGAAGCCTGGGAATTCCTAGGACAAGTTGGATTCTACATGATATTTGTTTGCGCCTTCAGTTAGATTACTAAGCTTGTCATAAATCTCCTCCAAAATGTGGACTTCATATTTGACTACAAATACATGAAGAGATTCATCACTCTAAAGGAAGCTCTTATCACTACTCCCACTCCTTCGTGCCCCTGATCGGTCTCTCCCTTTTTTGATCATGTGTGATGCCAACAACTATCTCATATGTGCACTTATGGGGAAGTGTGTCAACCAGAAACACCATGTCATCTACTATGCCATCAAGACAATATACAACACATAGAGGAAATATAAAATCACCAAAAAGGAGCTTCTCATAGTTGTCTATGATTTTGATAATTTGTTCTCCTATCTCATAGGCTCGCAAGTGATTGTCTACACTAACCATGCTTCTATCAAGTACTTGATGTCAAAGGAGGATGCAAAGCCCAGTCTAATCAAATTGATTTTATTGCAAGAGTTTGTCCAAGAAATCAAGGACAAAAGGGGAACTAAAAATGTTGTTATCGATCATCTTAGCCAATTACATATCCAAGACAATGACATAGTCCCCATCTCTAACATCCCTGACCTGGGTTATGCTTTAACCCTAGGTGTTTTGGTTAAGGAAGGTAATTATATGCTTAATATTATCGTTTGAAAAGTAATTAAGGCTCAAGAGGAACTTATATTTCAATTTTAGTCCATTTTGAATAATGTTGAAAGTAATGTTTTACTTGTTTGGACTAAAGTGCAAATTACCCAAGTTGAGGGGTTAAATTGCAAATTGTACATTATAATATGTTCCTAATGTTTTGAAGCATCATGGGGATGAATATGATGTAGAGGAATGCCTAGTGGAAGCCTAAGTACCAAGAAAGAGCTGATAAAGCAATGATTGAGCATTAAAACCTAGTTTTGGTGTAATGTGCAATTTACCCAAAACCCAGGGTTCAATATACCATTTACCACTTCAATAAGGTCCTTAATATTCTTGGAATCTTGTAGAGGCAACAAAATGAGAGGGGCATCTCATTTGATCTACTTTGAAGGAGAGAGAATCTTGATATTAAAATAATCAAGATTTAACCATAATTGAAATAATGCAAAAATAATTATATTAAATGGATTGCCCTTCAACCAAAATTATGTTGGTTGAAATCCACACATATGTACGTCCTTTTTCCTTGAAAAGGCAAATGAAATATCAACGTGAGTGGAGAACCCACTCACATTAAGAAACTAAAAAGAATTATCCACTCACTTATGGATAATTACTATTATAAAGGTTAAGGTGCTTAATTTCTTTTCCCTTAATACATGGATAATGGAAGGGAGTTTGGTGGAGATAAAAATACCTTTTCATTCAAGGAACCAAGGGGGAGAGATGGCAACAATTTCGGAATTAAAGGATTGAGATGAGGCATTTTCTCTCTCATTGATTTTCTTATAAAACCACCCTTTACAACTCAAACCAAGGACTTTTTCGAATCCACTTCTTCTCTTTACTTGAAAAAACGATCAAGGAAGCTAGGAGAAGCAGGAAGACGACCCCCAACCTGTTGGTAAGCTTCTTGACCTTCGTTCATCTTGATTTCATGGTGGAAATCATAAATCAATGCATGATTTCTTCTTATCTCGATCCCATCTTCAATTCTAACCTTTCCTTTTCACTCAAAAGCTTGAGGAACGAACCTTGTGGTGTGGAAAATATTCTTCCACCATTTTTTACATGAAGCTCCAAGATTTGAAGCTCAATTGGAGGCGGGTTATATAACTTGAACCCCTATTCATTGTTATTGAATTCAATTTCTCAATCAATTATGTTCAATTGCTCTTCTTGCAATTCCTTTGATTAATTGATGCAATTACCATGATAATGGCAGTAGTTTTTGATGGACTAAGGCTTGATGATGATAACATCATCTTAGGCACACATTCCAACAAGTTTGCATTGCAAACGGTTTCAAGAGTTTGATCCAAACGGTTTCACCAAACCGTTTGGAGACCAAATGGTTTGCATACTGTTTGGAGGTTTGGATCCATAACCATTTAGATGAGTTTTCCATTTGTATGGGTTGACCATTTGAGGTCAGGACCCTAGTAAATGTTGGATAATGATATAATGGATTCAATTGATTAATTCAATGTATGGACAATCCTCCAATTAGAAACCCTAATCGGGTTAGGTGCTGAATTTGTAATTATTTGACTTAATGTTTTGGGTTGATTAACCCAAACGGTCTCAAGACCATTTGGAGGTCACCCCAAACTGTCTCAAGACCATTTGGAGGTCACCCCAAACTGTCTCAAGACTGTTTGGAGATCAACCAAGACCATTTGGAGGTCTAGGGTTTAGTATGGTTGAGTAATCAAAGATTTAGAGGTATCAAATTGAAGTGCAATCAATAGTTAATTTGATGATCAATCCAATGATGTACACCCTAATTGGATTTCACAAATTTTAATGAATGATGAGGAAAACGGTCTCAAGACCATTTGGAGGTTATCCAAACGACCTCAAGACCGTTTTGAGGTTATCCAAATGACCTCAAGACCATTTGGAGGTCATCCAAACGACCTCAAGACCGTTTGAGGTCAGGTCGTATTATAACTTGATGATGATTCATTGATTATAAGTGAATTAGTTCCACAATGTTAACAATTGATGGTTCCTCGATTTTAAAACCCTAATTGATGATTTCATAATTAGAAATCCTAGTTCAATTGGGTTCAAAACCCTAATTGATGGTCCAATTGAAGGATGATTCAATAGTTCAATTGATGAATAAATCAAGGAATGAATTGATAGGAAGTTCTTTGTTAGAAACCTTGAATTGGTTAAGTGTTGAAAGACTTTTTGGTCCATTCAGTTTTGAGAGGGTTTGGACCAAACGGTCTCAAGACCGTTTGGGTCCAAACGATCCCAAACCGTTTGGAGACCCAAGCCCATTCGGTTTCAACAAATTTCTTGCTTAAATGGTTTCAAGGGCAATATGCCCAAACGGTTTCAAACCGTTTGAATTTTGAAAGACCAAGACCGTTTAGGGTCTAAGTAACCAAAACCGTTTGAGGTTCAACATGGTTAATCCATTTGGATATCTAATGTAATTGAAGATTTAATTGGTCAATTCAATTGGATACCTCATGTAATTGAAGGTTCAATTGATCAAATCTTCTGGGCATCCTAGAAGAGGATGAGAGAGAGAGATTCATACATGAAAAATAATCATGTAGTAATCAAGCCTAACACACTCAAAATAAGTATGACGTACAATTTTGGGTATGATCCTTGAGGAAGAGATCATAAAACCCTAACTGAGTTAATTTATGAACTCAACCCCAAAATTAGGGCAATTCTGAGTGAAACCCTAATCTAAGAGGATAATGTGATATGAATTTAGGGTAATGACATGAGTAACCCTAATTCAGGGTATTTTTATGTAAAACCCTAATTGGGATTAATAGTAAACCTAATTGTGGGTTATTGAATATAAACCCTAATCTAGGGTGATGTGATGTGAATAGTAAACACTAATTCGAAATAGGGTGAAGTTGTGTGAAACTCTAATCTTGGACCATGAAATGATGAATCATTGGTCCTAATTGAACAAAGGGGATGAGTACCCTGTTTGAAATGAAATAGGAAACCCTAACCCTGGTAAGGGAATAGTGGTGAAATACTTGAATAGCATGAAACTGAAATATGATTAATATATCTGTTATCATGTGTACTAACCATGCAGGTATCCTGAGATAATGAACATAGCCAGGTATGATCTATGATGCTTTATTTATTAAAATTATTTATTGGGCCTTGTGTGCCATAATATGCCTTTTTTCTTAGTAAGAGGTAACAAGAGAGTTAATGGGCCTCATGTGCCAGATAAGATGCTTGTGTAGCAAGTGTCATGTGTACATTGGTCAGATGACCTGAAGGTGATGGTTACCAAAAATAGTGGTAACAATGCTCAGTGATGAGTTAAGGGTTTGAATACCCAGAACCATATGTTTATGGCATTGAGTTTGAAATGAGGGACTGAGATCCCAATGTCTTTTAGAGACCGAGAAGTAACTGATGAAAATAGTACATGTTTCTTTATAGCATTTGTCCTAATAAGTTATGTTTGAAACCTTGACTGATGCTAAAAGAATATGATAATGTACGTAATTAATCAAGTGAAAGCTATTCATGTAGTGCTCTGACCATAGATCCATCATCGTCAATAGTTGGTGATGGTGAAATAGGTTTTCCTATGGGATCTTCTAGAGTTTGTATATTTTAAATATGTGGGGATCAATGGGTGAAAATATATGTACGTCAAAATGAGGGAATTGATGGAAGGTAAACATTAAACCTCTCAATCCTTCATTATATGTTCCGGGATGGATGTATCACTAATCTCCCGATGATGTTAATGTTGGATCGATGGAGGTAAACACGAAATCTCTCGATTGCAAAGAGAGTGCAGCCACCGCTATAACTCTATAGTGAAGATGCCACTATACCCTGGCAAGCTATGTAGTAGAGACACAAGATGTCCTGCATGTGATCTCGCACTGACCGAGGTGTGGGAAGTCATGGAAGCTGGCTCTTCCACTGACTTTGTATGGTACCGATTTTGACTTCGCAGTGGTCGGTTGGAGTATGAGCGGTATACCTCATTTCCTCAGAGCTTAAGTATGTTTGTAAAATGTAATCAGCCGTGTAGCGTATTTGCATAAGATTGAAATATGAGAACCACTGGTTGATGTTATCCTGCTTAGAATGTTCTTGACACATAAATGTTACATATGTTCTTTAATTCATTATTGAAAAAGAGACATTCTACCTTATCAAGTTATAGTTGAAATACTTGAATAGGAATGATGCTCTAATCTGTATAGATACTAATTTTCCTACTAATGAAATATATTATACCACTGCTCAGTTTATTTCTATTAAACTGCAATAATAATGTTTTCTGCGGAGAGTTATGTCTCTCGCTGGGGCAATTGTATAATTGTCTCACCCCCGTGGGATTCAACATTTTTAGGTAGACACAGACAAAGAGGCAGAACCTCTATAGCAGGGGAAGAGCAGCAGCAGCAACAGTAGGGACAACAGTGATATCCCAGGTGGGGATACTGGTTGTCAGGCTTCGTACATATGTTAATAGAATCCTATGTGTCATCTCTGTACTCTCAGGTCCTAAGAGTCAGTAGATATGGTTTTATATCGATCCGAGATTTTGGTTTGATGCTTCGAGGATTTTGTTACTTGTGTTGTTTAGCAAAGTAATGATGCATATATATTCCTCGAAGGAGAGATGGTACATGAAATGTACAATGTGGACCAGTATGTAATTATTATATTGGGGTTCTTGTTTACAGAGTTTTCTAGTGAAGGATCTTTTTATAAAATGGTTTTAATTTTTTGTGATTTTCAGTAATCCGCTGCTAACGAAATGCTTCCGCATTAGTTAATATTGTTTTATTAGCTAAGACAGGGTTGTATGCCACACCATCAATGACTCTTTTATTGATGAACACTTGCTTTAAAGAATGCACATTCACCCCATCGTGTGCTGATTTTGTGAATTATCTAGCTTTAAGAGTCCTTCATCCAGATAGCACAAGCAAAAAAAGGAGGAAGTTCATGTCAGACATTCACCATTACTAATGGTATGTGCCTTTTATATCTCTTATGTTTGGGACGCCTCTATTATTGGTGCATGTCTGAAGAGGAAGACCCTCTCATCCTTGAACAATGTCATTCTGGCACAATTAGGGTCCACATGATCTCCAAAAAGACTATATTCAAGGTCCTTCATGTAGGTTCCTTTGACCCTCTATCTTCAAAGATGCTCATAGCTTTGTCAAAACTTGTGACCAATGCCAGAGAATTGGAACTATTTCTAAGAGGGATGAGAAGCCCATAAACCTTTTGAAGAAGTGGAGATCTTTAACATTTGGGTGTGGACTACATGGGTCCATTTCCCTCTTCTTATGGCTTCTCCTACATCCTTGTTGTTGATTATTTTTCAAAATGGGTCAAAACTGTAACATCCCTGACATGGGTTATGCCTTAACCCTGGGAGTTTTTCTTAAGTAAGTTAATTAGATCCTTAATTTTATCTTGTGAAAAGTAATTAAGGCCCAAGAGGAACCTATGTTTCAATTTTGGTCCTGTTTGAATAATGTTGAAGCAATGTTTGCTTATTTTGGACTAAAGTGCAAATTACCCAAGTTGCGGGGTTAACTTGCAAATGTTACATGATTAAATGTTCCTCATGTGTTTAAGCATCATGAGAATGAATATGATGCAGAGGTATGGCTTGGTAAAAGCCTGCGTACCAAGGAAGAGCTGATAAAGCAATGTTTGTGCATTAAACCCCAATTTTGGTATAATGTGCAATTTATCCAAAAGCTAGGGTTCAATATGCAAATTACCACTTCAAAATAGTCCCTAATGTTTCTTGTCATCATGTAGAGCAAATAAAATGAGAGGGGCATCTCATTTATATCACTTTGAAGGAGAGAGAATCTAGATATTAAAATAATCAAGATTTAAGCATAATTGAAACCCTAATTCAATTTAATGCAAAAATAATTATATTAGTTGGATTGCCTTCAAACAAAATTGTGTTGGTTGAAAACAAAAAAAGTTTGTAAGTCCTTGTTCCTTTCAAAGTCAAAGGAAATATCTACGTGAGTGGAGAACCCACTCACATTAAGAAAAGAAAAAGAAATATCCACTAACTTTAGGATATTATTATTATAAGGGTTAAGGTGCTTAATTTGCTTTTCTTTAAATCATGTATTATTGAAAGGAATAAGAGGCAAAGAGGATATCATCGTCTCTAAGGAAGAGAAGGGGGCAAGTGTCAAGGAAATTGAAGAGATAATTCCTACTTTCTCTCTCTTAAATGAATTTTCAATAAAATTCATATATGCTCCTTTATCCTTGAGGTGAAGGGGTAATTTCGAATACACTTCTTCTCTTTGCTTGCAAAACGACTAAGGGAGCTTTGGAGGATCAGGAGGATGACCCCCAACCTATTGGTAAGCTTCTTGACTTCCTTTCACCTCAATTCCATGGTGGAAATCGAAAAGCAATGCATGATTTCTTCTTATCTCGATCCCATCTTCAATTCTAACCATTCTTTTTCACTCAAAGCTTGAGGACGAGCCTTGGGATGGTGAAAGGAGTTTCATCCACCATTGTTGACGTGATATTGAAGCTTTGAAGCTCAATTGAAGGCGGGTTTTATAACTTGAACCCTTAATATTGTTATTGCATTTAATTCATTATCAATTGTTGATCCTTTCTTCATTCTCAAAATTTTATTTGGTTGATTGATGCAATCACCATGAAAATCACAGCAAGTTTCGTGGCTTTAGAGCTTGATGATGATGACATCATCATAAGCACACACCTCCCCAAATATCTATTGCAAGCGGTTTTAACAATATAGTTCAATCGGTTTCACCAAACCGTTGACCAAACAGTTTGCAAACCATTTGGAGGTTTGGACCCCAAACCGTTTGGATGGGTTGACCATTTGGATGGGTTGACCGTTTGAGGTCAGGACCCTAGTATATGTTGGATGGTGATCTAATGGATCCAATTGATTGATTCAATATATGGACAATCCTCCAATTGGAAACCCTAATCAGGTTAAGTGCTGAAATTTCAATTGGTTGACTTAAACCTTTGGGTTGACTAACCCAAACGGTCTCAAGACCGTTTGGAGGTTACCCAAACGGTTTCAAGACCGTTTGGAGGTCAACCAAGACTGTTTGGAGGGCTAGGGTTGAGTATGGTTGAGTAATTGAAGGTTCAGAGATACCAAATTGAAAGGCAATTAATATCTGATTTGATGATCAATCCAATGATCTAAACCATAATGGAATTTCACAAATTCCAAGGATAGGATGGGGCAAATAGTCTCAAGACCGTTTGGAGGTCATCCAAACGACCTCAAGACCGTTTGAGGTCAAGTCATATCATAATTTAATGATAATTCATCGATTTCAATTGAATCGGTTCCACAATGTTAATCATTGAAAGTTCCTCAATTTCAAAACCCTAATTGAAGGTTTCTTGATTATAAACCCTATTCCAATTGGGATCATAATCCTAATTGAAGGTCTAGTTGAAGAGTGATTCGATGGTTCAATTGAAGAATAAATCAATAGTTCAATTGATAGATGGTTTAGAGATTGAAACCCTGAATTGTTTAAGTATTGAAAGACCTTTTTGGTCCATTCGGTTTTGAGAAGGTTTGGACCAAATGGTCTCAAGACCATTTGGGTCCAAATGGTCTCAAACCGTTTGGAGACCCAAGCCCAATCGGTTTCAATACACTCTTGCCCAAACGGTTTCAAACCGTTTAGAGAGTAAAGGGTCAAGAACGTTTAGTGCTTCAATGTGATCATATCAATTGAAAACTTATTGTGATAAAGGATCAATTGACCCTATAATTGTTACTAATTTATCTCAAAGATAATCACTAGGGTTGTACCTTAAGGTACCAAGTGATTGGTAACCTTAGGTGAGTTAATCCTTGAAGTTTAAATAAGCAATACTTCAATACACTATGTCAACCCTAATTGAATATACTTAATTGAAGGGTTGGTTGACCTAATCTAACCAAGCTTGAAATAGTCAATATCCTAGAGAGATGAGAGAGAGAGGAATCCATACATGTAGGATAATCATGTAATGGATAAGCCTCAACACCTTCAATATGAATAAACTATGAATTTAGGATACGACCCTTGATGAAGAGATCATGAAACCCTAATCAAGGGTAAAAACATGAGAAATCCTAACTATGGGTAATGGAATATGAAATCCTAATTGGGATGAATAGGAAACCCTAATTGAGGGTGATTCCATGAGAAATCCTAATTGAGGGTGATTCGATAAGAAACCCTAATTGAGGGTGATGCCGTGTGAAACCCTAATCGAGGGTTATGCCATGTGAAACCCTAATTGAGGGTGATGACATGTGAAACCCTATGCAATGGTATGATGAGGAGCCCTAATACAGGGAGATGGGATGTGAAACTCTAATTTTGAGTTATAATACATGAAGCCCTAATCTTGGGTAATATAATGATAAACCATAACCCTAATTACTGTGTAATGGTGTGAGAGAACCTTAATGATAAATAGTGGGTAATGTCGTATAAAGGTCAAATATCTCAAATGGTTGACCATAGGCAACCTTATAGTAAGCAATGCCTTAACCTGAAATGAGTCCATATTATTGAAGATAGTTGGACCATTCTTGTGTGTGACCTATGCACCTTATGGTAAAGGTGATAGGTTAGTGAATGAAAGTATTAAGAGGTAAATACCTTAATACCAAATAAGTTGACAAACTCTGGCAAGTCAGAAGTGATGAGAGAAGTGATACATCAAGACATGATAGTTACTACATTTAGCATTTCAGGGTAGATATACCTTGATAAACCTCTAATCCAATACTTTTGGATAAGAAACACATGAAAAGTGTTATGTAAATTGTTACAATAAGATGTAATGAGTTTGATGTATTTTGATAAGCATGGGCTATATACCTTGAGAAAAGGTTAAGCCAAACTAATGAGTATGATATAATCATACCATGGATAGGATGAGAAATGATCTCATACCTTGTATTAATAATTATTAATGATATTTGATTAAAGTGATAAGTTTAAGTGAATACTTGAGATGTCAATGGATGATCCTAGAGATGTGGAGAAATATATTAGGCTTGGACTAATAATGTGAACATGAAACCCTAACTAATGTGAAATGGGAAATCCTAACCCTAAATTGAGTAATGGAATGGAAAATTCTATTTGATAGTAAACCCTAATCCTGATAAAGGAATGGTGGTGTTACTATTGTATCACATGATGTGATAAGTGATTTTATGGTTGTTATTATGTGTATCAATCATACAGGTATCATGATATGATAAGCATAGCCAAATATGAGCTATGATGATTATTTGATAAAGATGTTAATTGGCCTTGTGAGCCATATGAACAAGTTGTTGCCTAGTGAAAGGCGACAAGACACTTAACGGGCCTTGTGAGCCATGTGAGATTCTTGTGTAACAAGTATCATGTATACCTTGGTCTGAGGACCTAGAGGTAATAGTTACCTAACAAGTGGTAATAGTGTTCACCGATGAACTAAGAGTTTAAATACCCAGATTTGATAAGCATGGTAATGATGTGGTTGAGGGATGAGAATTCCCAGTATTAAAATGAGGGACTAAGATCCCAATGTCTTATAAAGACTGAGAAGTGATTGATGAAAATAGTACATGTTTCTTTGTAGCATTTGTCTTAATAAGTTATGTTTGAGAACTTGATTGATGCTAAAAGAATATGATAATGTACTTAATTAATTAAGTGAAATCATATCATGTAGAGCCCTGACCATAGATCCATCATCTTTAGTAATTTGGTGATGGTGAAATGGGTTGCTCCGCGGAAAAACCCGGAGTTCACATATTTTTGAATATGTGGGGGTCAATGGGCAAAAATATCCTTACGTCCTCTTGAGGGAATTGATGGAAGGTAAAAATTAAACCTCTCAATCCTTCATTATATGTACCGGGATGGATGTATCACGAATCTCCTGAAGATTGGGATGGATTTATCATGAATCTCCCAATAATATTAATGTCGGATCGATGGAGATAAACATGAAATCTCTCGATTGTGAAGAGAGTGCAGCTGACCATGCCTCTATAGTGAAGTTGCCACTATACCCTGGCAAGCTATGTAGGAGAGACACAAGATGTTCTGCATGTGATCTCACACTGACCGAGATGTGGGAGGTCTTGGAAGCCGGATCTTCCATTGACCTTGTATGGTACCAATTTTGACTTCGCAGTGGTCGGTTGGAGTATGAGCAATATACCTCATCTCCTCAGGGCATACGTGTGATTATAAAATGTAATCAGTCGTATACCATATTTACTTAAGGATTGAATACGGAAATTTACTGGCCGATGTTACATTTCTTTTATGCATCTCTAGTTGATAGATGTTATTTATATCTCTTTACATTCATTGCAAGTAGATGGATGAATTATGACCCTACCATGGGTAGATGTAATGTTCTCCTTAGGAAAGGAGATTACTTCACTCTATTCATATAGTGATTTATTTGCTATATAAAATCCTTCTGCTCAGTTTTATTCTAATAAACTGCAATAATAATGTTTTGGCAGAGAGTTATATCTCTCATTGGGGAAATTTACAATTGTCTCACCCCCGTGGGATCCAATGTTTTTAGGTGGACGCAGACAAAGAAATAGAAATCCCTTTAGCATAGGAAGGACAACAACAGCAGGGACAACAGTGAGATTTTAGGTGGAGATATTGTTTGTCAAGTCATATAGATAGCAGTCCTATGTGGTCCTCGGAGTTAGTAGTTAATGCTTTTGATAAATCAATCTGAGATTTTGGCCTGATGCCTCGAGGTTTTTATACTGCCTGTATATAGTGTTAATAAGGCAGTTAATGTTTGTAATCCTCGAGAAGAGATGGTATAAGGCATGTACTTATGAACCAGGTTGTAAATGTATTACATTGGTTCCTGATGAAAGAGTTTTCCTATCTTCAGATCTCTTTGCAAAAAGGTTTTAATTTTTAGTGATTTTTGTTAACCCGCTGCTAATGATCGCTTCCGCTTAAGTAAATCCTATTTTTGTAAGTTGGATGCCACAAAAACCATCCCACTTTTCTAGATACTCCAAGCCCATCACTCAAGATATTCAAAGACATTATCTTTCCATGAGCTGGAGTCCACCACAGTATCATTTCTGATGGAGGGTCTCACTTCCTCCAGCACAACTTCGAAGTGCTCCTTCAAAAATACGGTGTCTCCTAGTGAGTAGCTACCCAATATCATCCTCAGTGGAGCTCTTAGGTGGAAGCCTCCAACCATCATATCAAGGCTATTCTGGAGAAGACAGGGACATGACAAAATGATTGGGCTCACAAGCTAAATTACACACTCTAGCCTTATCAAACTACTTGCAAGACTCCCTTAGGCACTACCCCTTTTTCTTAATATATGAAAAGTCTTGTCATATACCAGTGGATCTTGAACACAAGATCCGATGGGAAATCAAACAACTCAACTTTGATATATGTGCAGTAAAAGAAAATTGTTTGCTTCAACTATAAGAAATTGAAGAGCTACAACTGACAACATACAAGAATGCAAGTATATACATGGAGCACAAGAATATGTGGCATGATGGACACATGAAGAATAAAGATATGCACGTCAGAGATCCAAGTATTACTGCACAACCTAGGTTTTTGTCTTTTTATCCATGACCTAATGGTCGGGTCCATTCATTATCAGACACATTTTTCCTCATAGAGATGTTACAGTTTGGAGCAAGAAGATTGGTGAATTAAAAGTTAATGGCCAGTGTCTCAGATTCTACTTAATAATGCATGGTATGCAGGATGACCAACACCTCTTTCTCATTCCCCCTATATATCACGATTGAGCTTTAGGTGTTGAGTAGTTGATGTTAAACAAAGGTGCTTCTCAAGGGGGCAACCGAGTGTTACTATCATTTGTAGTTGTTTTCATATTATTGCATACTTGCATTTAATTAGTTAGATAATCTCATGAGATTGTAGGTCAATGACTTTGTTAAATGGAGAGAAACCATGGCATGAGGTCCAACCATCATTTAGTTCTTCCCCTCCATATGAGTTTAGTGTTTGCTCAAGGATGAGAAAATATCTAAGTTTGGAGTGAAGGGTGGGTGGTATGTATTCTACTCTCTATCCACACCTTTTTTTTCTTAACTTATGACTTCATCATTCCCTTTCTGCATTGCATTTAGCTTAAATTTTGCACACAATTTTTTCCTAGAGTGATCAAAGCCTTAACTAGCTGACTTAGATCAACTTTTTTGTATTTGCATCCATGCATGATATCATCACTTAACTCCCCTTACTCAAAGCAACACCTCACAATGACCCACATTTAAACAAACCAATGTCTAGGAATCACCTTATCTTGTCCTATGAACCCAAACATCATGTTCCCCTAGAAAAGGTGGCAAGTATTTCTAGAACTGAGAGGGAACAAACATATCATTCTTCCAACTAACTAGTGAAAAGATTTCATGCAATCGTCAGTTTTACCCCTAATCATGTCACTAACTTCGCATAGTGGAACTAGGAGAACAACTTGGTGATTGAATTGTAAACCAAGTTGCATGTTGATCTGACCCCTCTTCTACACCTCTCCTCCATTTCTTACCTTCCATCCATCAAGAAGAAAATAAAAAGGTAATAATAAAAACTACCAACTCCAAGATCATGGTGGCACATGCCCTCCCTACTCTATCTGTTTCATACATACCCCTCTCTATGTAATAGGAGCATATGACAAAAAGTAAAAGATGCCAATGTGCACATTAAAAAATATGTTTCAATATATGTATTTTACAAATAAATACCATCTCAAGCCAAATCGAGGAGAAATTTAGGTCTACCTTCCACAACCCCCTTCTATCCATTTTTCATCCATGGACATAATGAATGTCTCATTTTAATATCCTTTTCATGCACCTAGTGTCAGAACATATGCATATTTGTTATTTTGTAGGATAATTCAAACTATCATGAAAACTCTTAGATGTGCCTAGTATTGGGGATAGTGGTGAAGAAGTGTTTTTGCAAAGAAACCGGTAAGGAATGCATGGATAGATGTGTTATGCGATATCAAGAAGTTGGGAAGCTTGGCTATATCAAGTGGCATAGAAATGATCATGATGTGAAGGCAAGGCAATCACATGGGTTGAGAGTATTCATTTGGTAAGTGTTTTAGATTTTATGTTACTCGGGGATAGGAAATGTTTAATTTTGGGGTTATTTGATGAATGCATACAAATCCTAGTCTTAGCTACATTTTCAGCTTAATTTTGCATTCATTTCACCAATTTGCTTTAGATCTAGCTTACATTTAGGTTTTCTTACTTTAATGGTAACTTGAAGGATTTTGATCAAAATCATTGGTTTTCATGGTAGATCTAGATCTTCATATATGATGAACTAGTGTGGGAGACAGTTGTCTCACTAGCCGACTATCAGCTATAAGATTATTTATAAATGAGTCATATTTCTATTGATTTGTCCCTTCATGAATTGATGATTCCATCGGTTGAGGCCCTATGAATGCAGACCCCACAACACACTCCAATAGAACCCCCCCCCCACCCCAGAGTGGGTTTGCATCACTTTTCCATTCTGTCAGTTGAGAATCGATGGAAGCCATTTTGTTGGTTTGCATCACTCTACCATTTTGTAAATTGACAACCTATAGAATTCATTCTGTTAGTTTGCATGCTTTGTCATTCTAGCAGTTGACAACTGTTGGAAGCTATTTCATTGATTTGCATCTCTTTGCCCTTCCATTGGTTGAAATTTGTTGGAAGTTATTGTGTAGGATTGCATCTTTCTACTCTTATATCGGTTGAAAACTAATGAAATCCCAACACTCATCACCCGGTGTAAATTTGACGCACATGTCTTGCAAGGGAACTCATGGAGTCCTCTTCCAATGGTCATCCATCACCCACCTACCAATGGTGGTCATCGGATGGGATTCCTACACTCATTTTCTGACAGAAGTTCTTACTTATAAACTAATAGAATCCCAACACTTTCCTAGCGATGCTTGTCTTCCAAAGGTTTTCCTACACATACCAATTGATGAAGATTTTATGTCCTCTTTTAATGGTCAGTCAAACCCCAACTATTGATGGTCAGTCAAACTCCACCATCCATTGACTAACCTACACTTAGCAACTGACAAAACTTCTACTTTCATCTTGCAATGGTACTATTGCTTCTTCATCTAACGGCGGAAATATCGAAATTTGTAGATCCTTCATCTACCTATAGCCACTGCCTCTTTGCATCCATGGTAGTCAAGACAAACTGCAAGGTAGATAGGAAGGGTTCCCAACCCTATCCTCTATCTATCAATACAAGGCCCCTACCTCCAAATGAGGGATCCATCATCGACTTGGATAGGATGTTGAAACCAACTCTGAGACTCCACCTCCAATTTCCATCAATTGGTACCATTAGTTGAGGAACGTCAATTGACATCCTCCACCTCCGCTTTCACCAAGTATTTGAGGTTTAAACCTCAAAAGAGGATTCTTGTATGGTGCTCCTTTCCATCAATTGGCAGCTTCCACCCTTGTCAACCTGATGTTCCATCCTCACAATGATCAATATCCCATCAGTGAAAGAATATGACATCACCAAGTCTCTCTAAAATGAATGCCAAATAGGAACCTTGCTAGTGTGTTGACTGTCATCTCCCCCAACCTAGAAGACATGCATATGAAAACCACAAATGCCACTTCTTTGGCTATTGTGATGATGGCTATATTCCCTTCTTTTGATGTCGATCTTGTTACTACTATGGTGTGCGAGTAGTACATTCTCTAGGGTGTGTGAACTAGCCTTACGACTAGATGATGTTCACTTTAATGCATTTATTATTATTTGAACCATTTTATGTGAGAATCAATTATATTCATGCATGTTTTCTTTCTTGATCATAAATTTACATGTTTATCAGGGTGTAGAGAACTTTGAACCTAGGATTTAGGATATCAATTGATTTGTGCTAAACCCTTAATGATAATTTCATATAAGTGTTTTATATGGCACTAGATGTATGATGTCTAGGTAACCCAAGGTGAGATTAGAGTGGTATCCATTTGGGTATTAATCCCAACATCAAAAGGGGATTTTCCTTGCCTCAACATATGTATTTCCATGCTTTATACAACATAGTGAGAGAGTGTGAATGATAGGCAGTGGTGGTGAAACTCATTCCTATTGACTAAATTGGACATTAGCTTATCTTCTCTATTGATGATGACAAAAATTTCTTACTTGTTGATTTAACAAGCTACTTTAAATGTTTCAGAAACCTCTTGGTAAACTCAAGACTGGAATATCAAATTCTTTGAATAAAGTATTTATATGTGCTTATTTGTATTATATACTTAGAACTCATGTAAAATCAATCTTTGGACCAAGCCCACCTATTCCGAAACCTTTCACATGTCAGTTTCAAATGTCTTGGATAGGTAGGTCACTCTAGATAAATAATTAGATAAGTGTTCCCAAATTTTATCCATCTTTTATAGCTTTTTGATCGAAGTCTTTGTGTACCGAGCCTTAAGACAGTCGAAAAATTTGTCGACCGAGACAATGCTCGATCGAGGACTTCAGAAATCAAAATTGCATATTTATTGAGAGTCAAACTAAGTCAAAATTAGAGTCGTTGTTACACCCTTGACCAAGATATCTTTGACTGACTTAAAGCCGTTGAAGTATGGCACATCTAGTCTTTGCTCGGTCAAGAAAATTGTCGACCGAGTTCCAACCCGATCGAGAAAATGGTCGACCAAGAAAGATTCTAGAACAGACTTTTTAATTCATTCAAACTAGCCATTGTATCTAAATTAATTTTGTTCAAACGGCTATTTGACCCTCTAGAACCCTCTAGACTCTCCCTAAAGATGTCCTAGCCATCCATACTCCATTCCTATAAATAGTAGTGGTCTAGAGGCATCCTAACACACACTTGTGAACTTGCATACATTACATCTTGAGGAATAAGAGATGTATATATCCTTTTGCAAATCATTCACATCAACATCCCTTCGTGTCATTGCCATTAGCTTAGCCTACCACCATTCTACAACCTTGATACATCCTTAAGTGGTTTGATTCATAAGCTTGATTCATAAGGATATTGCATAACTTATTTGATGTATTTCTTCTTTCTTTCTTATTTATGTAACTTGTCATTCTCTTCATCGACCCTCGGTACTTATGTAGAAGAAGAGGTGTGGAGGTTCTCTTCCTTGGCCCTCAATTCATCCATAAAAGAAGAGGTGTGATGGTTCTCTTCCTTGGTCCTTGGTGACTCCATAAAAGAATAGGTGTGGTGGTGCTCTTCCTAGTCCATCGGTGCGTCTGTAAAAGAAGAAGTTTGGTGGTGCTCTTTCGTGGCCAGTAAAGAAGAGGGATTTGTTTGCAGAAATCATCTTGTAATTTGTCCTCATCGATAAATTAATAAAAGTATCTGTTGCAAATCCTAGTTGGCAACAACTAGGTAGTAGACTGACATCGTAGACAAAATCATTCTAAATCTCATCTCTCTCTTGGTTGCCTCTTTTATTTCCATTGTACTTTAAATTTGTTTAAATATTTTATAAACTTTATTCACCTCTCCTCTAGATCTTTCATTTGGTATCAGAGTAGGTCTTCAATGAGTCGTCACTGGTCTTGAAGAATGGGGGAGGGCATACTTGGAAACCTCAACATGGAAGGAACACACATGAACAAATCACACGTGTTTGATGGAACAAACTATACTTACTGGAAGAGGAGGATGTGGTTCTATTTCCAAGAATTGAGCTTTTACTTATGGAAAACTAGTAAATGCACGTGCTTTGCACATGATGTTGTTGAAAATTATTTCAAATGGAACATGTTGAAATAGTTCATTCATATTTGTAAAATATTTTTGTCACATTATCTTTTTATGTCTTCAACTATCTAAATTTACCTCTAAAGGGGAAGTGATGTTTCTAGATAGAATATAATAAGTAGGAAAGTCACATGTCATAGATATCAAACTTTTGCATGCCTTAAAGGGTTCTCTTATGTAAACAACAAATACATCAAGGCCTTCTCATAATTTATATCTAATTAAATGGGGATTGCATCTACATGTCAATATGATTTCTTGGGCCACATACTGTTAAATTCAGTTTATAATTTTTAAATGTGGAATTTGAAAATCCTACATGTTCATTATTTGTGTTTTCAATTACATCATCAGACTTCATCATGTTTTTTTCTTTCTAAATGATATCATCATAGTACAATTCTTTTGTATAATTTCTTAACCTTTTGTTAGATTTTTTCTCTATTCTACATGAACTGACATACATAGTTTCTCAACATACAGCCCACTTGATTATAGATAGGGGGCCATGTGTTGATCTTGGGTAGAGATGGGAATATCAAAGAAACTACACAGTCAAGTTCTTAATCCTTTTATCTAATGGTTACAAATTAGCACTAACAATAAGAGATAATATGCAACTTTACAAAATGAGATATGTTGTTTGGTTTGTCCTAATACATTTTTTTCAAGAGCCATGCAATATATTTTTCACAATAAAATGAGTTATAATGAATCTTTTTTTTTGTGTAGTTATATCTTGGTTTTGGGAAATGTCTTTTTGTTTTGATTATTTAAAGGGTTTTATACAGACCCATAGGAGCAGTTGTCCTTCTAATATCACTACCAAGTAATATATAAAATTTTAAGTGTAGTGTAATCATGCATTAGTATAATAAAGTTTCATGTTATTTATATATATATTTAACTCACTATTTTTGTCCATGTTAGCACATAAGCTGTTTTTCTTGGTAACATAGAGCATCAATGGATTCCCCCTATTTGATATACTTGCTAATTTAATCAACAATTCTTATTGTATGAAAATCGAATCATGAATTAAAATTGAATTTTACTACAACACATTGTACTTGTGTGTTACGTGCAAGAGAGATCCCAAGATGTCTACTCATGATTATATTTTTCATGTAATGTGGACACAAGTATATTTGAGGTAATTATAAAAACAAATTGGGGTCTTTATGTAGGTTGATATTAGTAGATAGTTATGCTTAGTAACTAACCGGGTAAAGCACTAAGTTGTTATGTATAGTTTTATAAGATAATATTAGATATAGAACCCCTCTAATTTCAAGGGAGGGGCACATGGACACACAACACCTTTCTTGATTTTAGTAATTGAGATGTAGGCATGAGGAGTGGCCTACAAGAAATCAAAGAAAAGATAGAGTCCCACTTACATTGGATAGAAGAATAAAAACTCAAATAAGCATGCACCACTCTGGGTTTATACGAAAGTGAGAAGTGATTAGTCTCATGTTGTTGGTAGAGGAAATTAGAAAGAGTTGTATAAAAATGGGCACAACAATCCAAATAGCATAAACGTGAGCATGCCCGAGAAAATTTATCAAAGATCAAATCAATAATGCATTGTGTTGGTTAAATTTATGTTTTTTATTATTTTGAAAGGAGAATAATCAATATCTATTGACATTATTTATTACATCAAGATAATTTTTGTTTTGTTTCTTTTTTCCATATATGATGTCTATTATATACTTTTTTCTCTTGGCTATAAACTACAAATAGTTTAGAACAAAATTTGAAGTATTGAAGAATTTATTGGACGATATATACATTGCTATATTTTTTATCATAATATTGTAAATTTTGGTACACGTCCTATGGTAAGTACTAATATCATATCACGTGATCTTGTTTACATTGTGCTCCAATATCATAATTTTTTTAATGAATTTAAGAAAGATTCTCCTTGATCATATTTTATATAGTTGATTACTTCATGGGTTGATCCTTAAGTGGTGAATCCTCATGTTACTACACTTCATTGTTAATCAAAAAGTATTTCACAAATGTGAAAAGAACAGCTTGAAGACTCCTCATTAGAAACTTTCATCATAAAACAAATTTGTAGTTTCAAGAGTTTCTCATATTGTGCAGTAAGATTTTATTATTCTTGGAACATTTTCAAAAAAATGGTTGTTCATACACTCAATAGCTAGTAGTTAACTTAATACATAATTTTTATTTTGTAATGAAGTCAAAACACTCCCTAAGTTTATGTTTGCCACATATACAACATGTCATTACAACATGCTCTCAATATATTATTAAGTAAGACTCTAATGATAAACAAACTTAAATTTGTATTATTTTAGACATAGATTTCCAATTTATATATTGATCAATAAAAAATATATTAATCATCTATGTGAACTTAAGAAGCACAATCTTGTTACACATCAAGACAAGTTCGTACATGAGAACCCTCACATTTTAATCCCAAACACAGAAATCCAGTCGTACATTTGCATTGTGTGAATATGTTTTTATTACATCAGTAAACTCATACTAAAACCAACCACAACATCTAGTGCAAGTTTTAAAGTAAATATGCATATTAATATATACTTTTCATTTGGTTTTAGCATGATTTTATTGATGCAATAAAAAATATTCACAAACATGAAAATGTATGACTACTACATCACTACAAATATATGACTACTACATCACACACATATTCAAACACATGCAAATGTATGACTACTACATCACACACATGAAAATGTATGACTACTACATCACACACTTTCACAAACTTGCAAATATATTCAAACTAAACAGACAAAATTATTCAAATATACTTCAATTTACAATGTGCACCAACATCTACCTGTTTAAATTAGAATAGACTACTACATCACATATTTTAGTTTCAAAAGTTGGACAAGCATACCACCTGATAAAATAAGCCAAGTTACATTTTAACCAACCAACAGTGTCAACCAAAATTGTTAAATAAATCAAATCATTCAAATGCTAAATGTATGACTACTGCATCACACATATGCAAATGTATGACTAATACATCACACACATATTCACAGACATGTAAATGTAGGTAAATGAAATAAACAAAATTATTCAAATATACTTCAATTTACAAAGTACAACAACATCAACCCATTTAAAATAGAATAGACTACTACATCACATGTTCAAGTTTCAAAAGTTAGACAAACATACAACCTGATACACTAAGTCAAGTTACATATTAACCAACCAATAGTATCAACCTGAATTGTTAAATAAATCATATGTTAAATGTGTAACGTCATTGTTATATACGATTTAATAATATATAGTAAAAGAATATCCAGTGAACTCGTCTTTCTTACTTCCTAATATAAATCTCTATATATACTTGGTAGTGCAGTTCACCAGATCCTGAAATATCCAAAATGGTATGAAGTATGCATTTTCAAAGTAAAATACATTATGTAAGTATATAAAAATATCAACACAAGTTACTACAGTAACGTATTGAAAAACAATCCATTAGAAAAATATATCTATTGTTGTATTCATTGAAAATGACAACTCATATGCAATAACTTTACACAAAAAATTAAACTTCATCTTGTATTTCTATGTATATCAAAAGTGATAGATACAGTCTTTATTTTCTATCTTGTTAATGCAATAAACATAACATGGACTGTATGAAAGTGTATCTAAGTAGTAAAAAAAAAGCAGTGTGCCATATTTTTTGACCTCCTTTGGTAGTCATGTTTAGTCAATATTTGAGTACAAACCTTCTCCTGGAAAGCACATCCATTTTGTTCTACATCAATTCAATGTAATGTTATTATTCCTTTGATGATAAGAAATTTGTAACTTTCATATCTCTGTATTATCCTCTGAGTGAAGCACAAAAAGGTCTTATTTGCATCAAATTTTATTCCATAATATACTTTATAAGAGTAACATTCAAAAAAAAAATAAAGACTAGGCACCGACCTACAAAATTAGCCTCTTCAATCTAGACAAACAGACAATTAGCACACAAACATGTAAAACATAAAGGTTTCTTGAAGTAGAATGAAACATGAGTATGAATGAACCAGGAAATTATAGCTCGCCTGTAATAGATAGTAGCAACAAGATGGAACATCTAGAGGGCATAGGACCTGACATACATATGTAAGGAATGACCATCACTAAATTTGTCCTTGATTGGCCTTCAACTAATTGGAGTATACGAGCTCAGATGTTAATATTTTTTTAAAATCTCCGATTTATCCTCTGAATGTAGCACAAAAAGTCTAATATGTATCAAAGTTGATTCAATAAGATAATTAATAAGTGAAACATTCAAATAACAAATAAAGACTTAGTACCAGTCTACAGAATTAGCCTCTTCAATATGGACAAACAAAAAATAGCCAATATGTATGGAAAACTTGAAGGTTTCTTGTAGTACAATGAAGCATGAAACAATTTAGAGAATGGTACCTCACCTACAATAGATGGAAGCAATGGGATGGAACATCCAAAGGGTTTAGGACCTAATATAAGTATGTAACGAATGATCTTCACTAAATTTCTCCTTGACCTTCATCTAAATGGAGTATGCAGGAAAATTGATAAAACAACAAAACTGAGAAGGGAGATAATTGTAGACATATTTGAAGCATGTGAAATTAATCATATATGAATCAAAATAATAAATGTAAGGGAGATTCACCTGCAAAATAAATAGTCAAATTTGGAAGAATAAGTTACATGCAAGAATCAGTGTTACCTATAATATCCTATAAAGCATGCTAACCATGAGGACCTAAAGATGTGACAACATATGCACTTTTCAGCAATACATCTCCCTGGCCAACTGATAACAAGCACCAAATACACTACTTAAAAATGTTGTCGATCTTTGTTCTTGGATGTAAAGTCCATAAGATTTTAGAAAGAAACTGACATGAATCGTCCCTAAGGGTTTACAATGAATAAAGATTTATCAAATATAACTCATCTAAAATCCACTACATCACAATATAAGGAAATATAACTTCACAAAAAGTTGTCTTATGACTTTTAGGGTGTGATGGAAATTCATGGAGCTAACATTCTAAGAACATATAAGTAATGGAAATGAGATCAAAATTAATGCAATGATGATAAAGTAAAACCCATTTCATGGAATGAGAGCAAGTATATAGCCATTGGTATAAAAAAGGTGTTGAGATCTCTCATACCACCTATACTTGACCAAGAAGACAATAAGAAAAATGAAAATCCATAGGCATACTAATAAATCTAGAACTAAAGTTCATATAAAATAATATCCATAATGATATTATTAAAGAAACATTCCACATTTGTGAAATCACAAGTATCAATCTTACAGTTCAATGTGAACCATTTGACACGTTGCATAATATTAAAAAAGAGAAGCTATAAATGACAAAAAAATAGTTGGTGAATATAGAACAAAAAACCTAGTTTATGTCGTAATCAAATAATTTCTTTGTAGATATGTCAGAAGAAAACCTCTTCCAGATAATAGAATATTCTAAGATTATTCTTTATTTGAACAAATATGTGGAGATATCCAACTATTTATTAATCCATAAGCAACCCACTAAGTTGATGTTCCATAAGTTTCATGATAACATGGCAATTTTCATGGTTTCCCTTACAATTCCTGATCCTATTAGTCTGAAAAAGAAGTTGTCAGTTTATGAAATAAGATATTGCTAGAGTTTTCAAATTAGAACATCATGACACAACTACTATATCAATAATAGTCTATTATTAAAATCCTTAACTCAAGAAGATCCATATGAAAGAAATTGTGACACTACAATGATAATAAAAAAAGTATTTTATTAAGGAAAATTAAAATATTAAATCAACTATGCACATATTCAAATATTAATCCTTTTCTCCTCCCTTTTCATTTGAGTTGTCTTCAACTACCTCTACTTTGTTGTTACCTCCTATATTGCAAGATTTTACTTGATTCTTTTCACTTTCTTTGAGAATAATCTTTTTGTAAACCACATAAGTTTGTAGTATGCTTCACTAACCTACCATGTTATTCCTTATTAAGCTACTCATTATTGACATCAGTGAGTCTTTGTTGAAATGATATTTTACTTGTTTTAGCAACCCAATTAGAGAACTTTGCTCACAGAATTGCAGTGTTGGTTTCACTACATGACTTTGTGTTTGGTTATGTATGTCCAAACTGATTAGAATATCATTTGAGAATTAAATTAAGTTTATCTTCTTAGCTATAAATTCAAAATCGTGATGTTATGAATATTGTTACAGAGATACTTCTTTCTTCAAGATGAAAAATATGATTATGGAGTAAATAAGTAAATAAAGCAAACTCTTATCAAAGACGTTCTTTATAATTGTATATGAAATAACACTTGAATGGTGCATGAATAATATTGAATACTATGTTCTTTGCCTATCTATCTAGAATCGTCAATAGATTCTAAGAATTAGGAAAAAAATATTCCATGTATTTTTAACTAAAAATGCTATCGATAACAATTTTGAATATATGTTAGAAAGAGATCTATATCATTTCTACATCATTTAACATTACATATATACCTCAAATTATATTTTGTCATTAACTAAAACTATTATAATAGTTAATATAATGAATACAAATATGGGGACAAAACATTATATTCCAAAAATATTCTTTCATATAAATTTTTATCTAGCACGACATATATATGTCACAAGACTGAGCAAAATATATAGCATAGCATGTACCATATAACGTAAATATAGAAATAACTTAATAAGTGACTTTTTCTATTAACAATATCATCCTTTTAGCACCGTGTTGAAGAGATACATTTTATCTTACAATATTATAATACAAATCTTAGTAAGTTAAACATAATATTCAAAAGCAATTGAATAAATATGTCCAATAACATGACCTAAAAACAAAGAGACATTGTAAAATAATATAAGATTTAACAATGAACACAAAATAACATGGATTACCATGAGCATGAAGAGGGAGAAGGGATCTTAGAAACAACCATATAATAATTATTACCCTTGCTCCCAACTTAGGAGGAAGAGTAGCTTGTGAAAAGCACGTCTTTCACAAATATTATAAAGGTAACATAGAACAAAACGAAGGGTGAATAATTGCATTCATTTTGCAAATAAGAGGTAACGAAAGAGTGTACAACTCAAGAACAAAATGATGAGAATTTTATTTTCAATTATGTCCACTTTGTGCCACCATTCATTGGCCTAAGTATAACGAATTCAGTTTTCAGAAAACTTTACTTATATATTAACAATTGAAATACAAATAGAGTTTCACTATTTTCTAATTCACAAGCATGAGTACAAAATAACATGTATGATCAAGGATGTAACTAGAACTTAAAATATATCGAGGAATGATTATCTTCATATCTACTTAAAAAAATCACAAGGAAAGTCAAAATTAGACCGTCAGTTTCTGGTTGTCCTTTATTTACAAACACCAAGGGCATAACATATTACATTTTAAAACTATTAGGTCTCAAAACATGAAGTATGGTTTAAATCAAAGAAGAAGACAAGTGGACAACAAGTTGTGTCGTTAGTCCTTTTTGGATGGAAAAATCAATCCTCTGAAGCACCATATCTATAAATTTTGGAGTCATAAAATTATTTTTTATAACTTTTTGGACCCTCTTGAGAAGCTCTATAACCTTTGGTGTTAAGAATCTAGAAAGAAAGTGAGGAGTGGGGCTTTTATAATATGACATGCTGCACTTAAAGCTGTCTTAGTCAAAGTGGTCAAGCATGAGAAAGTATGTCCTGATAATCAATACATTTTTATTCCTTTTGAGTTTGATACCTTTAGGTTTTTAGCACCAGAAGTTGTAGAATTTTTCAGGACAGTCTAAAAAGTTATAAAAAGTAATGTTATGATTCCCAAATCTCTGGATGCATAACATAAATGATTGCCAAAAGAACTTATTTGAAACTTTCTGGATTTTTATATAAATAGTAATACCGTTCATGAATATAATGATATATTTTAACCAAGAACTATAGCATGTGGTAGTTTTCCAGTTACCCTAGATAAATGAGTTGCAAATTTTGATGTCAATGAAGAGTAGAAGATCGGGTCAGTTCCTTGATATGTACAGAACAGAAATATTAAAATAGATGACTATCTACTTACTTTTAAGAAATTCATAAATGCAATGTGATTTGGTCGCTTTCTGTGGACCATTTTGTGATCACCCATCTGCACAAATTATAAAAATTGGGATAAATGTGACAATTGATTAGTATGAAAGGAAAAAAAGAAATAGTGAAACTATCTAGTTAGGATGTAGCCACATATATTATATTGTATACTTCACTTCATTCTGTAAAGCCCTGATGGTCACTTATGTATTCTATCACCAGATTCAAAGATCGTCGTTATATTAGTACAAAACCTGATGCAACTTAATTGTTACTGAAATCAGAGTAAAGTCAATGACTGCTTTTTCTGGTTTGGAGATCTGAAATTAATCTATTACAGATTATGTACAATACTAACCCGAGTGCTTGAGGGGAGACAATATGAGAAGATCATTAATTGCAGCCCTACGGTGACTTCAGCTCCAACTGTGAGAAAGGAAAAGGCATATCATTTTTTTGACAGCCATCGGCCTACAAGCCTACAGCGATGGTTTCCTAAGATGCCAACCTTGGCCTTAGAGTTGCAATTCTAGGACTACGTCTACGTGTAGCATGGCCGCTGTAGAAAAAGATGGTAGTTGATCATGATGGCACAGAACAAGACAATCTGGACCACCAAAACTTGGCGCGCGCTGAAGAACAAACAGAGACGAAAGGCAGCACGACTGGGGCTCTGGATAAAGTCGCATGTTGGATCACATAACGAGACAGATGGCTGCGGCTGACGGATGAAGCAATCGGGTTACTTTCCCATCTACTCGCCGGTTTTACACATGCTATCATGGTGTGTGAGCAACAATTAAAGTAATAAAGGATGAGAGAAGTAGAAGAGATAGAAAAAATTTTATCCATAACTTTCAATCCAGAGTGTATTTTTTGATGAAATAAATTGAATTAGAATTTTTATAAAAAATACTTTCCAACAAGACTAGTGTTGACATACTTTGAAATAATGATAATACGTGAAAAATATAGTATCCGTATTTTAGAATATCATACAGATGTTCTGGTTGACATACTTTGAAATAATGATAATACGTGAAAAATATAGTATCCGTATTTTAGAATATCATACACATGTTCTGGATACAGATGTTCAGTACTCATGAGTACAGTACATCACCTTCATATTTCTCTCAAATCATGTACAATAGCTACTTTCATCCATGGATTCGATTGAGCTAATAGTAGCAATGAGTTTAGTATTGTACTTTTGAATGAAGGGGATCAAGGATTCGATGTTCTTAAAGAATAGTTGAAAGTATTGTATTTTGGTAAAATATGTATGTTTTTAGTGAAATGTGAATTAATTTATAAAGGTATGGTATGTGGTTATCGACATTCTTTTATACATGGCATGTGTCCTACTAACAAGATCATCAAATCATGTATTGTTGTTATGTCTCGTACGGTACCTCTAGTACTGTACGTCTAGTACTATACTTTGTATTACAAAATCTGGATGTTAGTATTGTACTTATTGTAGAATGTGTGTGTATCCTTGTATATAATTTTTGTCAAAAATATTTACAAAAATTAATATAAATGATAAAATGTACAGTACTTACGCATTTGTGACAAAATATTGAGTGTGAAAAATAAGGAGGCAATTAGTATTATACTTCTAGTAATGTATTACTAAAAAAAAAATAGAATGTGGTTGTTAGTATTGTACTTCTAGTAATGTATTTTTTATTATAAAATTTGACTAGTACTTCTTGTAAAATGTGTGGATATCCTTATATATGATTTTATCAAACGCTACATTCTGAATATATGCAAAAATTAATATAAATGATAAAATATATAGTACTTATGGATTTATGACATAATATGGAATATGAAGAAATAAAGAGGCAATAAATATTGTACTTGAATGATCAATCTGGTACAATATCCAAAAATATACTGTATTTTTGTATACTTCTTTCATCTCTTAATATACTTCTAATATTATTTTTTCCAAAGTATGTCAACATTGGTCTTGATAGAAAGTATTTTTTATGACGAACCAAATTTTATTTATTTTGACCTAAAATTCCTTACGATTTAAGAGTTATGTGCAAAATATTTTCCTCTCTCCAATTTTTTTCTCTTTCATGGTGTATTTACTTTTTCTGCCACATCAACATCGACCACACATCTCAACCATCGGTGGATGATCGGGTAGGTGGGTGGGAATGTGTAGCGTAGCTCTAGGGTTACGTAGGATGACTGGGCAGTGAAGGATTGCGAGAAAGAATATGAATAAACTGTTATGCACGAGTGGTTCTCAATGAGGCAAAGAAAGGGTTGAAAAGAAATAATAAAAAATGTTGTATAAAAATTGCAAAAAGTGTGGTGGACGGAAACAAGGGGTGGTGTTTAGAATGGTGGAATAGTAGATGATTGCTAGATCTTACAAGCTTCACTAACTGAACTAGAGCAATGGGATGCAGAAACGATAAAACAAGCTACATTGAAAGCAAAGGCTATAAGGATGCTCTATTGTTCATTATCTGTAAGTGAATTTAATCGTATATCCACTTGTGATACCACTTATGAAATATGGCACAAGCTCTCCATAACTCATGAGGGTACCAAACAAGTGAAAATATTAAGATTGGTATGCTAAAATATAAATTTGAATTATTTTATATGCAACCTAACGAAAGTATTGTAGAGATGTATGCTAGAATTTTGAATATTGTAAACATCCTAAGCACCTTGGGAAGAGCATAAGTGAAGAAGATCAAGTATCAAAAATACTTGGATCATTGCCCATAAAGTACAAATCCAAGGACACTGCCATCGAAGAAGCTAATGATCTTACAAAAGTTAAAATGGAGCAGCTCATCGGAAATCTAGAAACACATGAAGTGACTCTAGAAGAAGAAGAAGAAAAGATTGAGGCTGAATAACAAAAGGAGAAGAATAAAGACATTGTTCTCAAAGCCACCTCCAAGTCATCATCAAAAATCACTCAAGAAAACGGCGATACAAGTAGTGAAAATGAGGAAGATGCTTTAATTGTAAATGGTAAGAAATATGAGCATATTCGTTCTTCCAGGTATTTTGAGTGCGGAAAGAAGGGCCACCTAAAGACTGAGTGTCCAAGACTCAAAAAGAAGAAATTATCATCAAAGAAGAAGGAAAAGGGAGAAAATCCTACAAGGCTTCTTGGGACCAATCAAGCGATGAAAATGGGAGTAGTGAAGAAGAAGAGATAGAATGTCTCATGGAAAAACAAGATGAAGAAGAAACAAATGAGGTAGATATTTTTGAATTATCTAAGGATAAATTAGTAAATAGTCTTGAAGAAATTCATGCTAAGTACATTGATTGCAAGAAATAAAAGAAGAAACTTTTAAAAATTATTGATGAACTTTATGTTGATTTGGATAATATTAATTCTAAAAATGATAATCTAAGGTACTTAACTAATGCTTTAAAAGAATCTGTTGAAAGTTATAAAGCATAATTACTTGCTCTTGAAAATAACAATAGTATTTTATCTCAAGAAAAAGTTGGCATGGTTGCTAAACTTAATGATTATCAAACTCAGCCTATTTTGTGCAATCATGTAGACTATGACTCTTTAATAAAAGAAAAAGATTATTTACTTTCAAATCTTGGTATGTTGAACTTAGATCTAAATAAGAAGATTGCTGAAAATGTTGATTTGCAAAATTGAGTTTCTAAATTATTGCAAGGAAATAGAAATCTTGATAATATCTTAGTAAATACTTCCAAGAAAATAGGAAGAAGAGGTCTAGGCTATGTGCCTAAGAATCAACACTCACATATGCCTAGAACAAAAAGGAATTTTGGTCAAAAGACTAGAACTATGTATGTGCCTAAAAGTAATATTATGGAAAAGGGAAATGAAATATCTTGTACATCGTGTCATTATTGCCAACGTTTTGGTCATTACTCTTTTGCATGTGAATATAGGAAGAAGGGAACAATTGGCATGGTTTGGGTTCCAAAAAAATCCAACTTAGAATTAACAAAACATGTTGAGATTTGTTGTATCCTAAATATGATAAATCAATATTTTCTTATCTCAACAATAGTTTGATACTCATTTGCAAATTTTTAAATTTATTCCTATGTATGGATCAATAAATACAAGTTATATGCATATTTACTCTAGCCATCATGGACTCCACTTGGGTACCAAAAATCTGCTATTGCAGGATAGGGTAGTTGATAGTGGATGCTCCAAACATAAGACTGGAAACAAACATGCTTTCAAAACACTTCAAAAGAAAAAGGGAGGATCGGTCACATTTGGCGACAATGGCAAAGGAACCATCACTGGAATAGGTAATATTGGAACTAATCTTACAATTAAAATGTAATATTAGTAGATGGATTGCACCATAATCTGCTAAGTGTCAGTCAACTATGTTATAGTGGGTATGATGTGTTTTTTAACAAAACTTATTGCAAATTGCTTGAAGAAGACACTAATAAGGTAGTAAATGAAGTAAAAAGGATAGGAAATCTATATATTCTTAGACCTAACTTTATAAAATCTATCATTGGAAAATGTCTTATTGCAAATGACGATCAAAATTTATGCCATGGAAAATTAGGACATGTTAGCACTCATATTATTAAGAAACTAATTAAACATGATCTTGTTTGTGGTTTGCCTAAAATATCTTTTGAAATTTCTAAAAATTGTGAACCTTGCACCTCAGGAAAACAAGATAAAATTTCTTTTACAGAAAAACAAATCCTTAGTACTTTCAGACCTCTTGAACTTATACATATGGATTTGTTTGGACCTATGAGAGCACAATCCATAGGTGGAAAGAAGTATTGTTTTTTTATTGTTGATTACTATAGTAGATTTGCTTGGGCACATTTGCTTTCTGGTAAAAATGGTACTATTGAAATATTCATTAAGTTCTGCTCAAAAATTGAAAATCAAATTCAAAATAAAATTTGCACCATTAGGAGTGATCATGAGGGGAGATTTGAAAATCATGTTTTTGAAGAATTCTGCTCATCTAAGGGATACACTCATAATTTCTCTACTCCTCTCACTCCACATAAAAATGGTTTAATTGAAAGGAAAAATCGTTCTTTATAAGAAATGCCAAGAGTTATGCTTTTAGAACGTAATACACCTAAGACCTTTTGGGCTGAAGCTGTTAATTTTGCATGTTATGTTCAAAATAGAATATGAATTTATCCTCAACTTAAAAAGACTCCATATGGAATTCTTTTTTCTAAGAAACCAAGAGTATATTATTTTTATATCTTTGGAACACCTTGCTATATTTTACACACCAAAGAAGATAGAGACAAATTTGATCATAAATCACAAAAAGGATTCTTCTTAGGATACTCAAGTTTGAGTAAGGCTTATAGAATCTATAATACAGTCTCTAAGAAAGTGGAAGATTCAATACATGTAACCTTTCATGAAAATCCAACAAGCAATGAAATAGAAAATGATCTTCCTCTAGTAATTGAAGATTTAACTATATCACCTAAAAATGTCAAAAATGTTGAAAATGAGTCAAGTAAAGAACAAAATGAAGATTTACATGAACATATTCCAAGAATAATCAAATACCATCCACAAGATCTTATTATTGGAAATCCTTTTGATAAAATGAAAACTAGATCATCTTTTAAAGATATAGCTAATATCGCCTTTGTATCCATGATTGAACCTAAAAAGGTTGATGAAGCTATGAAAGATGATTATTGGATAAGTATCATGCAAGAAGAATTAAATCAATTCACTAAAAATGATGTATGGGATTTAGTTCCTAGACCTAAAGACAAATCCATTATAGGAACTAAATAGGTTTTTCGTAACAAGTTAAATGCAGTTGGGGAAGTAGTAAGAAACAAAGCTAAATTAGTAGCCCAAGGATATAACCAACAAGAGGGAATTGATTTTGATGAAACATATGGTCTTGTAGCTAGACTTGAATCAATTCGAATGCTATTAGTTGTAGTTGCACATAAAAACATTGAACTCTTTCAAATGGATGTTAAAAGGGCATTTCTAAATGTAATAATTCAAGAAGAAGTTTATGTTGTTCAACCTCCCAGTTTTGAGGATCCAACACATATTGTTCATGTCTACAAGTTAAAGAAAGTTTTATATGGCTAAAAACAAGCCCCTGGAAATTGATATGAACGACTTAAAAATTATTTGTTTAAAAATGATTTTTCCATGGGCGAATCGGATCCTACTTTATTCATGAAAAGATATGACTCGGACTTTCATGTTATTCAAATTTATGTTGATGATATCATTTTTGGTGCTTCAAATTAATTTTTGTGTACACAATTTAGTGATATCATGCAAAAGGAATTTGAAATGAGTCTCATGGGTGAGTTTAAAAAAAATCTTGGGTTTTCAAATTAAACAAACTCCTCATGGTATCTTTCTTAACTAAGAAAAATATACAAAAGAACTTCTAAAATGCTTTAACATGGAAAATTGTAAACATGCATCCACTCCGATGGGTACTTCAGCTAAAATAGATAAGGATGAAAATGGGGAACCAAACGACAATTCTATATATAGAGGCATGATTGGTAGCTTATTATATCTAACTACTTCTAGACCTGATATTATGTTTATTGTTGGTTTATGTGCTTGTTTTCAATCCAATCCTATGAACTCGCATACAATTGTTGTTAAATGCATTTTGAGATATCTAGTTGGTACAATCAACTATGGCATTTCGTATCCAAGAGATCAACCTTTTGACCTTAAAGCCTATACTGACACCGATTACGTTGGTTTCCATCTTGATCGCAAAAGTACTGTTGGTGGTTGTTTCTTACTCAGGAAATCACTTGTCTCTTAGTTTAGTAAGAAATAAAATATCGTTGCTTTATCCACCACTAAGGCCGAATACATGGCAGATGGTTCTTGTTGCACGCAAGTATTATGGATGCAACAAGTACTAAATGACTATGGTTTTTCTCTATCATCAACTCCAATTTTTTGCTATAATACTAGTGCCATAAATTTAGCACATAATCCTATTTTGCATAGTCGAGCAAAACACATTGTAATTCATCATCATTTTCTCTGTGGTCACATTGCTAAAAATAACATTTGTGTTCATCATGTGGATAGTGAAAATCAATTGGTCGACATTTTAACAAAACCTCTTGCTTTGGAACAATTTTGAGTTATACGAGATAAATTATACATTGTTCTTCTTGAGAATGTTTATTTTGATCTCTTTGCAAATTGATGATTTTATCGAGATTCTCTCTGTACTTTATGGCACCTCTACATCATGGCGGACTTAACATTCCTTGCCATTGATTTAGAGTATTTTTTTCTTCTTGTCATGAAGGACTTAACATTCCTTTCATTGGCAATTAGAAACTCTTATCTCGTGATCATATGCCTAAATTTGACATTTATTTTATGTGGATCATTTTAAGGGGGAATATCTCACTCAGGGGGAGTCATCTTCTTATCAAATGGTTTACCTTTTTGAGATGATAAAGGGGGAGAAATATTTTTCTACACAAAAGATTATATCCTTGAGCATGTCATTTGTGCTTTCACATTTTTATGAGACACTCTACCATATATTGATTGTTGTACTTCACTTTGAGAGTTGGATGATATGTTTCATACTTCTCAAATGTAAATATGCACAAATTTTAAAGATACTCAAGGATAACTTCACTAAGGTATGGATATTTCTTTTTGAGTTTTTGCTTATAATTTGAAATATTTTCCATCTTCAAAAAAGGGGAGATTGTTGATTAAATTGGACATTCTCTAATCTTCACTTTTGATGATGACAAACATTTCTTAATGTGGATTTAACATAATACTTTAAGTTTTTAGGAACCTCTTGGCAAACTCAGGATTGGAATATCAAATTCTTTGAATAAAGTGTTTATATGTGCATATTTGTATTTCATGCTTAGAACTCATGTAAAACAAAGCTTTGGACCAAACCCACCTATTTCAAAACTTTTCACATGTCAATATCAAATGTCTTGGATAGGTAGATCACTCTAGATAAATCATTAGATAAGTGTTCTCAAAGTTTATCCATCTTTTACAACTTTTCAGTCGAAGTCTTTGTGGACCGAGCCTTAAATCGATCGAAAAATTTGTCGAACGAGACGATGCTCGGTCGAGGACTCAAGAAATCAAAATTACATATTTATTTCAAATCAAACTAAGTCAAAATAGAGTCGTTGTTATACTCTTGACCAAGATATCTTTGACTGACTTATAGTCATTGAAGTATGGAGCGTCCAGCCTTGTCTCAGTTGAGAAAATTGTCGACCGAGTTCTAGCCTGATCGAGAAAATGGTCGAACGAGGAAGGTTCTGGAACAGACTTTTTAATTCATTCAAACTAGCCATTTATCTAAATTAATTTCTTTCAAATGGCTATTTGACCCTCTAGAACCCTATAGACTCTCCCCAAAGATGTCCTAACCACCCATACTCCATTCCTATAAATATTAGTGGTCTAGAGGCATCCTAACACACACTTGCATACTTGCATACATTACATCTTGAGCAATAAGAGTTGTAGCTATCCTTTTGCAAATCATTCACAGTAACATCCCTTTGTGTCCTTGCCATTATCTTAGCCTACCACCATTCTACAACCTTGATACATTCTTAAGTAGTTTGGTTCATAAGCTTGATTCATAAGGACATAGTATAACTTATTTGGTGTATTTCTTCTTCCTTTCTTATTTCTATAACTTGTGGCTCTCTTCCTCTACCCTCAGTGCATCTGTAAAAAAAGAGGTGTGGCGGTTCTCTTCCTTGTCCCTCAATTCATCCGTAAAAGAAGAGGTGTGGCGGTTCTCTTTCTTGGCCCTCGGTGACTCTGTAAAAGAAGAGGTGTGGTGGTGCTCTTCCTCGTCCATCGGTGCGTCTGAAAAAGAAGATGTTTAGTGGTGCTCTTTCATGACCGATAAAGAAGAGAGATTTATTTGCAGCATTCATCTTGTAATTTGTCCTCATTGATAAATTAATAAAAGTATTTGTTGTAAATACTAGTTGGCAACAACTAGGTAGTGAACTGGAATTGTAGACGGAACCACTCTAAATCCCGTCTCTCACTCTTGGTTGCCTCTTTTATTTCCATTGCACTTTAAATTTGTTTAAATTTTTTATAAACTCTATTCACCCCCCTAGTGTAATAAACCAACCAACCCACCTTTTTTTATAAGTATTAGTTCTTGCCCAGATACATTGATTAATTAACTCTTAAAAATGTTGTCCTTTGGGTTTGATCCTAAACTATACTTTGATAGGATATGTCTATTCGTGGATGGGATTATCATACACTTAGTTGAGGTAAACTCTAGGGATCTCATCCTTATTGAATCAGCTTGTGCAATAAATCATACATCAACTACCAGACATGAGGGTCTTTCATAGACTAGAACACATTATTTTAGGGTTTTGCGGCAAAGGAGTAATGAAATAACAAATAAAACTTTCCAACAAAAAGCAATTAGTGAATTGATCAGTCATAGAGATAGAATATTGGTATATAAATACATAGAAGGTATATTAAATATGCCTTGGTTCATTCTAGTTGCTCAACAACTAGGGAAAATCTTAACTCAATGTTGATCTTGAACTTTGGGATCTGAAGGTGTTCTTGTCATGCAACATCTTGGTCATCTTGTTCACAGCATCACCTTATAGAACTCATCCCCTCCTTGTAGAATTATTTCATCATAAAGACTTTGCACAAAGTGCCTTTATCTCTACATCATCCATGTGGATATAGGAACTCTTGGTGCACCACCTTGGTTACCAATAAAAAGATGAACCAGAGCCGTTCACGTGCTAGTGTTGCTTGTTCCTCTCCTCCTACTGGGGATTTTGTCCTTGGGATTGATTTTTATCTCTCCAAGAGAATTTATTGGGCAACTTGTGTGTTTATCACATTGACGTCCCACATTTTATATAGGGGGTTCAAGGGGTATGGTTTCAAAAAAAAAAACCAATCCATTTCCTATTCCAAATTAACAAATAGACTCATAAAAGGATAACTTGGATGAACATACAAAAGATTGACTTAGACTGTCAGTCAATCGGGTGGACTACTTTTGGGAAGTCCAATTCTAATTCAAAAAATCATTGGGATTCCCAATTTGGTTGACTTAATATTTTTTTTGACTTTCCAAAAAATTGGCTAAAGGACAATCAACTAGATGGTCACTTTTCTTAATGGTGATTAAACAACAAATTGATATTAGTATATCACTTGATCTAATCATTTAGTCAATAAATTGACATGTTTAGTCAATCAATTGACATGTTTAGTCAATCATCTGGATTGGAAATCAGTCTATACATAATTCAAAACCATTCAAATTATGTGCATTATTGAAAACTTATTTTCTCTTAAGCATCATTATCTGTATGATCATGTCAGTTCCTAATTACATTAGTAGTGATGTCAGAAACCTCAATGGAAAACATTTATATCTAGAAACTCATCATTGCTACTCAAGTAACTTTATTAAATTGAGAATAACTTTAACATGTAAGTGACCAATGTTACCATGAAAAAATAATCCATTGTCACTAATATTCAAATTGAACTACATGCATGGAGTAGTTGAAATCTATGTTTCTTGAACTAGTGTTGTCAATTGAAATTGTGTGAGCTCAATATCATATTTTGACTCACATGTATATCCATGCATTTCATAGTCTCATTTATCAAGTGGTTACGATATCTCTCCTATAGGAGGAATAAATTTCACATACATATGTCATAATAGCCCACTAGTATCATAGGACATTTGATACAAAATGTATGGCAACCCTTATTAAAAGTCACATTAGGTAGCGTGAAGTACATATAATAAGATTTCATCATTGTAGTGACTTCAGTTCTAAGGATCACCGTCACCACTATAACATGTAGATATGACACTACATTATATGGATTCTATGTGTAACACCCCAATCTCAATTATGCAAAATTTTCAAATTATTTTAGTCCTTGCATGCTCTTTTCTAATTTAGATAATTGTTGAGGACTCAAATGCAATTTTCCCATAATTAGTTTTGCAAAAATCACTTATTATGTCCAATTGCTCTATTTTTTCTTGTTCTATTTAAAGAAAATGTTTTCATGTGTATCTATGCCCTTTTTGTTGAAGAAAATGAGGATAAAGGCTTTTATGTCATATTTTCTCCCTCATATGATAATTAGTGAATTCCTTGTGTAATTATTTGCTTAATGGCCCCTATCTTGTCAAATGAGAGGAAATAATGTTTAGGGCACGTTTTTGTGTTTTTCAATTCTTATTTGAAGAACTAATGGTTTTATTTGCATTAATTATGGTCATTTAATCATACATGAGGGTTTGCTAATTTTCTTAGGCCTAAATGGGTTCAAGCACGAAATCTTATAGCATGGGAATGTTCTAGACCCCCTAGTACACCTATGGTTCGAATTTGAACTCATTTGGACCATGTTTGACCATTCAAATCGATTTATAAAGATTTGAATATTGTTTAGCAAAGAATTTAATTCATTCTCATTATTTGCTTTTATTTTTCCTAAGGTTCCGCTTTTATGACTGTCACACGCGATCGGACGGTCGGCTTTTAATCAACCCACGATCCGACGGATCTAGGATCGTCACCTACCCCCCGACGGTTTCGTGTCCTGGGGTCAGCGTGAAAGCTCCACCTCCCTCGGTCTCTCTCTCTCTCTTTGCTGCTCTGTTTCATTCGTTTTATGAGCCATTGAATTCGCGAGACTCTTCCGGACCCAACGAGCCCTCAGTCGCCCCCTATCTCCCGCTACAGAGAAGACGCCCAATCTAGGGCTTAGACTCCCGAATTGCAGAGGGCACGACCGTGCCTCTTCTTCCTTTTTAAAGGCCCTGAGAGCACCACCGGGCTGCAAGCTCTCCTCCTCCTCTGTCAATTCGTGCCTTAGAGCCTCGAATCTCCTCACCCTGCTCGGTTTCTGTCTCCGGCAACCTTGAGACCACCCTGACCTCCTCCGGTCATCTCGGCCTAATTACCCGTACGGTGAGCACCCTTGATCCCTGTTCTTCCCTCTACTATCGCTTCTTTGACTCGCGATGGTCCTCGTCGCCCTGACCTATAACCAAGTTGAACACCTTGCCGGCGCTCGCCGCCATGGCGACCCAATCGTCATCCAGCCCTCGTGAGGCATCGAACGAAGTCGCCCGACCTTCCTTACCTATTTTTGCATCTCGTTTTAGCGCCCTCATGTTTTCCCGATGCCGTGTATGCCTCTGTGCTTTTCCCCTGTTCTCCTCCGGCGGTGGAGTGTTCCTGGAGCTCCCAGCCACCGCGAGGCTTGATCTTGGGCTCATTGAGTTCGTCAGAGCACCAAGAAGCAGTTGGAATCCTCCCTTTTGTCTGGTGACCTTCGAATCCCGATCTGCAGTCGGAGCACTCCTCTCCAGGTCCAGCTCTCGCCATGGGGCAAGCAGGGAGCAATCCAGGTCATGAAATGACCTGGATACCCCTGTCAGTTTTTTTTTTATGTGTTTCACCCACGAGGGTAGTTTTGGGTTTTCACAGCCCTTTTCCTTGATCGCTCAGGCAAAGCCTCGCGGCCTTGTTGGCCAAGCCCGATTGGGCCAAGTCAGATGCGGGCTCTTTTTCCTGGATTGGGATATATATATTTACACGTGGCTTTTTCTGGATTTTCTATTGGTCTGTTCTTCGAAAATTCGTAGTAAATCGCCTGATTATCAGAAAAATACGCAAAAATACATTTTGGAAAATATTTTCGATGAGGAATCCGATTTTATGGTTTTTATCGACTGATTTTACTGATTTCACACCTCAATATTTATATGAACAAATTAGGGTTTAAATTGAATGACAATTGATAATTATGTTAATTTCAGGTGTTTAAGGGAATCCAATTGGTCAAACCAGGTTTGACCTAGGTGTTTTAGTTCAAGGTAAGCGGGCCATGCCCTTGGCATAGATAACTCTTGGTTATTGAATGTTTATGAATATTGTTAAGCACCTTATGTTAATATCATTGTTAATTCATGTTTTCTTCAAGTATATGATTATTGAATGTTGTTTGTTTTAAGCTAAGTCTAAGAGTAGAAATCCTATTAACATTATGGTTTATGATTAAGGTACAAGAAATTAAGATTTAAGAGGGAATAAGTTCCCAATCATGCTTAAGAGGGAGAAATCCCATTATGGTCATGGGGAGAAATCCCAATCATGCTCAAGAGGGAGAAATCCCAATTAAGATTAAGTTTAAGATATTAAGAAGATAAGTGAAGTTTAAGAAAGATCATGAATAATAGAAATTTATTCAGATTTATATGCACCTTGTTATGGGCTTTCCGAGCAATTATGGGCTTTCCGAGCATTCATGGGCTCCTTATGGGGCATTAAGAGAGGAGCATATTTTTCTAGTAAATTTCTTTATGTAAAAGACAATAAGAAATGATTCATGATAAATGCATGTTCATGATTATGTTAAGTCACTTGTATATTTATTTTTGTGTCTTATAACATGCCAATGCCGCTTACTTACTATGTTTGTTTTCCTTTGCATGGCTGGGGACGAGATGTCCGCAGGAGTTGGAGCCAAGGAGAAGGAAACATCTTGAGAGTACCAAGGACCCAGAGATCCAAGGAGTTGTTGCCTGGTGGGACGTCCATCTATGGAGATCCTATCATTATCTAGTTTATGTTTAGTATATCTTTGGAAAACTGATGTAGCTTTTATTCCAAGAACTTATGTATGAATCTACGTTTTCATAAAGCCAAGTGTTATTTGTTTCTTGTTATGAGATCATGTATGTAACATTTCCTCCCAAATATGCCAAGTACCCCACATTATGGATAATGTTGGGGATTAGGCTGTGCTTCCTCTGGTTACGTAAGAAACCCTAGGGAGGGGTGTTACATCAATGGTATCAGAGCAAGGAATAGATGGCCACTAAGGCAACACTAGAGATTCATATTATGTTCTAATATCATGTTATGTTTACCCTTTCAGATGGCCCCTAAGAGGAAGGAGAAGGTTAGTGAGTCAAGGCACTCACACGGATCCTCTAGTGGTGATAAGACTGAAGACATGAATCACGTCCCTCCACCAATCACCCTAGATGCCCTAGTAGCAGCCTTGACAAATGCCCTCCAACCTAGAGCTCCACTTAGAGCACATGAGATCTCCCTCGTAGACTTCTTGAAGATTAAACCCGATGCTTTCCATGGTGAAGATGAGGTTGATGTAGTAACCAAGGCTGAGGAGTGGTTGAGCAACATGGAACATTGCTTTAGAGACTTAGAGTGTCCCCCACGTAGTAGGGTTAGATTTGCCACCCATATGCTCAAGGGTGCAGCCCGTACTTGGTGGGAAAACCTCTTGGCCTCTAGGGAAGATGATGACCCTCCTTTCTCTTGGGATGAGTTTGTGGAAGTCTTCAACGACCATTATGTATCCGAAGCCATGTTAGAAAGAAAGGAGGATGAGTTTGTTAACCTTAAGCAAGTGGGTGACATGACTGTCACTGAGTATGCCATGAAGTTCCGTAAGCTCCAAAAGTATGGTCCTGAGTACACTGAGCTAAAGAGAGCTAAGAAGTTCATTAGAGGACTTAAACCCGACCTAAGTTTTGCCTTGTCTGGTAGAGGACACCGGACCATGCAATCGGCCTTGGATGCAGCCCTAGAATTGGAGGAGCATCCTGGAAGGAATCATAAGAAAGAGGTACCCCAAAACAATCGTCACCATCAGCCCCATCAACCACCTCCACCCTCAAACAACAAGAGAAAAGCCCCTGAGCCTTCCCCTGAGAATGGGAGAACACCATGCCCTAAATGTAAGAGAAACCATGGTGGTCCTTGTAGGTTTGGGACTTCCGTTTGCTACTATTGTGGTGACGAAGGGCATATCAAGCCTAATTGCCCTAAGCTAGCAAAGAAGGATCCCAACCACAACCAAGCTAAGAACCCTAATCCTCCACCCAAGGTCAAACCAAGGCTCTTCACCATGCAAATGTCTGATGGAGAAGAGGAAAATGATCAAGGTAAGAGTAATCATAATGCTTTGTTTATGTGTTCTCCTTTTTGTAATAAAATTGTATGGAAAGATTTGTATGCTTATGTGAAACCCTTAAGGTGGGTAGAAACCTTAGGAAATTTCGAGGACGAAATTTATTTAAGGTGGGTAGTATTGTAACACCCCAATCTCAATTATGCAAAATTTTCAAATTATTTTAGTCCTTGCATGCTCTTTTCTAATTTAGATAATTGTTGAGGACTCAAATGCAATTTTCCCATAATTAGTTTTGCAAAAATCACTTATTATGTCCAATTGCTCTATTTTTTCTTGTTCTATTTAAAGAAAATGTTTTCATGTGTATCTATGCCCTTTTTGTTGAAGAAAATGAGGATAAAGGCTTTTATGTCATATTTTCTCCCTCATATGATAATTAGTAAATTCCTTGTGTAATTATTTGCTTAATGGCCCCTATCTTGTCAAATGAGAGGAAATAATGTTTAGGGCACGTTTTTGTGTTTTTCAATTCTTATTTGAAGAACTAATGGTTTTATTTGCATTAATTATGGTCATTTAATCATACATGAGGGTTTGCTAATTTTCTTAGGCCTAAATGGGTTCAAGCACGAAATCTTATAGCATGGGAATGTTCTAGACCCCCTAGTACACCTATGGTTCGAATTTGAACTCATTTGGACCATGTTTGACCATTCAAATCGATTTATAAAGATTTGAATATTGTTTAGCAAAGAATTTAATTCATTCTCATTATTTGCTTTTATTTTTCCTAAGGTTCCGCTTTTATGACTGTCACACGCGATCGGACGGTCGGCTTTTAATCAACCCACGATCCGACGGATCTAGGATCGTCACCTACCCCCCGACGGTTTCGTGTCCTGGGGTCAGCGTGAAAGCTCCACCTCCCTCGATCTCTCTCTCTCTCTCTTTGATGCTCTGTTTCATTCGTTTTATGAGCCATTGAATTCGCGAGACTCTTCCGGACCCAACGAGCCCTCAGTCGCCCCCTATCTCCCGCTACAGAGAAGACGCCCAATCTAGGGCTTAGACTCCCGAATTGCAGAGGGCACGACCGTGCCTCTTCTTCCTTTTTAAAGGCCCTGAGAGCACCACCGGGCTGCAAGCTCTCCTCCTCCTCTGTCAATTCGTGCCTTAGAGCCTCGAATCTCCTCACCCTGCTCGGTTTCTGTCTCCGGCAACCTTGAGACCACCCTGACCTCCTCCGGTCATCTCGGCCTAATTACCCGTACGGTGAGCACCCTTGATCCCTGTTCTTCCCTCTACTATCGCTTCTTTGACTCGCGATGGTCCTCGTCGCCCTGACCTATAACCAAGTTGAACACCTTGCCGGCGCTCGCCGCCATGGCGACCCAATCGTCATCCAGCCCTCGTGAGGCATCGAACGAAGTCGCCCGACCTTCCTTACCTATTTTTGCATCTCGTTTTAGCGCCCTCATGTTTTCCCGATGCCGTGTATGCCTCTGTGCTTTTCCCCTGTTCTCCTCCGGCGGTGGAGTGTTCCTGGAGCTCCCAGCCACCGCGAGGCTTGATCTTGGGCTCATTGAGTTCGTCAGAGCACCAAGAAGCAGTTGGAATCCTCCCTTTTGTCTGGTGACCTTCGAATCCCGATCTGCAGTCGGAGCACTCCTCTCCAGGTCCAGCTCTCGCCATGGGGCAAGCAGGGAGCAATCCAGGTCATGAAATGACCTGGATACCCCTGTCAGTTTTTTTTTTTATGTGTTTCACCCACGAGGGTAGTTTTGGGTTTTCACAGCCCTTTTCCTTGATCGCTCAGGCAAAGCCTCGCGGCCTTGTTGGCCAAGCCCGATTGGGCCAAGTCAGATGCGGGCTCTTTTTCCTGGATTGGGATATATATATTTACACGTGGCTTTTTCTGGATTTTCTATTGGTCTGTTCTTCGAAAATTCGTAGTAAATCGCCTGATTATCAGAAAAATACGCAAAAATACATTTTGGAAAATATTTTCGATGAGGAATCCGATTTTATGGTTTTTATCGACTGATTTTACTGATTTCACACCTCAATATTTATATGAACAAATTAGGGTTTAAATTGAATGACAATTGATAATTATGTTAATTTCAGGTGTTTAAGGGAATCCAATTGGTCAAACCAGGTTTGACCTAGGTGTTTTAGTTCAAGGTAAGCGGGCCATGCCCTTGGCATAGATAACTCTTGGTTATTGAATGTTTATGAATATTGTTAAGCACCTTATGTTAATATCATTGTTAATTCATGTTTTCTTCAAGTATATGATTATTGAATGTTGTTTGTTTTAAGCTAAGTCTAAGAGTAGAAATCCTATTAACATTATGGTTTATGATTAAGGTACAAGAAATTAAGATTTAAGAGGGAATAAGTTCCCAATCATGCTTAAGAGGGAGAAATCCCATTATGGTCATGGGGAGAAATCCCAATCATGCTCAAGAGGGAGAAATCCCAATTAAGATTAAGTTTAAGATATTAAGAAGATAAGTGAAGTTTAAGAAAGATCATGAATAATAGAAATTTATTCAGATTTATATGCACCTTGTTATGGGCTTTCCGAGCAATTATGGGCTTTCCGAGCATTCATGGGCTCCTTATGGGGCATTAAGAGAGGAGCATATTTTTCTAGTAAATTTCTTTATGTAAAAGACAATAAGAAATGATTCATGATAAATGCATGTTCATGATTATGTTAAGTCACTTGTATATTTATTTTTGTGTCTTATAACATGCCAATGCCGCTTACTTACTATGTTTGTTTTCCTTTGCATGGCTGGGGACGAGATGTCCGCAGGAGTTGGAGCCAAGGAGAAGGAAACATCTTGAGAGTACCAAGGACCCAGAGATCCAAGGAGTTGTTGCCTGGTGGGACGTCCATCTATGGAGATCCTATCATTATCTAGTTTATGTTTAGTATATCTTTGGAAAACTGATGTAGCTTTTATTCCAAGAACTTATGTATGAATCTACGTTTTCATAAAGCCAAGTGTTATTTGTTTCTTGTTATGAGATCATGTATGTAACATTTCCTCCCAAATATGCCAAGTACCCCACATTATGGATAATGTTGGGGATTAGGCTGTGCTTCCTCTGGTTACGTAAGAAACCCTAGGGAGGGGTGTTACACTATGTGTCATTCTCAAGGTGGGTCTTTTTAATGCAATTCACAGTCACCACTATCATATTGAGATATGACTCCATATTATATGGATTCTATGTGTCATTCTCAATGTGGGTCAGTACAACTTGTTCTCTAACAAGTACCTATGTGCCTAACTTGATATCCAATTTCATGACTAAGGAGGCATAGTCATTCATCACCACACATACTAGTCTTTTGTATTATTGTTGGCATTTATGGTGGTAAAGACAATGACCTGACTCCCCATAGAGATAATGATGTCATGTCTTTAAGGCATCCACTACTGCTATCAGTTCAAGATTTTGTGTTAGGTAATTGTCTTCATTCTTCTTAATATATCTAGAAGCATAGGCCACCACCTTTTTAAACTTCTCTCAAATGCATCACATAATACCAGATATCCATTTTCAACCTGCAGTAAGATCAAAACCAATGATGTAGTTAACTTCTTCTTTAATGCTTGAAAACATCTCTCACAAGTTTCAAATCAAACAAAACCCATGTACTTCCTTGTTAAACATGTAAGAGGTGTGTTAATATGTTAAAGTTCCTTATAAATCTACCACAATGTTCATCTAATCCAAGAAAACTTATGGTCTCGCTAGGAGTTGTTTTCTGCTCCCATTGAAGAACATATTCCACTTTCTTATGGTCTACACTAACTCCTTCTGTTGATATGACATGTCCAAGAAAGGAAACTTCAGACAATCAGAACTCACATTTTCTGAACTTAGCATATAACAAATGTTGTCTCAACAACTACAGGGCTATCCTTATATGTTGATCATGTTGTTTTGCATCTCTATAATACATAAGGATATCATATTTGAACACTACAACAAACTAATCTAGATATGGTCCAAAAACTCTATTCATCATGTCCATGAAAGTTGTAGGAGCATTTTTCAGTCCAAAAGGCATAACTACAAACGTATAATGTTCATGTCTTGTTGTGAAGTCTAATATAGATGCATCTGATGTCTTTATTCTCAACTAATGATAACGTGAACTAAGATCTATCTTTGAGAATATTGTTGCTTCACGCAATAGATGCAATAGACCATCAATCATAGGCAATAGATAGTTGTTTTTCATGATTATCTTATTGAGTTGCCTATAGTCTATGTACATCCCACATAGTTCCATCCTTCTTTTTCTAAAAAAGCACTAGAGATCCCCAAGATGATGTATGTCAAATAAAACCCTTATCCAGTCACTACTGTAATTGAGCTTTTAGTTCATTGACCTCTGGAGGTGCCATTCAATAAGCTAGTAATGCTAACTACTAGGTAGACTTTGTATCTTGAAGTCAACATTGTTGGAGTAAAGGGCTCTAGAGTGGGGTGAATAGATCTAAAAAGAACTCAAACCAAATTGATTAGACCTTCAAATTGCTTCAAGAAGTAGGATTACAAATGTGTAATTTGAAGTGCAACTAAGCATAGATAGCAAGGATGAGAGATATTGAATGAGATCAAGAACATGCTATGTAGAGTGGTTCTAGTCTCCAAACTAGGAGAAAGTCAATCCACTACCTAGAGAGTTCAAGCTCTAGGATTTTGCAACCATGGCATACTTATATCCCATTATAAGTCATACAATAAGACCTTCCTTTTGCAGGGCAAGGAAACCTAGCCTTCCTTTTTAAGGACCAAAACGAGCCAATAAAACTTTTATAAGGTCTTCGAGTAAGATTATTCAACCTCTATAAGGGCTTACCCACTTTTGCAAGGAGTTGGACACCTTCGCCAAGGAGATCCCCTTCTTGCAACAAGTCTTTTGCCTTGAAGGAATTACCCACTCTTCTCAAGGATCTTCAATCTTCACCTTCTCCTTCAACTTGGAGAAGCTTTTCACCTTCTCCTTCAACTTGGAGAAACTTTTCACCAACTTTTCTCTTGAGAAAGGGGTTGGGAAAGGGAAGCTATCATGGAACTATTTGTTACCCTAAGTCCACACTCCTAATGTCTATAAAGCTAAAAGTGAGTGGGCTTAGGCGTCCGTCTGTAGAATGGCACCAATATTTCACATAGGAAATATGTATGTAAAAGTAGTAACAACAAGATATACCATGATACGAAAAAGGGAATAGAGAAGCATGTACCCATTTCTATATTCGAGAGTACCCATTGGTGTTTCATTTCAGATCTCAGAGTCTTGAATGTGGCGTATCTTCATTTGGTAACTACAAATCTGATAAACAATACATATTAATGTGAAAGCATTAAGTACACTATGAAAATGCTTGTAACTAGTTTATGAATATATAAACGGTGCTTGGCTAGAATGAGTACTAAGCAATAAACAAGGTGGGGAAACTTGATGGGTTCTCTTATGCAAAGCATATTCTTCATTTCTTTTATCCATTATATTAAAATGGATTTCTTTATTTTATGTTCAAGGTTTGTCAACATATGATAACCAAACATGAAATTAGTATTCATAGGAACAATAGCTCATCCAAGTAAGAAAGTAGTCAAGAATTCATACGAGCATACATACAAGCAAGCCACTATCATAGTAAGGTCAAGAGAAAAACATACCTTGAGAGTAGAGTCCTATTTATGACCCATGAGTAGATTCTAGAGTAGGTCCAATCCATTTGGGGACCTAAGATACATAAGATATAATGCTGGAGTCTTAGACTAAAAGGGTATAGATTAGATAAACATCATATCAATCATGTGTGGATGTTCCCCTAGTCCTAGACTTCAATTAGTTCTAAACATATTTCCAAACTTCCTACAACATAGTCCAAGGATCAACATTAAGCTCTAGGTCTAGGTGAACCATCCACATTATGAGAAATACTACATGAAGATAAAGTCTGATTTCGGAGTAAGGGAAACATGAGATTTAGATTGTTATCATGGTTTAAACTTGTAAGATCACAATTAGTCATTAAAGATCCATTTCAAGTAATAGGGTCATATTCCCAAGTCATAGATGCAATAAGTAGGTCAAGTTAGGAGGTAGAGCTTTGGCATGATAGATCTTACTTATTTGAAGTTTTAGGATACATATGTAACATTAGAGCATGTTCCTAACAAGGTTGGATTCCAAACAAACAACATATGCATTTAGATGATACTAGGTGTTACATGTAGTCAAAAGGGCACTTTAGTTCACAAAGTTGTCATATGACTCAAGCATTGGATAAGGGCATAATATTTGTCTAGACGAGGTATCAAATGCTACAATACTTATTGATTTCAAGATAGAGGATCATGTAAAATAGATTAGTTATCATTCTACATTACATCATGGCAAGCTAAGGCATAAGGTACATGTTTGAGCACAAAAGTGAGTAGTTGAGGTCATACATGGTAAACTTCAAGTATTATCGTGAGGTATTGGTCCAGTAGGGTAAAAATCTCAAGTTAGGTTACGGATTTTGAAGTAGAATCATTCCATAAAGATAGATCGAGACAAAGATGCCTATATGAGCAAGTTGTAACATATAAACACATAAAAGAACCATCTTTAGGTCATGAAAGATAAAGAAGGCATTTGGGTGCTTATAAATGGTCCAAGATGTCACTCACAATAAAAGGGGGCTAGAGTTTACTTATTTGTGACAATATAAGGTCCAAGATCATTATATATCCAAGTGGGGCATCTTTAGGGTTGACTAATAAGTATAAGATCACAAAAGAACCATTTTCACCAAATCAGAGTAAAAACATATGAAATTAGCAATAGATATTAGTGTCATTATATAGGTGACTTTTTTTGTTTAAAATGGTATATCACATCAAGGCATTTGGTTAAGGGACCTAGAAGATATGAGGGTATGAAGTTTAAAGCATTAAAGAGGGATTTTCTTGGGAGAAAACAACCTTGATGGGTCAAGAAAAGGGGTCTTAGGTTGCAGCCCGTGTGGCGCATTGGGCTAGAGGTGGTCGACATCCAAGGACAGCTTAGAGCGATAACATGCAAGTTGCTGTGGCACACGGCGTCTAGTGGCAGTGTCGGGTGGGTGTTGGCCACGATGTGCGGCTTAGAGCTGTCAGCATGGATTGGGGAGGGCGATGCCACTGTGGCTGGGAGGATGTGGCCCGTGAGCCACGTGGCATGCCACTACAGGTTTCTCATTTCCCTCATGGTAGAGAGAAAGTGAGGGCGAGAGGGTCCATAAGAGAAAGTCTAGGAGAGGGATGGTGTTTGGTCGCATGATCTGGGCCATTGGTCCTTCATCCAATGCCACATGACTCATCGCTTAGCTCATACTAGGGTTTCCAACCCTAGGGGAGGGGGTGGCAGTGCCAGCTAGGAGGTACTGGAGGCAGCGGCAGTTCTTCCACAAGGAATGAAAAGACAAGGGGAGGTCAAGGTGGAAGCAAAGGGCCAATCTATAGGCCAAGAGGGGAAGCAATGAGCAAGGTAAGGCAACATCTAGGGTTTTGAGAGGATAAGCAATCGGCCAGGAAGTTTGGTGGCAGCCAGTTGCCCCTCGTCAGCCTATGTGCGAGCCTCATTGGCAGTCATGGCAGGTCCCAAGGCCAAAAAAGGGACGGGTACGAGGATTCAGCGTTTCTTGTGTGGCATTTCCTGGCCTTCCTAACTACCTACTCCTTTGTGAGGAGGGAGAAAGGGAGGAGGGCGTGAAATGTCTAATCTCGACCTAATTTGTGGTAGCATCCAAATGGGTGGTTGTGCACAATCCCAGGCCATCTTGCCGAGTCACATGGGGAAGGATGAGCAAAGGCAGAGCGGGAGGAAAAGAAAAAGAGGGAAAGAGAGAGGTCGCACGTGGTTTGGGCCCAAGAAGGCTGGCCCAAGGCCAGAAAAGGAGAAAATAGAGTAAGAAAAAGGATTACGGAATAGGTGTGCTCAAATGATCATAAGCACTTTATTTGAACTGTGATTTGGACATGAAGACATGTGTTGGGATTGTGAGAAGGAGTTCTACAACATTAGAATAAGAATAGGGTACAAAGGTTTTCAAAGATATGATCAAAAATCAAGGGAAAGGTAAAGATGTATGATATGGTTGAAAACTATATTAAGGTCAAATTGAGTATCACCAAGGTATCAATTGCACTAAGCAGTTATCAATTATGCATTTAATCATATTCGATTATGAAATTAAAGGTAAGACAAGGACATTGAATAAGGTAGGGTTTAGAATTACATAATGGAGAAGAGAGAAAGATCCAGCCTATCATAGAAGCTTTGAGATATTTACAAGAGTACAATGGAGTATCTCTCTCACACATATCCTATCTCACTCATATGGACATTTGGATTTGTAAGAAAGAGAAAGAAACAGGCTCTAGTGGACAATATGCACTCAACTATAGTTAAGAGCTTGAATAGCATGAAGGAGCAAACTTGGAATCAAGTCCAATGGGTCCTATTTATAGTTGAGGATGTCCACTAGATACTAGAACACTTGTGAATGATCTCTAGTCATGTTGCAGTGGATCTATTTTAAATATTTGTAAAATTACAATGGTTAGAATCACTTTTTCTACACATTGTATATAGTGCAGTTGGTCAGGTTTACATAAAGGTAACTCGGCCGATAGCACTATGCGGCAAGCTAATTTTGAGTTTTTGGCCAAGTTTATCCAGGATGAAACTCGACTGATGGCTTGAAATCAGCTTTCCAGAGCAAGGTTTCGATCGAGTTTATCCTGAGATAAACTCAGTCAAACCTAGACATTTTCTTAGACCCATCATAGGCGTCGATCAAGTTTTTGGGAAGGAAACTTGGCCGATCAAACAGCCTGTGATGCATTTTGGAAAATGTCATTAAAGTAATCAAACATTCAAATTAAGTGATCCTGGTTTTTTCTCATCTTAACTACAATTTATAACATCTATACAAAATATTACAAAAATTGTCCTAATTTGCTTAGGGCTATTTCCACAAAAGTGCATTTGTATTGACTTCGGCTTGTATTGAGTTAAGTTGGAACTTGATTGAATTGATCCTTTTCTTGTACCTAATACCTAAAATCAATCTCAAATAGACACATTAGATACATATAAACATAATGGTTAAGTCATTATCAAAATATGGACAATGTATAACTGTAAGGTCAACATTCTCCCCCTTTTTGACAAAGACAAAACATTCCTCAACATATTGAAAATGACTTGGAAATATAAACTTTTACCTTGTGAATTGTAAGGGGATACATGACTTAACAGTTGCAATTGCCCCCCCCCTCAATTCACGCTTACCTTTGCTTGTATGGTTAGTTTCTCCAGAAAGCAACCATAGCACATATATACTATTGAGTCCTCTTACGAGTCATATGTTATTTTAGATAATAGAGTAGAAAAGGAACACAATGCAATATGATTGAGATCACTTCTACCCCTTTTTCATATCAAAAAGTTGGGGGTAGAAGATCTAAGAAACACAGGTCTTATCAACAGGCACAAACTACACAAGCAACCACTATGCCGAGCACCAAATAGAAAACTCAGAGAGAATAGGCATTCTAGTGTCATAATAAAAATATGGACTCATAAGATAAATCCAAGCATAGAGTTAAGGTACATATAATCATATTACAACACCAGATATGTCCTCTCTAGATGAAAACTACAAAACAACAAGAATAATGAGATGTGAAAATAGTATTCCTTAGATACAGTGCCCAAATGTCCAGTACATGATAGTCTACAAAAAGAGATACTTATGAGAACCCTATAGACTAAGAACTAAACATATAGAGAATCTAGGTCAAATTCCTCGTCATCTTCACCATCTGGCTGGTAGTCCTCATATCCATCTGAAGGTGCAACTGGGGCAGAAGGTGTGGCCTCATCATCATTGACATCATCAGAGCCATCATCACCTTCATCCTCATCACCATCAGCACTAGCTTCATCCTCACCATCATCATCTTCCATCTATGTGTCCTCATCCTCAAGAGGTCCAAAAGAGTGAGTGGGAGGCCACTTGGCATGTTTCTCTGGCCATGACATGCCACAAGCAGCTAGGGCATTTGCTTGCTCAAAGTTGGTTGTAGAAACCTCATCAAAACTTGCAAGAAAAGTGGCACCTGGGCCAACTGGAAGAGGAAGAGGCTAAGAGACAGTAGGGATAGGTCCACCATCAGTGGTAAGGAGTAAAATAGAAGTAGTAGGGTGGTGGTTTAGGTGGAACTAACTGTATGCATAGGAAGCATAGTTCGCACCTGGGTAGGGCTGGAAGGTGGGGTAGGGATGGGTGCAAGATAAGTTCATGTTTGATATGATTTGAACTAGATCCTGATGGATGTGGTCATGAACTTGGAGGTTGTATGCATGTTGGTGTATCATGTAACTCATCAGGGTTTCATTTGACACCAAGAATGAGTCACAATCAGGTCTAGGAGGTGGAGGAGCATGAGTGGATGTGGAAGCACCAGGTTTGGTTGAGGAGGTAGGATGAAAGGATTTCTTGATAGTGGTTTTTCGGATGTGAACACCTTTGCTACTAGCTTTGTAGCCAAGATCATGGAAAAGGGATTTCTCAATATGGTGATCAAACAAACCATAAATCAAGTTGAGATAGGGTAGGTGGGTTCCACTGGTGTTCTTACCTGAGTCAAAATAAGTCATGTGGTGAAGAATGTAGTGGGCCCATTTAACTATGACATCGTTCAGGTGACAGTACATTAAAATAGAAGTTCTCTCTACAATATCTATTTGGTTTTTCTTTGGGTGGATATTACAATTGACTACTAATGTAATGAGGTGTGTCTTGATGTCTAGGGAAGAAGAAGGAAGGATGGATTTTTTCTTATAGGGAACATTAGGTTTCTTCAAAAACTTGTGGATATCAGGTAGGGTAAGCTCGGGATCAAAGCTTTTGTAGAACTTCTGGGGTCAAACAGATCGAGAAACTTGTGATAGGAGGTCATCCAAGTATTTGTGAAGTCTATACCATTGAAGTAGGATTGAGGGAGTCCTCAGAGATGGAAATCTTGGTATCTGCAATTATGGAGGTCAAGATAACATGGGTGTTAGGTGGTGGCACAAGGGTAGTGTAGTTCCATTAGAGTTTTGCATAGAATTCGTGGACCATTTTTATGCTAGACATAGAATTAGTATAGCACAAACACTCTACACAGAAAGCACTAAGGTGGTTGTAACACCCGGGCCCACTGTTCAAGGCTCTAGTAGAGTTTTAGGAATGACGACTGGCCCCACAGACCACCAGTAGACTTAACTGTACATTTTTTCCTCACTCACGTGCAAGCCAGGATAAGCTTCCCGACTGGTCCCCCATCCTAGTACTACTTCAAGATGAGCACACTTAACTATGGAGTTCTTTAGTGATGGGCTCCCAGAAAAGGAGGTGCACCTTGGTGATATGGATAGTCCAATCATTCCTTTTAAGATCATCTTATCTGAGGCCCCAAAGTCCTGGGACTTTACAATCTCCCCCACTAGACTCTTGACGTCCTCATCAAGGCTCAACTATATGGCCTCATAATATTGCCCTATTTTAGTGCAGACCCAGAATGGCTCATGGCCACCCAGCTCCCAATCGCAGAATATCAGCACAAGGGTGGCTGCGTCACCATGGGCAGTCCTTTCCTACATGCCTGGACCACATGGCTCAAGACTGGCATGCCGCATGCCCATGTGGGCCCCACCTACTGGAGGGTTTATGGCTCTGATACCATTTGTAACACCCAGACCCACTGTCTAAGGCTCTAGTAGAGTTTCAAGAATGATGAATGGCCCCATAGACCACCACTAGCCTTAACTGTGTGCTTTTTCCTCACCCACGGGCAAGCCAGGATAAGCTTCCCGACGGGTCACCCATCCTAGTACAAATCCAAGTTGAGCACGCTTAACTATGGAGTTCTTTAGTGATGGGCTCTCAGGAAAAGGAGGTGCACCCTGATGATATGGGTAGTCTAATCATTCCTTTTAAGATCATCTTATCTGAGGCCTCAAAGTCCTAGTACATTACAGTGGTGATCTTTGAAAGCAACATCAACTTCCTTCATCAAGCCACTATGTGATTCAAGCAATTCATGAAAGGGAAAAGGATTTCCAGGAAGAATCTCCTTATACCTATTGATAGCTTGAGCGAAGATGAACAAGTTTCCACTAAAAGAAACGTGCCTATGAGCAGTGGAGGATGAGGGAACTCTGGCTAGTCTTGTCTATTTTCTTCAATTTAAGGCCATGAGATGAGATGGCAACAAAAATAAGAAGATGGTAGAAGTTTCAAGTCACAAAAGAACCTAGGTCGAGGTTGGGAGAGATAGGGTAGGTGATCTGGGGGCAAGAGAAGGTAGAGGAAAGGTTTGGCAGCCCTAGGGCTTAAGGATGAACAAGAAGAAGTGGCTATCTGTTGACTTTCTCTAGTTGAGAGGCGTAAAAGTCAGTTGATTGCCTATATATTTTCTTACCAACAGTGTTTTCAGTTGAGTTTGTGGTTTTTGAAACTCGACTGATACTACAATTTTGTTCAATCCTTGGTCTGTTGTCGGTCAATTTTCTCCTAGAACAAACTCGGTCGACAAGTCAGTCAGTCCAAAAGATAAGAAATGTAATTCTAGGCCACTAGAGTGTTATATAAATTTATTTTTCTAGACTATCATGTATTTTGAACATATTGAGGAATATTTTACTCATCATTGGCTACTATTTTTGGTAAAACATGTGTTTGCAAAAATTAGCCAAAAAATAAGTAAAACAAGGCATATAGACTAGTCAATAATAGCCCAAACAAGTAAGAAGGGAAATTAAAGACCAAGAACATATAGGTATGAGAACATCTAGCTAGAAAGCATGTCAATATCATCAAGAGCAGTAACAAGCAATTTTGATCTAGTAAATGTAAATTGCTCTCTAGTTAGAGGTTTTGTGAAAATGACCGCAAGTTCATTTTCTGTGTCCACGTGTGTGATATAAATATCCTTTTTGGCAATGTGTCCGGGAAGGATGTGGTGGCTGACCTCTATATGTTTGGCTCTACAATGCAATATAGGATTGTAAGAAAGATTGACTGCACGTATTATCACACTAGATAGGAGAAGCATCATAATAATCATTAAAGTCTTGGAGCATTTGTTTCATCCATAGGACTTGGGCACAACAACTCCCAGCTGTAATGTACTCAACCTCAGTAGATGAAAGAGCCATTGTGCTTTGTTTATTAGAGAACAAAGAAACCAAGCATGGTCCTAGGAGGAAGCAAGTGCCACTTGTGCACTTTCTATCAACTAATCACCCTACATAACCTACATCACTATAAGCAATAAGAGTAAAGTCCCTTGGCTTGGGATACCATAGTCCAAAATTTTGGGTTTTGGCAAGATAGCTCAAAATCCTCTTAGCAGCTATAAGATGGGATTTTCTAAGGCTTGATTGAAAGTTAGCACACAAGTCAACACTAAACATAATATCAGGTGTAGAGGCAATTAAATAAATAAAGCTACCAATCATACCTCTATAGAGCTTCTCATCTACCTTCTCACCTTCCTCATCTCTATCAAGTTTGGCGGTGTTTGACATGGGGGTGTCCATCACCTTGGTGTTCTCCATTCCAAAACTCTTCAAGAGTTCACTTGTATACTTGCATTGGTTGATGAAGTTTCCTTCCTTTGTTTGCATGATTTGAAATCCAAGGAAGAAGGTAAGCTCCTCATCATACTCATCTCAAACTCATTCTTCATAAGAGAACTAAACTCCTGGCAAAGTTAAAGATTGGTTCTGCCAAAAATGATATGATCAACATATATTTGAATGATAAAAAATTGCTAGAAGTGTGTTTAAGAAAAAGGGTAGAATCAAATTTGTCCATGATATAGCCATTGTCTAGCAAAAAGTTCTTTAATTTCTCATACCAAGCTCTGGAGATTGTAGAGTCCATAGAGAGCTTTTTGTAATAAATAAACATGGTTATGTAACTTATCATGTTCAAAGTCGGGAGGTTGAGCCACATAGACTTCCTCCCCTATTCTACCATTTAGAAATGCACTTTTAACATCCATTTGGTAAAGCAAGAAATTCTTGTAGCTAGAAAAGGCAAGTAACATTCTAATACATTCAATTCTAGCAACAGGAGCATCAGTGTCATCAAAATCAATACCTTTCTGTTGGTTGTAGCCTTGAGCAACTAACCTTGCTTTATTCCTTACCACCTTTCCGCGTTCATCTAGTTTTTTGTGGTAGACCCATTTGGTGCCAATGATCTTCCTATCATTTGGTCTTGGCACTAAGGTCCATATTTTATTCTTGTCGAATTGTTCTAACTCTTCTTGCATAGCTAGGATCCAATCATCATCTTTAAGAGCTTCCTTCACATTCTTAGGCTCAAGTTGTGAGATGAAGGCATTGTCGGCTTGTTCTTTGTTGAATGCAGCCCGCGTCTTCACCCTTTCAAAAGGATTACCTATGATGATCTCTTTAGGATGATTTTTTTGCGAAGCGGCGAGTTGGATCCTTCTTTCTCTTCTTAATATACTACCACCTTTTTCCCTTTGTCAATGATGTTGAGATCTTTTAATATAGGAATCACCTCATCTACAACATCATCATATACAATATTCTTGGAAATAGAGGGCTTAGTTTCAACAAATTTAACATTTCTAGATTCTTCTACTTTAGAAAATTCAATGTTAAACACTCTAAATGCTATGCTAGTAGTGTTGTAGCCAAGAAAGAAAGTCTTATACGATTTTGCATCAAACTTGTAAAGAGAATCCTTGGTGTTTAAAACAAAATAAGGACAACCAAAAAATGAAAGAAATCAATAGAGGGCTTTCTACCATGCCATAACTCATAGGATATTTTCTTTAAAGATGGATGAGTGAAAACCCGATATTTCACAAAACATGAAGTGCAAACGGTTTTGGCCGAGAACTTCTTTAGAGTATCATACTCTGGAAGCATGGTCCTAGACATTTCCCATAGTGAACTATTTTTCTCTCTACAACCCCATTTTGTTGAGGTGCATGAGGGAAAGAAAAATTGTGCATGTAACTGAATTCCTCACAACACCTTTGAAATATATCATTTTCAAATTTCCCCCATGTCATTGCAGATAGATATGATCTGGCAAGAAGATTTATTTTCAACTCATTTGAAAAAAGTAGAGAAAACATCAAGAATATAACCTTTTGAAACTAAGAAGAAGGTCCAAGTATAGCGAGACAAATCATCGACAATCACAAGGCAATACTTGCTACCACAAAGCGATCGAGTCATCATAGGTCCAAATAGATCAATATAAGAAGTTCAAGAGCTCTCTTGGTACTAAGGACTCCTTTGGATTTAAAGTAGGATTTGTTTTACTTTCCTTGTGTACAAGGTTGGAATTCATCATCCTTCTCAAAGTCGAATTCTGAAAGTCCCTTTACCAATTTCTTTATGCTCAACTTCTTCAATTGATGCATATTTACATGACCAAGCCTATGGTGACACAAAGATATATCACTCTTATCAACAACAAGGCATCTAGCAAGAATAGGCTTAAGAGAATCAAGAACAATTACATAAAGATTTGCATTTCTAGTTCCCTTATATATAACATTGTAGGAGAGGGAATCTAGAAGCAAGCATTCAAGAGTGGTAAATAGAACAAGATAACTATGATCACATAATTGAATAACACTAATTAAATTTTGATGTAGGCCATCCACAAGAATAACATTCTTGATACGTACTGAATCACCCACATCACCCCCACCTATCACTTTACCTTTTTTATTGTCACCAAAAGTCACTGATCCTCCTTTCTTCTTTGTGAAATTGTGAAATGGCTTATCTCACCAGTCATATGCTTGGAGCAGCCACTATCAACAATCCATTTTCCTTTTACCTACAAGAAAGGAAGATGTCGGTGCCCAACTCAAACTTTGGGATCTGGAGTTATCTTGGGTCCAATTTCATCTTTGGGTTGTCCCCCTTCTCCTTGTAAGAACAATAAGAAAAATAATGATCATCATTCCTGCAATGTGCACAAACCATAGGATTTTTAGATCCAGATGACTCTCCATGGAAGATAGGAGGTTCCATTCTCTTTTTATTACCCTAGCCCTTACTCTTTGGACCTCCCTCATATCCAAAACCACTTTTACCACTATGTTTGGTAGAGTTATATAGAACTTCGTTGAGGGACTTTTTCCCTTTGAGGAAATTTTGCAAGGAAGCTCTAAGTTTGTGATTATCATCACTAAGAGTAATGATAGTAGAAGAATGACCAGCTAAATCATCTTGAGCATGAGGGTCGACCTCTAAACATAAGGATTTAGTATGATAAGAATCTCTCTCAAGAGTAATTTTAGTTACTCCATTACTAGGCAATAAAGGTATAAAAGAAAGATCATTAACTCGGATAATAAATCTAGCATTTTCAGTTCTAAGGATGATAAGCTCATCACGGTAGATCCTATTTTCATCTTTAATAGTATCACAAGCATGTCTGAGATCATTACATTTGGTAACAAGTTTATCATTACTAGTTCTAATCAAGACAACTTCATTCAGGAAAGTTTGGTTTTCATCGTTGAGTCTCTCTATTTCCTAAGATAAGTACCATTCTCTACTTCAACTCTATTGTATTGGAGATCAATATTAAGAAATTTGCTTTGCAAAGAATCAATGCTATGAAGATCAACTTTTTCATTTTCCACAAGGATCAACTTTTTCATTTTCCACAAGAGACTCAAAATTAGCATACAAGTCATCAATGATTTTTCCTAACCTCTTCTTCTTAGATTTGCATTTGGAATAAAAAGATATGGAAGCATTAAGCATATCAATGAGGGCTTCTTTAGATAATTCATTTAAACTTACCACACTTACCTCACTTACCTCACATATGTTATGACTAGTTAAGGCCATGAGATAAAGGTGGCATTCTCCCTCATTGGAGCTGGAATCACTAGAAGAAGACTCATTCCATGCGGCATGGGTTGCATCTTTACTTCTTCTTTCCCTCTTGTCCTTCTTCTTATATTTTCCATCCTTCTTGTAGTCCTTCTTCTTCTTGGAGTTGCACTTGTGGTAGGACTTCTTTGCGTTAGGGCAATCATTCTTGTAGTGTCTCTTTTGGCCACATTCATAGAACCTTAGAGTAGAGGAGGAGGATGACGTTCCTTTGAAGTGCTTCCCCTTGGAGTAGTTATCTTCATCCCAAGTGGTTATATCTCAATCCGGCTCCATGTAGGGAAGGATGACTACTTTCAACATGTCATAGCTCATTCCTTGCAAGTAGAACTACATCTGTCACTTCTAATATAGGAAGTTTGTGCCATAAAATATTGGATGCCTCATGGATAATCCACCCTCCAAGTTGAGAGAACCTAAGAGGTAGTCACCCATCTTCTCTTCTCATGTGAGATCTTGTCGGAGAAGACTGTGTCTCTAATACCACTTATTGATCAAAGGGATCTAGAGGGGGTGAATAGAGATAAAAACACTTAAACCAAATTTATTACACCTTCAAATTAATTCAAGAAGTAGGATTACAAATGTGTAATTTGATGTGAAACTAAGCATACATAGCAAGGATGAGAGATATTGAATGATATCAAGAACATGCTATGTAGAGTGGTTCTAGTCTCCAAAGTAGGAGAAAGTCAGTCCACTACCTAGAGAGGTCAAGCTCTAAGATTTTGCAACCATTGCATACTTATATTCCATTATAAGACATAGAATAAGACCTTGCTTTTGTAGGGCAAGGATACCTAGTCTTCCTTTTTAAGGACTAAAAGGAGTCGATAAACCTTAAAAGGTCTTACATATCCTTCAAGTAAGAGTCTTCAACCTCTACAAGGTCTTATCCACTTTTGCAAGGAGTTGGACACTTTCGCCGAGGAGATCCCCTTCTTGCAACAAGTCTTCCGCCTTGAAGGAATTACCCACTCTTCTCAAGGATATTTAGCCTTCACCTTCTCCTTCAACTTGGAGAAGCTTTTCATCAACTTTACTCTTGAGAAAGGGTTGGGAAATGGAATCCTTGAGATATTTACAAGAGTACAATGGAGTAGCTCTCTCACACATAGACTATCTCACTCATATAGACGTTTGGATTTATAAGAAAGAGAGAGAAAGGGGCTCTAGTGGACAAAATGCACTCAACTATAGCTAGGAGCTTGAATAGCATGAAGGAGAAAACTTGGAATGAATTCCAGGGGCTCCTATTTATAGTTGGGGATGTCCACTAGCCACTAGGAACACGTGTGTATGATTTCTAGTCATTTGGGGTGTCGCAACATATCTATTTTAGATATTTTTAGCACTCCAACGGCTAGAATCACTTTTTCTGCATACTGCTTACATTGCAGTCAGTTGAGTTTCCATAAAGGTAACTCGGCCGATAGCACTATGCGACAAGCTAATTTTGAGTTGTCTGCCAAGTTTATCCTAGGTGAAACTCGACATTGGCTTAAAATCAATTTGTCAATGCAAGGTGTCAGTCGAGTTTATCTGGAGGTAAACTCGACAAAACCTAGGCATTTACCAAGATTGTTACAATCCCAATTTTTGGGTTTATATGGATTGAAATACAAGTTCACCAATAAAATGTATGATTATGAAATTGAATTATTTATGTTTAATGAGTGGATTTCTTTGATAATATTCCCTTTAAATATATGATTTCGTGGACCCTATTGAGTTAGTGAGTCCAAGATGATAAAAAGAGAGAAAGCTGAGGGAAATCAAATAATGCATAAATAGGAAAAGAAATTGAAATAATACTGAAAATATGAGAAATATGTGGAAAGATGTATGATTGATCATCATGGATTATATTTTGAATACACATAGTTTCTAATGGTAAAAGGATTCCAAATAAAGTTTATAAATGAGTAAGAGAGAGGAAATATGTATAAAATATGCCTTATTAAGAGATAACTTACATATTAAAAAAAAGTCTCTCATACTTTAGAATTTGAGTCCCAAACTTGGTACACAAGTAGTTTAAGTCATTATGGACTTTCCCTTAAAGTTTGGGATCAAACGGATAAGCGGTTTAGGAGATATGATTTGTGTGATATTTCCTAAATTGAGGAGGAATAGGGAATATGCATTGAATGTCACGATTTGATTTAAATTGGGAAATCAGGGACCCAGTTCCCTTTATTCTTAGTGTGGCATGTTAACCATTGGATCGAGATATAAGGGTGACTCAGTCATCGTCTACCCCATACAGACAAGGAAAATGGGGTACAGTAACCCTGAGAACCCTCAGACTTTACCTCTCTCCTCGATGATGTTTGACTCCTGGAAACCCTCCCATTGAAATTGGGAGATTATTTCGAACTTCCCTATCCCCTATTTCCTATACTGCCATGTACAATTGGGATTTACCCAAATCTTAACACATCTAAAAGACTGGAGTTGCGTAGAGGACAAACATCCTCACAGCCCCACTATAAAAGGGTCAGGATATTCCCTGGAATTAGGAGAGCATTTTTGGTAGGACGAAGGATGAAAATCACACCAACAACTGTTTGTGTCCCACTTTTGATTCCCTATTTCACCGTCGATGAGTGCTACCTTAACGAGCATGTGTTCCTCTCTATCTGACGCGTTCAAGACCATAAGCAAGTTCGATGAAGGCTTGCGAAGGGTGGCGCATTGGTTCCTGGAACTCCGATGTATTGATGCCCCAAGTCAACAATTGGGTTGACCGGCATAGGTTCTGGGCTCATGAGAAGGAGGCGGCCGAAGGTGTGAGATGAGAAAGAATGGAATTATAGTTTTACCCTCAGGCGTGCGAGACCTTAAGCCTAAGGGTGTGGGGCAATAACGAATTTCCCTCATGACCCAGCACCCTACTCACTAGGAGTAAGCTGCCAGCATAGCCGAGACCCATTGGCCTGGCCTAGCCTACGTGGAAAAGAAATAGCGGCCACATTATTGACGTGGTGGCATCCCATTGGTCCAAAGGTAATTAATCTTGTGAAAATCATAACTAATTAGTGGTAGCTCTGATCATGACAAGTTATATATGGAAATTGATTAGAAAAGTGCAAGGAATCCAATAAAATTAGTATTAAAGAGTGAATCTATTCATAGTTCAAAAAGTACATAAAGTTGCTATCTTTAATGCTTTCATGAATAAGAAACCCTAATTTGATGATTAATGAAATTGGGAAAGGTCATATGGATGTTTTATGTGAATATTAACTTGTTGGTAATAAAAAGGATGTTTTGAATCTAAAAAGATGATCCATGTGCTTAATTGGTTAATTTAGGGTTTCATATGAATAAAGTGCATTAATGGGCTTAGAAACCCTAATTTAGGTGATTATGAATTTTAATGGTTTATATTTTGAAAATCCATGAATAAGATAGAGATATGATGATCCTAAGATAATTTGAGAATAAAGAATTCTTAATATTGATAATTTGAGTAATTAGGGTTTTATGAGTAGAAAACCTGCTTTAGGGTTGTTGACCTAAAAAGGATAAAGATTGGGAGATTAATCTGAGAAACCCAAATGCATACTACTGAGACTTAGAAACCTTAGAAAGGTGTCCCAAGTCAATAAGGAGTTGTTTGGGATATGATGGTAACAGTTAGGCATTATACATGTTTTTAGGATCTATGTGATTGGTTGCTTAACTTGCTTGATTGGACACCTTGATTGGATTGGATATCTTGTTTATATTTTAGACTTCAAATTAGGTATGCGGTTATTTATGACTACTCGCTTTAGTTTCCCAGTGTTTTCTAAAATTTCATCGATTGCATGGAAATAATTGCTTGGATGACTTTATTTTTGCAACCTTTAAAGTGAATATGATTATCACAATTTAAGTATACATATGACTTGCCCAAACCTACATACCATCTCTAGATGTAATATTTGAGACCAAGCCCCGGAGGAAAGGTCAGAGGTGGTCAAGCCCCAGAGGGAAGACCACAGGGCACCCAGAGAGGTGACCCATAAGGTACCAAGCTCGGGATGGAGAAGGTAGCCTAAAGTCCATTGCAAGGACTGAACCCTAAGAGAGGGTATCCCTGAGGATGAGTAAAAGTGGTTGGGAAGTTATTTGAAAACATAATCTTAAATTGTTAACAACTATTTGATGTGTTTATGTTGTTATGAAATATGTGCAAGATATTGGTTGTCGCCACATACCAGTATATTCAATCATACTGACCGACGTGTGATTTGTCGGCATTTTAGGAATATTTGAAAGTGGACAAACAGTAAAGTGGAATTTGTGAAGAATAAAGCTAATCTTTAAAAGGAGGATTTAGTTAGTTAGAACTCTACAGTGGGTAAAGTTCCAGTTTCCTATTTTTGAAAGGTATGTGAAAAATATTTTTTTACCCTATTTTAAGCTTAGTATTTGGTTGAATTTATTAATTATGTTTTTATTAATTGCAAAACCATTGATCCTGTTTTGGGATAGCGGCCATGGCTTTATGGTCTTCCTTAATATGGGGTTATCGGGTAGTGGGGTCGTTACAATTGGTATCAGAGCATGATTTTCTATTTAATCTCTAATAATTATTAAATTTTGCAAACTCTTTAGAACCCAAGGGAGTTATGAGAGAATTTTCCAATGATGGAGATGTCTAGAAAAGGATCACAATTCGGGGGCTGGCAAGATTCCTTCACCCTGCTAGTCGGTCTATGAGGACTCCCGAATTCTGTGTGACAGGCTGGCCAAAATCAGAGGATTTGACTCAAAATAAGATACCTCTAGGTCTTCTCTCATCTATCTTCATCCCTTCTCTACCCTATTCATTGAATAGCTCTAAGAGAATAGGGTTTCTCTCTCTCCACCACCCTCCTAAGTTTTGGGGTTAAGAGTAATAAGGATTAAGGAATCCTCCACCACATAATAAAAAGCATGTAAGAAATATGTCATGGACATAAGTTTTGATAATTAGAAACTCAAATCGAGTTTAGTTACATGCTTAGGTTGCATGGCATGTGTTGTCATGCCCTCAGGAGAGCTCTGAGGTTAGACCTTCACGTAGGATGAGGAGGAGAGGGATAGCCTTGGAGGAAGAAGGCTCTAGGGAGAGACTTGATGCATCCTCTGAGGATGATGCTCAACCCAATACCATAAGCAATGGATAGAGAAAGAGAAGACATGATGAGTTGGATACCTCAGTTGCCCCTACATGCAAGTACATGGGTTGGACATGCATGCTTTATGTAAAGGTTTTGAGTATGTAGGACAAACATAGACTAGGTGTGGTTTCCTGGCCCCTAGGTGCCTTGTGGTGACCCGACCTTGGGTGGGTCATGCCTGTTAGGGTGAGGGATAGTTCCCTCACTGAGAAGGTTGATGGTGACCGTATAGGAACCTAACGGGCATACATGAGAAAAAAGAGGCATGTACCTACATAGAGGAGAGTGGCAGCAAGGCTAACAGTAGGTTTTAGATCTAGGTCAGAAGGGTTAGGCCTGATAAGTTTATGAGGTGGGCATGTAGAGATTTGGATGATCCTGTCCGAACATAGGTTTTGATAGTACGTTTCACCCGGGGGGATAGACGTGTATCGTTAAGAGTTTGACCCATCTTCTGGGAGAGAACCACCAGTGGTAGGACCAATTTTAGGGTTTGCACTATAAAGAGGGAGATACCTAGATGAAGAAAGTTGGAGACCTAGACTCTGAGACATGAGGAATCATGAGAAGTTTGTTATGACGTGGACTGGAATAGATGACCCTGAGTAGACGTATGTGATTGCCTCATGTAGGATCCTTAGAGGCTTGTCGTACCTTAGATACCTTTAGAGGAACCAAACCCTAGAAAAGAGAAAGAGACTTCATGAACGAATGTATAGATAATATGAGTGCCTACCTTGGAGGAGTAGGAAATAGAGTTCCAATGACCCTAAGGAGGTATGGTATGATAACAAGTTGTGAGGTCTTGCATCCAGTTGTTTGTCCCTATGTGGGACCCTAAGGGTTGTTTGCTTGGCAAGGTGTGAGGAATTTTATGCCATATCTTATATAGGTTTGGTTTGTGTTTGAATAGATAAGCATGTTGTTAGACAGGTGATGCATTCCTAGAGGTTGATTGAGTTCATAGGAATTAAGCATAACACCCCCCTCAAGTGTTAGAGAAAAAGGAAACCCCACTTAAACTGAGAAATATGTTTGATCAACCTCTCACACAGGTTGGTGACATATGCATGTATGAGATTGGTCCAACCTTGAGGAATAATGATGGACAAGTATGACTTGCCAAGGAACTTGAAATGGCTTATTATGTTATCTTCTCACTAGCCATGAGCATAAGTAGCAGATAGGGCTAAGCATGTATAGGTTGATGTAAACCTTAGAGATAAGAACGTTTTGTGACCTCTGTTATTATCAAGAGATAGTTTTCTCCCGTCCTGGGAAGGGACCCTTCTTGTTGGGGTGAGCACCAACTCTTGTTTAGGTTTGAGGTAACCTTAAGAGGTCACTTATGAGAGCTTGATGAGCTAAGTGTAAGAGCACATAGTATGAGCATGAATCTATGGACCCATGTGTGACCATCTCTAAGGGGCATGATAATATGTTTCCATGGGGGTAACTTGTATGGGGCCAGAGCGAGATAAGTAGGTCTTCATGATTCTTATGAAGAGATGTGAGAGTACCTAGAGAGATGATAGAGATTAGGATGAGGATTCAAGATTGAGATGTGCTATGATAGAATCCTAAGTTAATACTAAGGTCAGGTGGGAATAAGGCCGATGGGAGTAGGAGTTGTCTGTTCCCTAGATGCATAAGACCATAGGGTCAGGAGGTAACATCTACCTTTGCCCGAGGACCACGGGTTAGGAGGTTGACCACCTTCATGAGTTCATGGGGCCTAAGGGGTAGAAGTGAGAGGCACTCCTTAGATGCATAAGGGAAAGATCACCCCAAAAGTACTGGAACCCTAGAGACCTTGAGGAAATGACTAAAGATTGAACATAAGAGTGATGTTAAGACCCAACGGTGTTGGGAAAAGCCTTTCCATGGATATAAACATGGGTTTGAGGTATTCATGGTATGGATTCATGATAAGTAAGTTTCAACTTAGATTGGAAAGTGTAATGGAGATGTGTGATGCACCATCTCTACTCTTGGAACGGGATGAACTCTATATTTGGACTACAGCCAAATGCTTATTTCCTCTCGTTATGGGTGTGATAGACAGGACAAAATGCATGCCATATACTAAGGATAAAGGTGATATGAGTTGAAACCCTTCTATGATGATTGAGTACGGAAGAAGTACCACACCTTTTTGAGAGTATATTAGATAGATGGTATGAAAGCATAGATGAACTAAGGTAATCACCATATGAGGATATTCTCATCAAGAGTAGTTTGGATTTTATGAGTTAAAGGTTGGGTTGATAACTGAGATGATGGATATAAGAGCTCGACGTTTTCTTGACGCAGATAGACCTAAACCCGAGACAAGGATGATGAATGGAGTATGAAGGTATATGTTTTCACCATCATCTAGCACATAAGGAATCTAATGCAGTAATGAGATAATCTCAGTTGAAAATAGCTCAAGTATAAAACTATCACGTTTAACCAGTAGAGAGGCTGGAAGAGATGGCTAGATGATCCCTATGATCGTTAGAATATGAGACATGTATGGCTAACATATAGATACAATCAGACTTGTTGGTCGGATTAGGGGTTGCCTGGTTATCCTAGATTTTGAGGAGATAAAAGGTTTATTAGGGAGAACCTCTGATGACCTCTCAGGAAAAGTAGGTGGTGAAATCCACCACTAGAGTGTTTTAGGGTTTCTGAGGATTTGCCCTGGAAGAATCATGTCATGCAAGAAGCTCACGATTCTAAGTACGTTGTACACCATGGTACTGCCAAGATGGTTAAGGTTTGCAGCGGTACCTTGAAGCCCTAGAATGAAGAAGGATATAGAGTTGCATGTGACCAGTTAACATGCATGCCAAAGGCTGAAGGTCGAACATGAATAACCTAGTAGATTGTTACATATAATGAGAAGTCCCTGAGAGGGAATGGGAGCAGATCACCATGGACATTGTGGTGGGTCTCCCCTAGACCAAGAGAGGTCATGATGCAAAAGGGGTTACATTAGATCACCCTACCAAGTTGACCTAATCCCTTTCCTAAGAGATAGCACTACTAGTGTGACAGATCTAGTTGAACATTATACATGTGAGAGAGAGATAGTTCAACTACACAGTGATATGAGTTCAAATATTCATGATCATAGCCTCAAGGTCATTTCCATGTTGTGGAAGTAGGTACAAGATGAACTCGATACTAGATTGAAGTTTAGTACAGCTTATCACCCCCTGATTGATGGATAGGTAAGAGGGTATGATCCAAACATTAAAGGGTCTAAAGAGATCATATGTGCTCATTCGAGGTGATCCATGGGAGCAGTTCCTACCCCCAGTAGAGTTTGCTTGTTATGATAACCAGCAAATCAAGTATCGGGATGTATGAAGCTCTGTAAGGGAGGTCGTGTCGGTCACCGCTTTGCAAGGATGATGTCGGTGAGAGGACCTTGTGAAGGTCAGAGAAACCACAATGTATGTAGATGAAGTTGCTTTGATCGGGTAATAGTTGAGAAAGCCCAGGATCGACAAGAGTCGCATGTTGATGTGAAGTAGACTGACTTACATTTCACAATGGATGAGCATGTGTTTTTTAAAATCTGACCCCTCCGAGCTATATCTAAGAAAGTTGAGTCCCCGATACATGGGCCATTTTGAGGTTTTGGGATGGGTTTGTGGAGTTGCTCATGTTTAGCCTTACCCCTCAGGATAATATGATGTATGATGTGCTACATGTGTCCAATCTAGAGCACTATGTGATGTACATGAGCCATGTGTTGAGCAATGAACCTATTGAACTCCAAGGGAGGCTGATTTACCCTGAGTCACCTATGAGGGTACAAGATACCAAGGTAAGAGAGAGCTCAAGAGTAAAGAATATAAGATGATAAAGGTTCTTTGAAAGCACCACGGAGATGATGAAGCCACATGGGAGCTGATGATGGACATGGAAAAGTTTTATCCTGAATTATTTGTATGTTTGGTGGAATTTTGAGGGAAAAATTCGTATAAGAGGGGAAGGATGTTACAATCCCAATTTTTGGGTTTATATGGATTGAAATACAATTTCTCCAATAAAATGTATGACTATGAAATTGAATGATTTATGTGTAATAAGTGGATTTCTTTGATAATATTCCCTTTAAATATATGATTTCGTGGACCCTATTGAGTTAGTGAGTCCAAGATGATAAAAAGAGAAAGAAAGTTGAGGGAAATCAAATAATGCATAAAAAGGAAAAGAAATTGAAATAATAATGAAAATATGAGAAATATGTGGAACGATGTATGATTGATCATCAATATTAGATTTCAAATACACATGGTTTCTAATGTAAAAGGAATCCAAATAAAGTTTATAAATGAGTAAAAGAGAGGACATATGTATAAATATGCCTTATTAAGAGATAACTTGCATATGAAGAAAAATCTCTCATACTTTCTAATTTGAGTCCCAAACTTGGCACACAAGTAGTTTAAGTCATTATGGACTTTCCCTTAAAATTTGGGATCAAACGGATAAGTGGTTTAGAAGATATGATTTTTGTGATATTTCCTAAAGTGAGGAGGAATAGGGAATATGCATTGAATGTCACGATTTGATTTAAATTGGGAAATCAGGGACCCGGTTCACTGTGTTCTTTGTGTGGTATGTTAACCACTGGATTGAGATCTAAGGGTGACTTAGTCATTGTCTACCCCAGACAGAAAAGGAAAATGGGGTACAGTAACCCCGAGAACCCTCAGACTTTACCTCTCTCCTCGATGATGTTCGGCTCCTGGGAACCCTCCCATTGAAATTGGGAGATCATTTTAGAATTCCTTATCCCCTATTTCCTGTACTTCCATGTAGGATTGGTATTTCCCTAAATCCCATCTTATCCAGGAGACTAGAGTTGCGTGGAGGACAAACATCCTCACATCCCCACCTATAAAAGAGTCGGGATATTCCCTGGAACTAGGAGAGCATTTCTGGTAGGACAGAGGACAAGTATCACACCAACATCTGTCTGTGTCCCCCTTTAATTCCCTATTTCACCGCCAGTGAGTGCTACCTTGACGAGCGTATGTTCCTCTCTGTCTAATGTGTTCAAGACCATCAGCAAGTCCAGTGAAGGCTTGCGAAGGGTGGTGCATCGGTTCCTAGCTCTCTAACGTACTGATGCCCCAAGTCAACGGTTGGGTTGATCGATGTAGGTTATGGGCTCATGAGCAGGAGGTGGCCAAAGGTGGGAGACAAGAAAGAATTGAATTATGGTTTTACCCTCAGGTGTGCGAGACCTTAAGCCCAAGGGTGTAAGGCAGTAGCGACTTTCCATCATGACCCGACTCCCTACCCACTGGGAGCGAGCCACCAGCGTGGCCGAGACCCATTGGCCTGGCCTAGTCTGTGTGGAAAAGGAATAGTGGGCCACATTGTTGACGTGGCAGCATCCCATTGGTCCAAAGGTAATTAATCTTGTGAAAATTGTAAATAATTAGTGGTAGTTTTGACTATGACAAGTTATATATGGAAATTGATGAGAAAAGTGCAAGGAATCCAATAAATATAGTATTGAAGCCTGAATCTATTCATAGTTCAAAAAGTACATAAAGTTGCTATTGTTAATGCTTTCATGAATAAGAAACCCTAATTTTATGATTAATGAAATTGGGAAAGGTCATATGGGTGTTTTATGTGAATATTAACATGTTGTTAATAAAAAGGATGTTTTTAATCTAAAAATATGTTCCATGTGATTAATTGGCCAATTTATGGTTTCATATGAATAAAGTGCATTAATGGGCCTAGAAATCCTAATTTAGGCGATTATGGCTTTTAATGATTTATATTTCTAAAATCTATGAATAAGATAGAGATATGATGATCATAAGATAATTTGACAATAAAGAATCCTTAATATGGATAATTTGAGTAATTAGGGTTTTATGAGTAGAAAACCTACTTTAGGGTTGTTGACCTAAAAAGGATAAAGATTGGGAGATTAATCTAAGAAATCCTAATGCATCCTAATGAGACTTAGAAGCTTATAAAGGTGTCCCAAGTCAATAAGGAGTTGTTTGGGATATAATGGTAATAGTTAGGCATTATACATGTTTTCAGGATCTGCTTGATTGGTTGCTTAACTTACTGGATTGGACACCTTGATTGGATTGGATTGGATTGGATATCTTGTTTATATTTGAGACTTCAAATCAGGTATGTGGTTATTTATGACTACTCACTTTAGTTTCTTGGTATTTTCTAACATTTCATCGATTGCATGGAAATAACTGCTTGGATGACTTTATTTTTGCAATCTTTAAAGTGAATATGATTATCACAATTTAATTAGCCATATGACTTGCCCGAACCTACATACCATCTCTGGATGTAAGATTTAAGACCAAGCCCCAAAGGGAAGGTCAGAGATGTTCAAGCCCCAGAGGGAAGATCACAGGGCACCCAGAGAGGTGACCCATAAGGTACCAAGATCAGGATGGAGAAGGTAGCCTAAAGTTCATTGCAAGGCGGAACCCTAAGAGAGGGTATCCCAGAGGATGAGTAAAAGCAGTTGGGAAGTTATACTGAAAATGTAATCTTAAATTGTTAACACTATTTGATGTGTTTATGTTGTTATGAAATATGTGCAAGATATTGGTTGTCGCCACATACCAGTATATTCAATTATACTGACCGATGTTTTATTTGTCGGTGTTTTAGGAATATCTGAAAGTGGACAAACAGTAAAGTGGAATTTGTAAAGAATAAAGCTAATCTTTAAAAGGAAGATTTAGTTATATAGAACTCTACAGTGGGTAAAGTTCCAATTTCCTTTTTTTGAAAGGTGTGTGAAAAGTAAATTTTTATCCTATTTTAAGCTTAGTCTTTGGTAGAATTTATTATTTATTTTTTATTATTTTCAAAACCATTGATCCTGCTTTGGGATAGCGGCCTTGGCTTTCTAGTCTTCCTTAATTGGGGGTTACCGGGAAGTGGGGTCATTACAAAGACCCATCCTAGGCGTGGTCGAATTTCTGGGAAGGAAACTCGGACGGTCAAACAGCTTGTGATGCATTTTGGAAAATGTCATTAAAGTGATCATGCATTCAAATTAAGTGCTCCTAATTTTTTTCTCATCTTAATTACAAGTCATAACATCAGTACAAATGATTACAACAATTGTCCTAAGTTGTTTAGGGTTATTTCCACAAAAGTGCATTTGCATTGACTTTGGCTTGTATTGAGTCAAGTTAGAACTTGATTAAATTGATCCTTTTCTTGTACCTAATACCTGAAGTCAATATCAAATAGACATATTAGATACATATAAATGGAATGATTTAAGTCATTATCAAAATATGGATAATGTATAATTGTTAGTTTAACAAACATCTCTTTCAGGAGGCAAACCTGGTAACTCATCAGGAAAAACTTCTGGGAATTTGCACACTATGGGGACATCCTCTATATGAATTGATCTTTTCTCTTCATTTGCATCTACCATTTTTACTAAAAATCCACACACACTTTTCTCGTCATCTTATCAGCTACAACAGTCGATACTATGCACATAGGTGATACTTTTCTATCTCCAGTGAAGACACATGGAAAGGCACCTTGCTGAAAGATAGTTTTTTTCTTCCAACAGTCTAATTAGACATGGTAAGTGTCAAGGCAATCCAGATCTAAAAATATTTTAAAAGAACTATTATATACCCACTAAAACTCAAAATACATCTATGACACAATTTTGTCAGCATTATTCGCTCACCTAATGATACTCTTAATAACAATTCATAAGATAAATCTTGAGTTACAAAATTAGCCCACTAACTAACAATATTTGTATGAAATAATGTATCACACCATGATCTATCAAGACTATAATTAAGAATTTGTCAAAGAGAAGATTCTCACCTATAACAATTTTGGTTGAGACTACTCCTTCTAGTTGAGTCATAGAGAAAAAAAATCACGTAGCTCTTCCTCTGCCATAATATCCTCATTGCCCACTACTACTACTGCATGCTCCCCCTCTATATCATGAAGCCATTGAGGAACTTGCTCCTCTAAGTGGAGCTTGCCTCTTTGGAGTTTGAAACTAAGATTGTGAACTCTGTGTTAGTTTGGTCTCAAGCTTTGGAAAATCTCTCTTAAAGTGTCTCATCTGTCCACAGTAATGACATCATTGAAAGTTAGTTTCCCAACACTGGCAGAGTGTTCTTTACCACAAGTGTCACATACAATTGTGTCTTATCTCTGTGACATGTCCCTGATTCTGTCAATCCTAAAGGTATTGAGGTGCCCACCTAGGTGTTGTGTTCCATCTTCTAGGACAAAATCTTCCCCTACTATGAGAAGATACCACATCGCTTGAACCGCATCCTTGACTTCCAAAACAATCAAGAACTCATTCAATATTAGAAAACAATCAACCACCTTCTCTGTATTCATCACTACTCTGTCCTCCTCTACTAAGATCTCTATATAATTTTTCTACCCTCATAATTCTTATCAATGTTAAATAACTCTTCAATAAATCTTGATGCCTCCACAAACTCTTCAAACTTTTCTCTATCCCTTTAGCAAACTTCTAATATTTGTTCTCTAATTTCTGGTCTTATACCTGATGAAACCTAATGCGTTTATCTATGTCATCTGGTACAAACTGCAGACATAACTCAAGTATAATATGTCTCATACTCACCAACTATCATGTTGTCATGTCTAATGCACCCTAGCTATCTAATTTTATCACTTAGGAAAGTAGGAGGCAAATACTCAAGTGAAACTCATCCACAAAGTCCTTTCATGTCATCATTTTATTTATCCTCTTATCTTCTACTCCACACCACTATAATTAAACATTTCCTGTAAGTAGATAGATAACATGGCTAATTTTCTTGTCCTCTAATAACTTCGTTAGATGGAAAACTTTTTTCAGCGATCGAAGAGAAACATCCACCGCAAATGGATTTCTTGTCCTAAAAAACTCAGTCCCAGCAAGCTTCTTCACCAGCTCATAGGATCTCATCATGTCCTTTCTAGAATATTAAGACACGGTTTCCATAAAGCTATATTTCTCCTTTCTCTTCAAAAAAAGATACAATACATCCTGACTTCTGCATCTCTTTCTTCTCAGCCTTGAACCTCTATTTCTCTCAAGACTTTAGCTTATCTACTCCTGATGATAGATAGCTTCTGAGTCAATTTTTTGAGCTGAGCCCTTACCTAAAAAATGGTTCACTATAGTGTGTGAGATATTATCTTAGTGCATGGAAAGTCATCAAGCAACCATGATAATTCATATGTATATTGTTAGTAAAATTTAATATATTTTTTTTGAAGTTAAACAGACAAATTTCATTATGGAGGAGCCATACGACATCTACATGAGGAGAAAAACAAACTAAAAGACCACACAAGGATCAAGAACAGATACAAACCACCACAAAAACTCATATCGGAATCTGATAAGGACAATGATGTATAGATCCCTCTTCTCCTTTGCTGGCTAATGCAGCTTTGTATGAGGAATACCTTCAACCTGAGTATGAATAGGTGGTAGAGTACCTGCACCAAATCGGTGTTCCAAAAGGATATTTCCCCCGCACTTGCTGCCATACAAACTCCACAACAAAATTGACCGAGAAAGAAAAATCTACCACGAGAAGAGAAAGCAGCGCTGATTAACAGCGAGATAGACAAAACAAGAGAACAATCTAAACAGAAAGCCAGTAAAAGATAAAGGAGATAGGAAACTCGTCGCAGCCGGGCTCAATGACAGGGAGGAAGAAGACTGCTGCCTCCAAGGACACCACGCCCACACACCTCCCAAAGAAGATACTCTACTGATGATGGGCGAGAAGAGGCCGAGGGGGAGCAGGGCACCGCTTTGCGGCGGCTAAACCCCCTCCCCCCAGCCAGCCGCCTATGGAAGAAAAAACCCTAGCGGTGCTAGAGTGAGAGAGAAGCGCTCTGCCGCCTCCCGTCACCTCGTAGTAAAATTTAATATAGTAGAATATAAGCATGGAAGTTGAAATTTATAACCATAGAGCATAGTAGGACTTCTAGTAATAACTACATTAAGTAAGTAAACTAAATCCAATGATCAATCTTTAATTTTGTGTGTTATGTATTGAGCCCAAAAGAAGTGTACCGTGACATGTAGAAGTATCACAATAAGTTACGATCTCACCATATAATACTTAGAGTAGACCCGAGACACAAAGTCTACTATACTAGCTCCTTGATCTACAATGGTAAATAAACTAAATCCAATAATTAATCTTTCATTTTTCTTATTATGTCTTGGGCCTAAATGAAGTGTACCACAGAATGTGGAAGTATCACAATAAGTTGTAATCTCACTATATAATACATCAAGTTGACCAGGGACTCTAAGTATATTATACTATTTCCTCAATATGCAATGAGGCTCGCAACGTCTGGCCTCTGTGAAAAAGTAGATGGTTGGATAATCAGGATTTCTCCTATAAATTTGGGTACTTAGGTGGAGATTCGAAGCACTCAACTTAACTATCTGCATTCTTGGTTCCGCAAGCGTTGATCTTTTGAACAATATTTGAACTGTACTAGATACCACAAAATCTAGTGTGAATGTTGGGTCACTTACTAATTTAAGGAGACTGACCTTACTGGGCTTAGTCCCTCATACCTCCCTAGTATGCTCTGGCTCCTCATCCTGGACTCTACTAGTTGGTAGGCATGTTTCCTCCTTCATAACATAGACCTCTTGATGGATTATACGATGTTCAGGGTATCTAATGTCTACTTAATTCTTTAGTTTCACTTATATAATTAATATTGTAATGTTTTTAGATGAATTTTGTACCTAAGACTTCAATTTTCACTTTCTAAACACTATAATTAATTTGAATCACTGATATTAATAATGTAATCTGCTTGACCTGATAAACTAAGCATACTAATAATTACTAAAATGAACTATTCTTTAGACTTCATAAGTATCTAACTAGAAACAACCATAAACTAAATCATAGATTCATAATGTGTTTCAATATTGTATAAATTAGGGAAATCGAGGTTCTAGTGCCTCTAATTCTACAATTAACATTCACAAATATCATATAAATTATTCTAGAGCTGAAAACATCTATAAGACATCACAAAATGCTAAAATAGTCAATAGATCAATTGAAATCTCATACTTTGGTTCAATAAATTGAAAAATAATAATCACTACACAAAACATTACATGTTCTTGATAAATCTTAGGGTTGATTTCTACAAAATTAAGGTTCAAAGATGATTTTCCACTAACCTTGGTCTGATTCTAACTTAATCATCTCGAATCTAAGCTTGGTATACCCAAATTTTGATCTGATCAACTTGGTTTCGAGCTAGGAGATCCGATTCTACCATCTATAGGTCAAAATCAAGCTATTGTACTAGTCTTCATATATTGGAGGAGGAAGAAGAAGAAGGAAAGAGGAAACTAACCTTTAATATACCTTTCTCTAGGCTTAGACTAAGGAAAAAATAGAAAGAAGTATAAATCATTGATTTAGGCTTCCCCTAATTATTATGCAGCTAGGTGTACTGTCGTCCCATGTTCTTCATGTTCTTCCCTAAAATCACCCTAGGAATCACCTTCTCTTGCATTTTTACATAGTTTAGGACATTGGCAGTGTGGAGAATGGAAATATGAATCCAAAAAAAATAAATTTTGTTGAATTCAGATAAGTACATAAAAATTATGACCATTCTGTGATTGATTGTGTTGGGGGTGGCACATCACATAACCATTAGTTTCTTAAACCAATGGTTTGTGAATCTAGCTATTTGGGAAGTCTGTCGTTTGTAAAACAACTGGTTTTGTGAAACCATCATCAACTAGTGGTAGTTCTATTAGAAAACTAAATGTGCCATTACTGTCTCAGATTAACCTTGTTTTGGTGCATTCCTTTTACATTGGATTCGTAATTTGATTCTCCACAATTATATTTCAAAATTTTGACAAAATTATTAATTGAAAATCTATTTTTAGTTAATTCCTCAAATTTTTATAATGTTCTTTCCAAATACATGTTTGGGTTATTACTATGTCAAGTAAGATTGAAACTTTGATGTATTCACAGCATGTATTTTCTTTGACTTATCAAGGAACAAGTTTAAGATAAAATAAAACCTAAATCAACCAATTAATAATTCAAAGTATTAAAAAGTCATAATTAACACTAGTACTATTTTAAATCCTCAAATTACTAGCAAATCAAGGTAAGACCTGTAACAGACCATTCTCGTATGGGTATTAAAATCCATTTACAAAGAATTGGAACATCATTTCATAAAAAATGATGATTTTTTTTGGGAAGTTTTGTTCAAAAATTCCATCAAATGTATCCAACAAATCAAAAGTAGTAAAAGGGGCATTGGCAATTTAATGTGTTTTAATGTAAATATTATACCTGTCAGCAATATGACAATAAAAGATATCATAATTTTCATTCTACATACACAATTTATAGCAAGTAAAATGATAATCCTAAATTTTCCAACTTTTATTCGATGGGTTGTAATGAGGGTGAAGGTCGATAAGGGATGAAGGTCAATGGGATGAAGTTCAATGAGGTGAGGAGGTGGAGGTGGGAGATCAATGGGGTGGAGGCCGATGGGTTCAAAAGTTGGTGGGTGAAGGGAGATCAATGGGTTGATAGAAGTTGAAGAGTTGATGGAAGGTCGATGGTATGGTGGAGGTCGATGGGTGGTTGAGGTAGATGGGCATAGAAGGTGGTGGTGGATGTCGATGGGTGATGAAGGTGGTGAAGGCATGAAGGTGGTGGAGGTAAAGGGTGAATAGGTGGTGGGGTGGTGGAGATGGTGGAAATGTTGGAGGTGTTGAAGGTCAATGGGGGTGTTGGAACATCTTAAGGGGGTCGAACATGTCTATTACCATATAAAATAAGAAAACCTTTATTTTTTGTGTCTGAAACAATTACAATGCACTCTCTTTTATAGGACAAGAGAGTCAGGGAGAAATAGAACTAGGCAATATGGGATAAAAGAAAAGCTAAAGACAAGACAAGTCAAAAGCACATAACAAAACACACGACACACATAATGCTTAATAAAGCACACAACACAATATAATGCATAAATTGTATATATTAATAAGCCCCAAATATCATAAAATGCCTTATTGTACCTTATTAACATCCTTCAGTGAAGTTTGGTGATTATTTGTAGGAATTTCATCACCAATATTATTAGTAGAGTCTAAATCACTCAACTTATTTTAAGCTCACATTCCTAGAAGGTGCATGAAGAACTCTATCTCTAATATTTTCTTCAAACAAAGAAAAAATAACTTTTGCATACACCAACTCCAACTAGGCCAAAAAGGTAAAAAGAAGAGATTTCTAGAGGAATAATCTAATTTACACCATAAGTTTCTAAGAGCTATGGTTGAGAGGGTAGAGAGGAGAGAGAATAGTAGAAATATGATAAGAAAGGTAATAAATTACATGGATTTGAGTTAAAATATTTTACAAAGTGATTTTAAGCTTTAATGTGCAAGAAGTCTAAGAAATTACCCAAATGCATGAGATTTCTCTCTCAAGACACCTTCTTCTAAATCTAAAAGCATTTTTGTATCTCAAAATTGAGCTAGAAAGAACTCATACATATATTCATGTATGAAAGAAAAATGCTTCAAGTTCTTCGACTCACTTTGACCCAAAAAGACCCTCTTTGACTTCAAAATTTGGTTGAAGTGATTTAAAAACACTTGCCTTGACCCTCTCTTTCTCGTAGCTCAGCACACTTCAATCGTCCAAGGTGATTGAAGTGACCTAGCTCCAACCTGGGTATGCAACAACCACACATAAAGGTTGAAGTATCTGTCATAGGCTTTTGACCCACTCAAAGAGCTCAAAGAGGCCATCTATGAGCCACTCCATCCCCAAAGTTATGTCCATCTTGCATCAACAAGCTAGTCGATTGACAAAACCATATAGTGCTTTTTTATGTTTGGAACTTCCAATTTTTACAAGATTTGGATATAGCTTCATCACAACATTTAAAACATAGACATGATTTTTATTATTATCTTGTTCAAACAAATTTATAGTAAATCACATTAATAAGGGAAAATAAAAGTGAATGAGGAAAAATAAGGATCAGGGACTCAACATTGTAGTGATAAAAAGTCTGTTAGTTCTCCCATGGTGACATAGGAAGGAATAATACACATTTAAAATGACTTGATATTATTAAGATGTAGTTTAATTGTGTTATCTTGTTATACATAATATGTTGCCTTTTTCTCTTAAAAGGAAAGCATATCATATTTTTATGTTGGTTCCCATGTATTCAACATGTTATCTATCATTACACTTGAATTTGATTTTTTTTAGAATTAGAGTAGTGAAGGAAGCTTGAAGTGAGAAAGCTATAAAGTGGAATGGTTTGAATATCTTGTTGTGGTTAATGGATACCTTGTGTAATTAATGTGTTATACACATTATATAACACATTTAATTTTTGATTTACATGCTAATATAGTCTTGTTTGGTTAGTTATAGATGTTGATGTATGTTGATTCAGTCTTCAAATACATTTCATTTACCTCTTGGATTTTTTCTCTTGATGAAAAGTTGGGTAAATTTTAGGTTGAGCATTGTATAGTGCAGGAAAGGTTTCAACCTTGACTAATAAATATGTTTAAGGAAAGTCTAGATAGGTACAAGGGTGTATCTTGATGTTGAAAAACTAGATTGTTATTATATTTTGAAATTTAGGTTAAGATATATAAACCCACACATGGCATGTGATAATTGTATCAACCTTATATGGTTTCAAGGTTGATTGTAGATGTGATTTGGAATGCACATTTGGTTTCATGTTTATGTTGCATTAACTTGTGGATGAAAATGATTGTGCTTAAGCTATATATATGATACATAAAATAATGATTTTAATTTTTGATTTCATGCTATTGGAAAAATAGTGATAAGAATTGCTATATATATGGTGGATTCCTAATAGAAACACACAATATCATATAAGCATATATGTTGATACATAATATTTTTTATTGATTACTAGTTCCATGACACATATTTACTACTTTGATCAAAGACTATTAATTTTCACATGGATGTTAAAATAATTTATATCCTAGTTTACCCTCCGACCAATCTCTTCTCAATAAAAATAAGATAAAAAAGGGAAGACAATTCACATATTAAATATATTTCCATAAAAATGATCCTACATTTTTATAAATCCTTATAGAAAGCACAAATATTACATGAACATTTAACATTATCAAGATAGTATAGAGCTTCACACTAGATGGATTTTCTTGTAACATGAAAAAATTACTATACACAACTATAAAGAATACAAAAATAAAAATTGGAAAAAGAAATTTATATTCATTTTACATCAATCCAACATGTAGAGGATGGAATATTGCTTGAGGTAGCAACCCTCCTTGAGGCAATATGATTTGGTAAGACCAATATTTAGTGGTATGTATATAATACCCAACAAGAAGTAGTAAATACACCATGAATAATATATCATACTTCATTCCACCTCTTGCTCATCATGAATTTTTGTCTAGCCAACATTGTTCCAAAAGTGAGTATATGGAGAAAGTAGGCACACTGATGGTGATTGAATAGGTGAAAACAAAATTGTTTTAGATAATTATCATTATGCATTAAAAATTAAGGAAAAACACAGCTAAAATGTGATAACATAGAATTATGGGATATAAAAGTAGTCTAGGTACTATAAGTACCTATAAAGAGTAGAACTTGGGGGTGGGATCCCCTTAAACAATCACATAAAGCTAGAAAAAAAGATATAGACCCCTTCATGAAGAGAAACTAGACATAAGAAACATATCAAAACCTCCACACAAATCCCATCCTTCACCCAAGAACCCTAGCCTTAAACCTTATCATCAGATCCCACTAATAAAAGGTCAACAGAGGTTGAGCCCTTCGAAGCACCAAGTCCACCATCATCTTGAAGATCAGACATCTTAAAGCCCATTTTCTTGTAATTTTGAGCTGAGGGTGCATCACATGTGAGAAGAGAACCATGAAAAATGAAGGAGATGGCAACACAAATCGAGGATATTTCAGTGTAAGAATCATTGAATAATATGATGTTAGTTTAGCAAGAGATGGACCAAAGGATAGCAAAACATAAGGAAGGGGTAATGTCTTTACGATAGGGACAAATCACACACTGATGGAAAATCCTAGCCAACATAATACTTTAACAATCATACAATTAAGAGAATCATTGAATAATATGATGTTAGTTTAGCAAGAGATGGACCAAAGGATAGAAGAACATAATGAAGGGGTAATGTCCTTACGATAGGGACAAATAACATGTTGATGGAAAATCCTATCCAACATAATATTTTAACAATCATACAATCAAGACTTTATGAAGTAAAAAATTGATTCCAAATCTGAAACAAACCCAAAAGAAAATGTCATCATGATTATCAAAACTAAGTAACATACATATGAACTAATGTGTGGCACTTTATTTTTTAGACCGCTCACCATGGGGAGTCAGAAACACTAGGGTGTGATGTAGTGATTATAAACTTTAGAGATCTTGAAAGCAAGATGCCATCTCAAAAATATGTAATTCGAGGAAGATGATGAGAAAAAGGTTGCAAGTCAGCCAAATCAACTAGAAAAATGATGTGTTAGAGGAACAACCTTTTTAAGGGAGTTGGATCTAGGTAGAACTCACGAATTATCATAAACATCCAAATAGAGGTAAATTGAAGGGATAAGAAGGTCTGGTGAAAGATTAAACAGTTAGCCATTGGGATGCCAATGACTGACCCAAAATTTCAATCTCGGGAAAGAGGTAGGGTGAGTAATAATGGCAATCTAATGATAAAAGAAGATTTTTGAAGGTAGGAACAAAAAGGTTACAGGTCTTTACTTCTTAGAGTAATCCAAGAATTCTTTCAAGAGTAATACATCTACATAATAAAATTAGACCAGATAGTTTGTTTCTTATCATAAATAGTAGCAACGACTCTATGAAAGAGTCATAGAGAGTGGATCAGAGATCAATGACTCCCAAACCACCCATGTTATAGTTCGACATAAGGACTTTCAATTAACAAGAAGAACATTTTTAATATCATATGTGTTCTTCATATAAGGGTATCTAATTATCAACAACATAATGAGGTAGGGGAATGCAGCTTAGAGTGTAAGAGGAAAAATACATGAGAGAAGCATTGAGGAGAACTACTTGGACTGCTCCTATTAAGAAATCTGATATTCCAATGGGCCTTTGAGTCTTTATCAACAATGAAATCACATACTTTGGGTCAAATTTATGAGGCGAGAGGGGAGGACAAGGTACTTCATTGGGAAGTTTCAAATACGATAACCTACATGATATTTAAATTTAATAAGGCCAACATCAACAACATGTGCACCAATAAAAGAGGATTTATGGAAATTAATGTGCAGACCTAAAATGTGCTAAAATATACCAATTATACTTATGAAAATTATAATGTTTTGTCATATGGTTCTAGAAAGACAACTGTATCATACACAAATTGGATGATGTTATCATTTGAATAGATCAAAGTGTGAACTCTAATTAGTTACTACTAATCAAATTTAATGTAATCACACATGACAGAATGGAGGTAGCCAAGTTGAAAAAGATAGAGAGAGAGAGAGGATCACCTTTATGAAGGCCATTAGAGATACTAAAGTGGTCAAAATTAGATCCATTAATAATAGTGGATACATGACAAGATTTTAGAAAACTATTAATCCAATCAACCCATTGATTAGGAAATCCAAATCCCACCAGGTTAATATTAGAAAGGACGAGTTGGTGTTGTTGAAAGCCTTCTAAATTTTAACTTGAGAGTAAGAAGGGTCTAACCACACTAACTATAGGTTTGTATGAATTCATTATCAAGAATGCAAACTTCTTGAACTTGTGTACCTCTAATGAAGGCATTTTTCTCAAGACCAATGAGATTGTCTAGGTGTGGTTTGAATCTACTACTCAATGTTTTAGAAATGATTTTGTATGGGGAACTAATCACATTGTTTGGATAAAAAAAATCATTTTGGAAAGGTTCTCCTTTTTTTAATAAGAGCAACATGGATATTACTAAGGGCCTAAATTCGAGATGCGATGTCAGAGTGATGATAAACATAATGAAACAACTTCATGAAAGATGAATTACCTGATCCCATGAGAGTTGGTGAAAATTTATGCTAATACCATTAGGTTCTATAGGTTTATCAGGGTTCATTTAGAAGATCACATAAGAATCTCATATGCTATGAAGACAGGAGATAGAATGTGAGGGTTCTTGTCTTTAGTTGGATACAAAAGGTACCAATTGCATTGAAAGAGATAAGAGTACTCTCTATCATGATTGGTTTTTTTTGAAGTAGTTGACAATATGGTGGATGATAATATGTTTTTTAGTGATTAGCATATTTACAATCATGACAAAGGATAAGCCCCCAACTTCTTATCATTATACGTATGATGAAATGATTTATTGTTCCTATCACCTTATTTGGTCCAATGATCTTTAGGGTGTTGTTTCCACATAACCTCCTAACAAGTAATCATAATGTGAAGTGTAGCTTTTTTGGAAGCTACATACAATGGGTATTAAGATGGATTGACATCAAGAGAGGAAGCCATGATGTAGTGATTATACTCTCATGTGGATATTCTTAAAAGTAGCCATGTTATATAGCCTCAAATTACTTATAAGGCTTTCGATGTTCTTGTTCAGTAAATAACTAGGTGGGAAATCTTTACAATCGGAAGTAAAACAATTGTCACTAATTGGTGGTCAGATGATTATTTGGTCCAAAATCATTCAAAAAAAACTAAAGCTAAAACATGGTATTGAGGATGATTGGAATATGGTTGGAAATAATGTGATGATTTTCTTTAGTGTGAGAGATGGTAGCGGGCATCCAATTTTGATATACAAAGAATCTATCCAATTGGGATGATATAGAGCCTCCTTGCCATGTAGAATATGTGTTAATGGCAGAAAGGTCAATCAAACGTTTGATTTACTAAAATCATTAAATAGATCATTAACATATGCACGAGTGGAACAACTTCCACAAACTGGACAAACCAGGGAAACATTACCATCTAGTAAATTGGAAAACCATTTCTGCTCCTCTGGAACAGGGAGGTTGGGGCATCATCAACATCGAAACGCACTCGCTCTGCCTTATTGCCAAAATCATTGACAGTCTTATTCAAAACAAAAAGAAAATCTAGACAAATCTCATCAAATAGAAATATTATCAAAACTCACCACCATGGCACCAAATCCATTTGAAAACAGCCTCCCCGCTTTGGAAATTCATCAATAAAAACATCCAAATGATTTCACAAATCTTAAACACTCCTCCTCATTCACACAAAATTATCTCCTTCTGGTCTAATCCATGGTATGAAAACAACTCTGTCTTAAATCTCAGACCATTCTGGTCTATTCCAAATAATCTCCTCAACCTAAGGATTGATAAAGCTCTCTCGCTAATCACCAGTAATAGATCAAATTTCTTTAAAAGATGTATCCTATCTCAGGTAAGTCAAAATGAATTCAGACATCTATCATGTTCCATGGAAAACAACACCTCAAATACCATCACTTGGAAATGGGGGAAAGATTATTCGGTTAAACTTGCTTACAATTTCCTCTCCTATAGAGGTATCATCCCTTCATCATCAAAGATTTGGAAACAAAAATGGCCACAAAAATACAAAACTTTCCTTTGGCTTCTTTTACACAACAAACTTCTTTCAGGTGATAACATCACAAAAAAAGGTTTCATAGGCCCGTTTAGATGTGCTCTTTGTGAAAAAAATAGTGACTCGGTCAGCCACATCTTCTTTAAATGCTCTTTTTCCCAAACTATCTTTTCTCACTTCATGAGAAACTGCCTTCCTGATCTCTAGGAAGCCACTTTCCCCATCCAAACAACACCATTAAGACTTTACAAGAATTTCAAGAGCAGTGATCTTTTTACCACAATCTGCTGGAATCTTTGGAAAGAAAGAAACAATAGAATTTTCAACAACAAGAAAAATTTGGCAAAAAATATTATAACCCAAATAGATGCCGATCTTCACATCCTTACAAAACTGCAGGAAAACTAACAGATGGGAGGCAGGATGATTCAGAGGAAGGAGAATCAGAAGCTGCATTTCTTTGTGACCTTAAAGCAATGGTTGACGACGAGACCGGTGTCAGCTTAGTCCAGCAACAATTGTGACTTGTCTTTCTGGATAAAGGAAAGCTTCCACAACAAACTTTCTAGGATGCTTAATTTTTAAACACCAAGGGGCTTGTTAAGGGGTGCCTCCCCCTCGTTAGCTAAACACTACTCTCATCAGCTTTCTTTCCCTTTCAGTTTTCTTACTGTTGCTATTTCAAACTTTATGTAGGTGTTTCACATAAGCAGGTTTCGCTTGCTTAATGTGCTTTTAATATATAACATTACCTTCCCTCAAAAAACATATGCACGAGTGGCACCGTTATGTCATTACTATTATGTTCAAAAGGAACCTAGTAAGGTAAGTAAAACCTATAACCTAGAGACCACCATTGTAAAGGTGGATGAAAGAGTGCAATTCATTAATGAAGGCAATTTTAAAGTGACTATGACCATCTTAACAACTCTGAAGTGAAAGATAGAGTTATCAAACATAGAAAGAAACTTGGAAGCAGTATCCCTATGTGTAGAAATATGTGAAACTAATCAAGAGTTCCATGCAACAACCATGCCTCCACTAAGATCGATCATTGGGATTTGTAACCAATCAGTATTGATGTTACCACCCGTCAAGTGAAGATGATAAATTGATAAGTGGAAATTTAATTTAATGAATTGTAAAAATGTTTATTTGACTAATAAATTGAACAACACCACAAACATTACAAGACCCAAAGGTCACCGAGAAAATGATGGTTAAAATGAGAACTTGAAAAGGTAAAATAACACTTAAAATGATAGAGACGTAACAAACTCCTGCCATAGTAGTAGGCCCGATGTTGTTCCATCCCATTTCCATTTCGATTCCAAAGAGAGCTCTATTCACATTGAGATGATTGTTGAAATCAATGCCAATAGTCTTAGCAAAGTAGAATAATTTAGAACCACTATCCCAAGAAATGAGACTCCATACAGGGTCCCAATACTCCTTCAAGGTTTGCATGGGGGAGATAGAATATTTTTTGAGGAACCTAGGAAGAGATATAAATACTTGAAGGAATTGACATTGAGTGAAATCTAACATACGTAATTTGTATGCATTGGAGATTAATCAATGGGGTTCACCAACGACAAAATGGAAGGAAGGGTCTAAATATTACTAAGGCCTGAATTGAAGTTGCTTCTTCCAAGTATATCAATAAGACCATAAGTAATCTTTATAATCATGAAGTACATGTTTTGTCCCTCAACGGGGTTGTTGGTATTTTCAAGACTTGTATTCTTGTTAGAACTAAGGACACTATCAACATCATCGGAACCATAAGTATGAGAGATATTCATGAAAGGAGATGGAATAATAGTTTGGATTATTTAGGTGGTTGTACTCATTTAAAAAATGTGATATATTATTAGCATGCTAATAATTTTGAGGACCTTTAACAACATCAATTGAGGAGGTCAGTAGTAGCTATTTTTATGGGTTTTTTCATGATAGAGAAGTGTTGATAATTAATAACCTAGACATTATCTTTGTTAGGAGAAGGATTGGTATCATTCACCTCCACATCAGTATTGATAGTATTGTCTATGTTGATCATGGGAGTCAAACAAGAAGTGAAGCAGTCTGCCAGTTCATTAAAGAAATAAGAGATCGTGTGTAGTTCTTTAGTCATCAAATGAACATGGTAAATCTATACCCCTACACATATTAGAAGTTTGCAATGGATGGTTGTATGATCGGAAACAACTATACGGCAAAAGAATTTAGAATAGTCTGATGGAAACATGGTATCATGGTGAATGAATTGGAGTTTAGCACTTAGATCAGACATAATATCCTTGAAGGTTTCAACATCCCACATAAATGTGGTAGCACCATAATAGAATCCAACCATAGCTTCATTACAGCTCCCATTACCCCTAACTAGTAGACCAAGGGGTGAGAAAATCATGGAATAAATTGATGTCTCCATTAGGAACAACAAGGGGAGAAACCTTTCAAATGTTGACTAAAAATTCCTTATAGCATGGTGTAAATAAGTTTGCTCTGATTAAATATTTTAGGTCTCCTGATCAAACTTCTAGGCACCAGTTGAGAAAATTCATGGTGGAATTCATTGTATTGAATTTGGCATCCTTGTTATCCAAGTGGATTGTTACAAGGATACTTATATTCTCCATGATATTACTTAATCTCATGGGGCAAATTTAGAGATGGATGAGAAAAGAGACTTATATAGAGGATAACTCTGAAGCCATGAAGGGTTCCAGGGTATTTGAAGGTGTAGGAAGTTGGAAGATGATGTTAGGAAATAACAAAATCTGGTATTATGGGGGAACCAACCTAGAACTGCCAATTACAATGGGATGATGGAAAGATCAACTAGCATGTTGATGTTCATGGCAGTTGTAATCATAGTTGATTGGAAGGTGACTTTTAGAGAGAATATCAACCATCTTAAAACATGATATTGATCACAAAGCAGTTCTATTGGAAAAAAGATCCCCTCTTGAAGGTGAATTCAACCAAGAGGGGTGTGGGTAGGTTTTCGGTGGTGGACACCATCATAAATATTTCATAGAGATATGAAGTAAAGGGGACAAGCTTACAAACTGTCGTTTTTATTTGATAAATATAGGAGAAATGGTCCAAAACTTTACAAGGCAAAAAAAAGTTTAGGGTACAGGCAACTATAGTGTTTATGACATGATCTGTTGCATATTACATAATGATATGATTTCTTAAACTTGATCATATTTTTGAGAAATTATGAACCATGATAAATTATCAACAAGGAAGATAGTTATGATATATCTAATAAGAAAGCCAACAACTTTGAAAGATGTAGAAAGGTGAGGATCTAGAAACAAAGAAGCATGAAATCAGAGGAACAATCTAGAGAACCATTATAATAATATAACTTGATAAATCAATGAGAAAGAGATGGATATGCTCTTGGGGGATCATTGGAAGTCAAGGAAGTTGGAGAAAGAGGTGAGGGATTTGGCAGCGGTTACATGTCAATCTTATGGGCTTCCCTCTATTGGAATGTAATACGTCTAACAAACTCTTGATCTCCCTCACTTAAGGTTTGAATAATCTCCTCTCTATTGAACTATTTTGAGAGTAGGAACATGGATAGGGGAATCACATATCATGTTAGGGGGAGGTGGGATATGGTTTCCCTTGTGATCCCATTAATGGAGGAAACTCTCATTCCATGTAAGTGAACAAAGATCAATGGATCAACCCAGTAAAAAAAGCAAATTTTGTAAAAGAGGATCCCAAACCCATGAGGAGGAAATGTGATAACATATATCATCCCTTAGTAATAGAGCCCAGACGAACTTGCCACTACAACATATTTTCACCCAAGAAGGGCCAATGTTATGATGGAACCTATGCTATGTGATTGGTAGAGAGATTCTCAAAAGAAGTTGTGGTTTTTTTAGGAAAATGTGTTGGGACCACAAACCTAAATCCATGAAGGAGGCTAATAGGGATAATAATGAGATTGAACTCATAGATGGAAATAGTAGTGAGATTAGCATATGATAAGGGGTACTCTATGTGGGGTTTAGCTATTGAACCATACAAAGAAGGTCCAACATCAGGATGAAGACAATTAGGGTTTTTATGAGTTGATCGATATTTTTTCTTGAGAGATGGCTTGTAGTAATGTATTACATGTTTAACTCTCTTACACACATAATGGAAGGAGATACATGTGATGAGACTACATTGAATTCCCTCTCCTTCCCCATATCAGAGCATTCGTTATGATTGGAAAATATATACAAGAGAGACAAATATGATGGGTAGGATGTTGATTTGTCATGAATTAAGAAGTGACTAAGGAAGGATCCAAAGAACTTTAGGGATTAAAGAGAGTCTAAACAATGAAAATAGTCTCTAAGAGGGAAGCAGAAAAAGTGATAGATAAGCGATATCAAAATCGAGAGGAGGTAGAAAAGAGATAAAAATAAGAAAACATGTTGTTTCATCACAAAAGTAGTTGCTTAGATCATAGAATGGAGTACAGAGAAGGTAGAGATTGTCGTGTTGCCATGCTCATACTTCCACCACACAACTAACTCCCTAATGATCTTCAACACAACCAACTAGAATCACTTACTACATTGTAAATGGGTGAGAATAGTGACATAGCATTTATGATTGTGGGTGGGAGCTAACTATGGATAGACCCACTTCCTTGTAAATTGTACTTTGGAATTTCTAGGGTTGGGAAAACACTCACATACACACACAAAATGATAAGATCTATAGGGGAAGAATGTTAATAAAAAGTAGAAGTCATATGTTTGTAATGGATCAAAAAAGAAAAAATCATATAAATATATGCAACTGCTTAGTAAAGCAAATGGGTCAACATGATGTGTAGTACTACAATCACATGATCTTGTATACTTGGCTTGTTTTGGTATGTGGAATGCAAATTTGGGAATTATATTACAGCTAATTGTGGGATATAGTGGCACATATTTTATCCTTATTTTGACTTAAGGTTATTGTTGATGAAGAAAATAAGATAATCACATCTAGATGGCATGTACTATTAAAATGAGATGGGAGGGGCAAAGAAAGCCCATATCAAAATAAGTGAACAAAGACAGGATGAGAGAGAAACAACAAAAGTGTGAGTATTGAGGATGAGTAGGGAATGAAGACCGATTTCATTCTAGAATATGACATACACAAATGAGCAAGAACTATTTATATAAGAGAAGCGATGGGGTAGGTAGAGAACAATAGATACAAGTGAGGGTCATGATTTTTCAATACAAACAACAATCAACAACAAAGGAGAAAACATCAATGACTTATAGCTTGATTAGATTGAAAATCTTTATCAACGGCTATATATTTTGGCATTGAAGCTTCCAAATCATCACTATCAACCTAAATAGAAATAAGGTTATACTTTACTGGTATAGATACCCAATAACAATAACAAAATTATATTGCAATCCAGCCATCACATCATCTTTGCATAATAGAATTTTGTTGCACTTTAGGCTGGGATGTCATAGTTTAACATGGTCTAGTTTATTATTGATGCTACAAAAAAGTAATAAATATAAACTAGGAAATTTATAAAAGCAAACAAAACCTTCATCTAGTACAAAAAAACACAACTAAATAACTATTAGATGGACGTGGTACATTTTCAAACTGATCTACATGAAATGATAAAGAGGTTTATGAAGTGATGGAAAAATCATGATAAGTTTTTTTGTAATTATATCCATTGATTAATAAGAAATGACACATGTATGGCTTTCATAACGAGGAACATAAACACGCATGAATATTTTGCATATACCAGTAACAAGGAGAACACCAACGTATAGTTGTATGCTTATAAATGTAGAAGTAGCCTTACAAATCCAAACTATGATCAGGAAAAAAGGATACAAAGAACAATATTTATATGGGATTAGTTTGGTTAAACATGGCCCTCATATCAAAATAATTAGTTATTGAATGTCTTGAAGAGGTTTCAAATGAATAAAACCACTAATCTCACAACAATCATATTAGACCAATAAGTTTGGTTCAATTAGGTATGGTTTATGGTCTGATTTAGTTTCTTACCCACCCTAATACTATCCTTACACATTGAGAACATGAAAAGTTTGCATGCCTTCACATGTGGGAATCATAAGGCAATCATATAGTCAATGGAAAACAACAATCTCCTTGGTAGGTAATGCGTTCTAGGACTCCCATACCACCAGGGCTTTATACCATATTGCATTCTTGCATTCTCTTTGTAAAGATAGATCAATACCTAGCCAATGATGTAGTAGAAACAAAATTAGGTGCAATAACTGCAATGAAAGGGTGAGATAAGTGACATGGAGGATATGGGTAGAGTTAACATTTTATGGAAAGCATTCATGGTTGTGGGTGCAAGACAACAATAGAAATCACATTGCCTTTGAAATTTCACTTAGGAACGGCTAGGGATGACAAACAACAATCACACAAAAAGCCATGAGGATTTATGAGGGAGCAAAACAACATCATATGCAAACAATAATCACACAAATGATGGGTCTTGAAGGGGGTGAATAACAACATGATATGATTCTCACCATTCAAAAAGTGATAATTACCATTTACTATATCTCGGAAACAAGTTTAGGTTCACACCATTGGAAGAATGAAGAACATAAAAACACATATTCACAAGCTAAGAAAATCATGTTTTAGTTATGGACTTAAGGTAAGAAGACTCTATAAATATATACACATAAGTTGGAAAGGAAACAAGTCAACATGAAATGTAGTACTACAATCTACATGATAACATCTTCTTGGCTTTGTTTTAAATTTATAATACAATTTTGGTTGTAATATTTGACTAATCATAGTGGAATAAATATCACAAAGTAAAAAAAACTCATTTTTCGACAAGGCTATTATAAATGAAGAAATATAAATATCCCCATCCAAATCTTAATGCTATTGATGAAAAACTGAAATAAGATGGGAGGGGCAGAGACAACTTAAGTCAAAGTAATTGGAGACTACATGAGAGAAAAATGTATGAATGTGAGAACCAAGGTTATGTGAGGGATGAAAGGATGATTTCATTCAGGAGGATGGAAGAGAGATATTAAACAAACATATTTTGATTAGAAAATAGGTCTCTAAGGAGATAGAAACATAGAAAGGGATGTAAACAATATGATTTTTCAATGGCAACAACAATAAGCAACACATATAAAAAACCCAGTAATAAAGTTGGATGAGAGGGGAACTTTATACCAAAGGCTTCATATATTGAAACCAAAACTGTGAAGTTATCTCTATCATTTTACATAGAAACAAGGACCAAGGGGTTGTTGCTTTTGATCCTCTACAGCAACAACAACAAATTTATACTACAAGTAGGTCACAGTATCGTTGTTACATCATGCCATTTTTGTGATGGTCTAGACTAGGGGTGGCCATGGTTTGGTTCGATCCAACTTATTTCTAAAGCCATGGGAAAAAAACTTCAAGCCAAATAAAACCTTTAGATGATACCGAAGCGAACAAACTAAACCATTTTGGATGAATTTTCTCATCTAAACGGTCATCCTTAAGACTACAAAAAAGTTTATGAAGTGATGAATATGTGGAAAATTCTTTTATCATCTTTTTTTATCCTTTGGAAACAATGCAACTTACATGGAGTAATTGCAATTAAAAAAATTCATAGCTTAAAGTGGGATACAAAATATAATTATTATGCATCTACTAGTGACAAGTGCAACATACACACTTAACACTACATACGATATAAATATTATCCTTACTAGATGCATAATAATTGTAAAAAAGGTAACACTAGTACATATACCACTTCTGTCGTCGCTTAAAATAGCCCTCTAACATTGATTTTTCACTGACACTGAAGTGGGTGATGCTGCAGTCAAGCATCTACACCGTCGGTTGTCTTAGTACACGTAAATCGGTGATAGAGATCAAACTCAGTTGTTATAATTAATGAAACTGACATAGTTAAGCATATGTTTCATCAGTTTAGATCCAACAATCGACGTTGTACTTCCATATTAGGTCACAGTTTTAACTAATAAAGGTCTCTCTATTGTCAGTTTTTATGCCAAAATAGATGATACAGACCAAGTGTGTCATCAATTGCTACCCTAAACCGACACCTGAATACAGTTGGTGGCACGACCATGACGACCAACACAGCCATTTTAGGATAACCCTATAATGTCAATTTTAGTACAAAAACCAACGATGGTGACCTACAACGTCAGTTTCTTTGTAATAAATAAGGGCATTGTTGTGTTTTTTAAAAGTAGGTCTGCAGACCTATTGTTCGGCTATTCAATAGGTTGCACAACCTGCAGTTCATCAGAGCCGCAAGTTCCATCTTGTATTCATCTTAACAATAGTCCAACAAACCTGCAAAACCTATAATAACAAACACACAATCCACCCACATACAAGATCTATTCTCAAATTCCATTCTCATGACATGTACAAATATAATTCTCATTGTATTCATTCATCTTCACATTCATTCACACACGTGCATATACACATCATTCATGTATGTACCAATTCCATTCTCGTGGCATGTAGAAAAGCAATTCTCATTGTTTCCATTCATCTTGACATTCATTCACACATGTATATATTCATCATTCACATATGTACCAATAATTTACCCACATCAAATTTAAAGTTGCAAGAAGTCATAAGCACCATATGTATATAGAAATAATGACATTAAAGTATAGAAAACTCATATTTCATCCCAATCAAGTTCAAAATTCACTTCCTTAATGAAGGATTGTTCCCTTTGTTCTCGTATCTCATCTACATCTTCCGTCATATAAGGCTTTGTCAAGTCAAAAAAACTACAAAGAGAATAACATAATTTAAGAGTTTGATTTGATATTCTCATAATATTAAATGAGACTATTTACTTATGATGATCGATACTATATATAGATTACATTTTGTATGCAGTGGATGACTAGTGCCCATGTTTGACAATTATGTACATATACTGCATCACATAGTATGCGCATGCCCAACCATTGTCTTGTACTTGGCACTATAAATTTACCACCATACAAAATCTTAATAAATAAAAGTAACCATAGTTGGAATAAATATGTATTAGAGTCGGGAAAACTACCTCAATATTCTTCCAACTTAACACTTTTTTTCCTTACCCACCTTTCCTCCAGCCTTTTTAAATTCTTTATAGCCCTATATGTTAATGTACCACATTGAATTGAATTAGTAAATGGTCATGTAATAATATATTCTAACATATATAAAATTTTACTCACGTGAATAATGCCTTTTTTCATTTTGTGTCCCCCATTATCTACTTTGTCACCCTTAGGATCTAGATAATATGAAGTTAGCATCTTTGGGAAAACTATCAACAACACCCAATGATTATTCATGAGTAAAAAGAAGGCAGACAAAAGAAAATTCACAATCCATAATGAAATTTAATTCTTAAGTCAAAATCATAAGCAAAGTAAATGAAACTTACTTAGCATTGAAAGGATATATAATCACAGTCTTTCCCACATTACCGAAATATTTAAATGCAGTAGAGTAATATTTGACAACAGATATAGGGTCTTTATATAAACAACTAATTAATGATAAGCATGTTACAGTCTGAGGAGATGAATAAGAAGCATGATACCGTCTCATTGCTTCTGCTATTCTCTTTGCAATCATCTCTTGTACCTTCTTTTCTGAGAATCCTCCTTTCTGAACAGATTTGTTCGTATGCTCTGATGCCGTAAAGAAGGCTCTTATACCAACACCAGCGCCAGCAGCCCTAACACGCACAAGATGCTCTGAATTACCTAGAACAACTGCCAAATCATCCCTTGTTCCCTCAGGGATGAACTTGCATTGTTTCCTTTACTCTTAGAGCTCCCTCTAATTATCATGAATAGTAACTGGTAGTAAAACATAACAATCAAGGTCAAGATAAAATATAACAATCATCAATAGTAATTTCTCTTAGAGTTAAATTTTACCATTTTTACAACCACTTCAGCGGTTGCGGGGTTGGGTATTTCTCCAGATTTGGTTTGTCTTGCAGCTATCCACTTATTGTGGCGAGGTAGAGTTTCAAAAGTACTAGAGGACTCAATAGTCCCAACAGTAGGCTTCTGAGAAGAAGATGCCTCCAGTATATGTTTGCAAAGCATTGTGTAGCCACCTGGACTTATCTTGTGGTTGTGCACATTCTTTGCACACCTTTCTCTTTGAGCATCACTTAAAGCCTAGTAAGTCCAAAATATATGCTAAATATGTAATACAATGAATTCATAAGAATGTATTCTAAATGAGGAGTTTGAATACCTTGAATTCATCAGTTTTTCTTGAAGCAAAAAATACCTCCCATGCCTTGGCGTCAAGATAGTTCCATTGCTCAATGGCTGATTTCTCCTTCTTCTTCTCATATAGTATGTATTATCTTGTCAAATTTGTCCTATAATTCCTTAGTACCCTCTCATAGCATTGCAACACCTTTTTACAATGTAGTTTTTTTTATCCAGGTCAAATATGCTCTACAAAAGTTCATTTACTTAATGGAATATTCTTAAAAATAGAATTATAAATATATTTAGAAATAGAATTTTAAATGATGATATCTCACAAGTAGTTCCTTCCATATTAGTATTTCATGTCTTGAGAAATTTTATGCCAAGATTCTACTATTATATCTAATTTGATGTGAGTACCCTAGATATTACACAAAAGAATCATGGTTCTTCATAACAAGATTGCATGCATCATCAAACTCAACAACCAACTTTGGTCCTTTACCCCTTTGCTCTACTAACTTGTTCATCATGGTGATGTCTCTTATTTTTGCACACTCTGCTCAGCAAGATCAACAACATCTTCAAGGCACACATCCTCATGCTAAAATTGACAAGAAACACATATAAGTCATAAGAAATGTAACTTATAAATGTGATAAAACAATACAACAAGATAGACATTGTAAAATGCACATCTATGTAATAAAACAATACAACTTACACCAGTGTCATCCTCATGGTGTACATTGTCATGGTGCTCATCCTCACAGTAATCATCATCACAGTCATCATACTCATGGTCAGACGTCATATGAAAAAATGTCATATCAAAAATAGTCAAACAATGAAATATAAGTGATGAAGAATGTAAAATGCACTTTTAACATTTTAAAAAAGTAAAATCATGTCTCTAATATTGATTGGATCTTAGATCAATTAACACTCCTTTTGTGTGATCTTTGCGCATATATAAGTCAGTGTCAGCTTCATCATTTGGTGTTGGCAAACCAACTGAGAATAGACTGGAGTCATCATAGTTGTCATAGTACACTTCTTCATCTATATGATCTGCAATGAACTACCTTTTAGCATGAAGACCAACTGGCCATTTTTCATTTGCAAGATCATCGATATAAAATACTTGCTTCACCTGTGATGCCATTTGCAAGATACGCTATATCCATACAAATTTACATATGTTGGAAAGTCATTAATAGTGCAAAACAACATAGCATGCAAATGAAATGTCTCTCTATGTGAAGCATCATGGGTCATCACACCTTATCCCCATAGTTTCTTTAGGTCATCAATCAGAGGTTCAAGATAAACACTGATATCATTGACAGGTTGTTTAGTGCTCGGTATCAACAACAACAACATGACGTAATTATTTTTCATACACAAGTAGGGAGGAAGATTGTATACAATAATCTTAAGAGGCCAAGTGCTATGTTGGCTGCTTAATGTGTCGTATGGATTCATCCCATCAGTACAAAGCCCAAATCTTAGATTCCTATCTTCTTCACCAAATCCAAGGTACAATGAATCAATCTTCTTCCATGTGGGGAATCAGACACATGTCGTAGCATCCCACCATTATTTTTCTTTACCTTTGCATGTCACATTAAATTCTCCGCATCCATGGTATTGACAAACAAGTGTTGTAACTATGGTATTATAGGTAGATATCACATCACCTTGGTAGGAGAGATAGTTTTTTACTTCCCCAAAGTCGTCATTTTATACCTTGACGACCGACATTTTGGACAATCTTTCAAGTAGATATAGTCCTTTTGAAATAAACACAGTAATTTGGGCATGCATGTTTCTTCTTGACCTCCATTCTCATTGGGCACACTATTTTCTTTGATTCATATGTTGAGATTGGAAGCTTGTTGCCTTCAACAAGAATTTCTTTCAACAAAGACACCACTGACGTGAAGCTTTTGTACCTCCATCTATTGTTAGCCTTCAAATTATATAATCTCAACATAGTGCTCAGCTTCATAAACTTAGTACAACCTAAGTATAACCGTCTCTCAAGATCATGCAAAATGTTTCTAAATAAGGAAGGTGGATCAGTGTGCTCTACCCCACAACTACTTAGCATCACATTAACCATGTCTATCAGAATCGGCTCATTCACATCTACATCATCATCGACAATTTCTTATTCAACACAAATATTGCTATCGGCATATACTGATCTCATAATAGAAATCTCTCCATGCCAATATCATTCGATATAGCCCTACACAATCCCATTGCACATGACATGAATTTTGATTTCATCAATAGTGTCAACTTTCAAGTTGTTACTGCAATTCCTACATGGACATGTCCAACCTATCTCCAGGTCATTTCCTATGTTCCTTCACAAATCATAAACTGATCAAGACCAGTAATAAATTCTAGGGTGCAACGATTTGGAATGGACATCCATGATCTATCCATTAAAGGGAAAATAAGTATTAGGGTTTAGGGTTTCCAGATTAGGTTTAGGGTTTACATATTAGGGTTTATCATTAGGGTTTATAGATTAGGATTTAGGGTTTACATATTAGGATTTAGGGTTTATGGTTTACAAATTAGGGTTTAGGATTCAGTAATGAATGTGTGTACCACCTAACCCATTCTTGAACACCAAATCTCACTAGTAAGTGTATAATGTGTATACGATTTTTAATGAAATTTGGGCAATAGTTCCCCACAGTTCTCCAAGTACACCAGTGTAGATGGAAAAATATCCACCTATATATGTACTTAAAAACACACAGGGAAGTGCTGACGAAATATCTTGAAAACCAAATACACATTATACACTTACATCCTGAGTGAGATTAAGTGTTTAAGAACAGTCCCAAATAGGGTACTATCTAAGATTTATTCCTAATGAGTAAATCTCGAACGGGTTTCTAGACAAATAGGTAATGTTTTCAAATCCACATGAATAGAGGAGACTTACTAGTTATTGTCGTTGTTTGACTTTTTAGTGCAAAACTAGGGTTTGAATGGTTCAAACATGGTTTTAGATCTAAATAGAGAAGATAAAATTTAGATCTAATTTAATGCTACAAATCCAAACTATTGAATTAGCTAGGGGATCAATTAACACTACACAAGAAGAATTAACTAAACCAAACCAGCAACTAGCAAGGTAATTAGCTAAATGAAGCAAACTAGGACTAAGCCAAGAAATTGACTAAGAAACCAAGTTGAGTAACTAAAAACAAGAATAAAAACCCTAACAAGAATGATTCACCATTAACTATTCAATTTGCACTTATAGGCAAGTAAGAAAACTAGGATGGCAAAGGTCAGGAAATTAAGGGTTTAAGCAATTCATTAGCAAAGTGGGCCATTTTGGGTATATGAGACAATATATCATGCATTAAGGTAATATTCATTTAACTTTGATTAAGTATAATTAATCTTTAAGCATGTTTAAAATTTTGACAAAGGACCTAACCACTCACAGTAGGTGTCAATTAGCTCAAGAATTGATCTCCTTTAATCCCTAACCGCTTAAAGAACTGAGCGGCGGTGGCAAAGGTGGTTGTGGCTACAGTGGCTGGAGGACATAGAGTAGATTGGAGGTGGATGTGGTTGCAGTGGGGGCGGCTGGAGGTGGCTGTGTCTAGAGGACGCGGAGCAGGCTGTGTTGGTATATATGCCCAGAGAGCCAATCATATGATGCTTGTAATGGCATATTTGTAAATGATTTGATTAATAATAAAGGCAATCTTCCAATTTATTCTATTTTATCATGTTATGAGATAATGAAGCAACATAATAAATGTCTAAAGAATGATATTACTCAATAATGTATGTCTTCATGTTGATTACCTAAAAAATGAGATCATACGGATGCCAAAAGTATATGCATGCTTGTTATGTCCCTAGTTGGATGTTATTGTGGAAGGTGGATAGACAACAATAACACATAAGACTAGAGTGTGTGCTTGTTGATGATAGAATCTCATCAGTCATGATATGTGATATCAAACCAAACACAGATATACTTATTAGAGAACAGTGTATCAGACAGACCCATCATAAGAGTGATACATGAAAACCATACTTGATAGTCAGAATCATCTCTTATAGTGTTGGTGGTGACTGTAGTTCTTAGACCTAAAATCACTACACTCATCACATGTCATTCAGTTTACTTTGATATTATCCATCATGATTCTGAATGAGGGTTGTCATAAAGGTGATGATTGGATACACTGTGACACATGAGGATGACTGTGAGTGATATAGATGGGATCTGTCCTTCCTACGAGAATATGATATATTGGCCACTTGATTAGAGAGATTGAGAAATGCATTGCCATGCTCATGTGAGTCAATATGTAATATTAAGCTTACATATATCTCAGATAGTTTGCTCTAGTTCAAGGAACGTGGATTGAATGATTGAAGAGGATGATGATTCCATGCCTCGATTTCAATCTGTATATCACTAACAAAGGAACTATACAAACATTGTAACACCAATCATAGATTGTAGGTTGAAGTTGTTCTACAACTTTCCATTTACTTGGGTAGCAATGATGTGTGACTAGAAGCTGATCTTTGCTTGTGATGTCGAAAAATGCTTATGGACACTCACTACAAACGTAATATGGAACCTATAGGGTCACACACAAAGGATTCACTTGGAATATGAGTTTATTCATGAATGATAACTAAGTTTATTACTAGAGTGTTTCAGTGTTCAATTTAAACAACAATTGACTGGATGGACTTTGAATCGGCCAGTTCAAGTGTTGAGCCGACCGGTTGGAGTGTCAAGTTGGTTGGAAATTGCATTGGCTGAATTCTGGATGAACCAGGGCATGAATGACCAGTTCACATAGAGAACGGATTGGCTCAAGGTTTCAAAACAACTGGTTCATGAAATGAACTGCCCGATTCATGGATCAATTTGATTGCATCAAGGATTAGTGTTGACTTCATGTTATGCATTAATTGGATTAGAATTGTCAATACAATTGTGATTGGGAAACATGATGAAATGATCGGTTCACTAGGTGAACCGATCGGCTCACATGCCAAGCGATTGGTTCACCTATGAATTGACATTTCACCACTCACAGGTTGTAAAAATTCATGAAATTTTGGTCCCTTCCACTCCTACACAGACTGGGAGCCCTTACCCTAACCCTTCTATAAATAGTGGGGTACTGGGGGATCCCTAGAGACACAACTTAATTGTTTATGACAATTTTTTATCTTCTTTGGTTGTGATAAATGAGAGAACCTGAGCAAGTCCTACTCAATAAAGAGAGAGACAATAAGGTATAACAATTGTGGGAAAACAAGTGGTGACTAGTACACTGATGTGAAGAGACAACTCTTTCTTCTCCATTCTTCTATAATGAAAAGAGTTCTCTGTGGTCTGTGTGGACTAATCTAGAGGTGTGGAGATTTTCCTACTAGGAGGACAACGTCAAACTACCATCCGTAGTGATCAACCATGAGCTGTTGAGACATGTTCGAGTGTGACTTGAATGAAAGGGTGCACACAATGATGAGGAGATTTTCACTGGACTTGCTCCCGGATCAGGTATATCCTCTAAACCATCCTTCCCTTTGCATAGTTGTTGACATGATCCATTGGTTTAAATGGGAATAGGCAGTTAAATTTTGTTCCCGCTACCTATTCTGTCGCCATATTTTCCTATAGTAGTATCAGAGCCATGTCAATCTATTATGTTTTGAGATAATTGATATGATTGGATTTTTGGTTTTCATCGTTTATTTATCGCATACGATGCAAATACTTAAAATGATTAATGTGCATGTTCGGTTAAACACCCATAACATCCCAATATATATATATATATATATATATATATATATATATATATATATATATATATCATACATACACAATCTACAAGTGTCACCCTAAAAGTGAGTTTTGACGGTGGATGTGAAGCATTATGGCCAATAACCCTATATATTTGTGCATGGTTTAGTGGTTGGTTACTCCTTTTTATCTTAGTTTTCATACCAAGTCTCAATCTTATCTTCCAATTGTAAAAGTATTATTCTCTCCTACCTATGCTCCCCTCGAATGTAACTCGAGGTTTCCCCTCTTATCATGCAATATGTAATGGCATTAGGATAGTTTAGTTTCTTATTACGATGAAGAAGAAGATGCTCAACACCAGACCAACCAACCATCTCGAAGGTGAGCCAATTGGCTTGAGTACCGAGGAGGATGAGCCGAACCGATCAGTTGGTGGCCCCAATTGATCGAATGGAGGATCCAAAAGATGGAGAGACTAGATGACTAGTGTGATGACCAACCAAGGCGAGCTGATCGGTTCAAAGGTTGAACCATTCAACCCACATTGACAATCATAGATCTTCATCAACAACATGTTTTTGCATGAGATGCAAACCCTAGGTGGTGATAATTTCTTGTGGTTCTAAGGAAATATAATAGAATGGCCATAACCATCGCTTATGTTTATTGCATGTTTTCATTATGGAATATTGCATGTATATGATACGTACTATATATATGTGGTGATTGGATAATATATATGTATGCATAAATACCAACTCCTCAATAATACATTAAGTGTCATATGCTTTCCATTAGAAACATAGATGAAAAGCTTGATCGACTATGTGTGGGCATGCCAAGCATGGTGTGTTGTCTATCTCATGGAAGTGTGATGGTAATAATGTGGGCCTACAAAATGGGATGCATTATTATCATATTGTCTTTTATATCAGACTTAACTGGGTGTCCTTAATGAGATTAAGTACCTAGAAGCATGCAGATGACTATAACAAAGAGTTGTGTATGTCATCTATCCAAGAATTGTGTAACATACAATTGACAAAAGTTGTCTACCTTAATAATTGATTATGGATGTTGGCGTTGTCCGGGTAATAATGAAATTGTTTTGGATCTCGACTCGCTATAAGGTTGTACACTACAATATTCTGAATTGATATGTGAGGGCTATCAATTTGAATAAAATAGTGGGAGTAATAATTAATGAAAAGCCTAATTGAATATCTTCAAAATTTTCAAATCACCTCATATCAAAAGAGTTTTGACAAATTCAAAAATTTTCTTATAGAATCAAATCATCATTGTGATCTGTCCATAGGAAGGATAAACTTGACGGGACAAATTTCCATAACTAGCTTTGGAATTGGAGAAGAGTTCTCAATGATGAGAATAAGTTATATGTCCTAGATAAACCAGTATTAAAAATACTTGCTCCTGGTGCGCCTAGGGCTAAGGTGGATGCTTACTGGAAGCATACCAATGATTCCTTGGACTCAAAGGACCTTATGATAAGCTTCATGAACTATGAGTTGCATGAGCAATGTGACATGGGGATACTTGAGATGGTAACACATCTTAGGAACCTTAGCCATTATCTCACAAAGCAAGAAAGGTACATTGTCTCAAAGGCGATCTTTGAGTGTAAGATGATAGAGGGAGACTCAATAGACACCCATGTTCTCAATGTGATTGGACACGTGGAACATATAGGAGAACTGAGATTCTCTTTGAGCCAAGAGTTGGCCATAGTTATGATTCTGCAATCATTGCCTCAATCATATAGCCATTTTATAGAGTGCTACCACTTCAATGATATGTCCAGACCATTGTTAGATTTTCTTGGCATGCTGATTAATGCTGAAGTAAGAATGTCAGAGGACAAATCCATTATGATGATCAGTAGAGTTGAGTCCAAGGATGAAAGCAAGGCCACAAAGAGTTCTGAGGCTGACATAAATCCAAATCTTTGGCACTCAAGATAAGGAGAAAGAAAAGTACAAGAGGAATCTATCCTTTGTACTTGAAGGTATTCAGGAAGAAGATGGGGATAGTGATCTCCACTTTAGGTATATATGTTATTGAGATACATTTATCCACTTCTCATCATGGGTACTTGATACTAGATGTAAACCTCATATATGCTTGAATATGTAGGATCTGAAAAGAAGTAGGCCTTTGAGAAAGGGCGAGGTTGAATTGTGAGTCATAAATGGAGCAAGAGTTACTTCCATTGTAGTTGGAACCTATAATTTATCTCCACCCGTAGGTCTTGTAATAGATTTACTGAACCATAAATAGAAACATTATTTATGTATCTTGTATGGACAAGGATGCATATGAATTTCATATTAAGAATGGACAATGTTAATTTCAAAAGATGAGATATTTTATGGCAATGCCCCAATGTCTTATGGTCTTTATTTGCTAGATCTAAAGACAAATATTTATAGCGTAAATATCAAAAGATTGAAACTCAACAAATCAAACAAAACATATATTTGGCATTGTCATCTGGGCATATAAATGAGAATCACATATCTAGACTCCATAAAGATGGTTATCTGGACTCTTTTGATTTTGAATCAATAGATACATGTCAATCTTATTTGTTGGGAAAGATGATTAAAACTCCTTTCGTTGTTAACAATGAGAGGGCTAGTGATCTATTAGGACGCATACATATTGATGTATGTGACCCTTTTAGAACAACTACTAGAGGTGAGTATCAGTATTTCATTACCTTCAATTATGTTTACTTGATGAAACATAAGTCAGGGACTCTTGAAAAGTTCAACGAGTTTATGAATAAAGTACATAACCAACTTGGAAAAAGTATAAAGGCACTTCATTTTGATCGGGCGGGGAATACTTAAGCCAATAGTTTGAGGGCCTTCTGTAAGCACGTGGTATCGTATCACAGTGAACTCCACCTGGAACACCACAACATAATGGTGTATCAAAAATAAGGAATCACACATGGATATGGTGTGATCAATGATGAGTTTGACTGAACTCCCGACTACCTTCTGGGGTTATTCTCTAGATACCATCACGTTTACACTAAACCGAGTCCCATATAAATTGGTTCAAAAGACACCATATGAGATATGGTATGGGAAGTGTCTCAATATGTCTTTTATGAAGATTTGAGGTTGTGAAGCCTATGTGAGAAAGTAGTTTCCTGAAAAGCTTCGACCAAATCTAGAAAATATTATTTTGTTGGATATCCTAAGGAGGCTAAAGGATATTACTTTCATTCCCTATCTGACAAGAAAGTGTTTGTTGCCAGAGATGTTGCATTCCTAGAAAAAGATTCGATTTCCAAAGGAATCAGTGGGAGGAAGGTAGAACTCGAAGAGGTCCAAGATCAACAGGAAAACATTGAACTGATAGATAAATAAGGAGAATCACAAAACATTGTGGAATCTCAAATTCCTCAAGTAACACAAGTGCCTCGTAGATATAGTAGGACTTGCCTTGAACATGAAATATTATGATATCTTGTGACTCATGAAGGCGGTGAATTGGTCATAGATGATGAGCTAACAACCCATCAAGAAGCTATTAAGGGACCAGAGTATGAGAAATGGCTTGAGGCCATGAGATCTGAGATGGAATCCATGTATGCCAACAAGATATGGACTTTGGTGGATCCACCTGAAGGGGTAAAACCCATAGGTAGGGTTGTAATTTGGTGGGGTAGGGTAATGGCTTACCCTTACCCGCATCAGGTTTGTGGGTAAAAGGTAGGGTAATTACCCACTCCCTCAAACCCTTTACCCTACCCTTACTCCTTACCCACTTACCTACAGGGTAAATGGATAGGGTAAAGGGTAAATTGGGTAAAATTAGTACAAACACAAACATATATTATTTCAACAATTGGTGTGTGTAATATTGAATATTGTGAGAACAAATTCATTTTGAATCAAATAATAATTAATTAATTAATCAACATTGTAATTGGACTCAAAATATAAGTACATTATTCATTAGTATTCGGTTACACATGTACTCGTATATGAATATTTAAATGAATAACTATAACAACACGTGTTTCATTAAAAGTCATGCTACGTACAATTTATATAAGTTCATACATATCCCAAACAATGTACTTTGGATGAAAAACTAAATGTCAGTTTGTGTGGCTACCATGAATAAAATACATGTAGAGTTACCTTACTCATTGCAGCAATACAATTTTTCCAAAAGTAATCCACTCGAACGGAGATGCATATCCTACATAACCATCACATAAACTCTTATAATTAAGAAAACAGTATTGAAAACTAAATTTAACACGTCATTTAGTAAAATATATACATTAATACTTTGCATTCAGCACTTACCGATGTAATACACTATGAAGTCGACATGTAAACCAAGTAAAATCTGCATTCAATAACTACATTTAGTTGTAAAAGTATATATGTCAGCTTGTGCGGCTACAAATAATTATATACAAGGGGACAATACCTAAATCGTTGCAGCAATGTAATATTCTAAAACTGATATGTTCATATATTTGATGCATCTACCACATTATCATCACGCATACCAACTGTCAACATGATAGATAAATTTTAACAAGTATATATATATATATATACCCCAAGTAGAAAGTACAAGTGGATGCACACACTCCATCGTTAGATGGCACAAAAAGAAACACTATGTAGGATAGAAACATAAATATCTATTTTAAAATCTAATAAAATAAGAGCATGTGTGTGTATCTGTATGACACAAATTACAATCTCATACTTCAAGTATATATCCAACAAGTTGTAGCAATGAGTAATTCACACTTCAAGCACATATATAGTGAGATAAGTCATCACAATTATAAGTTTCGGTGATGAAATAATTATACATATAATCCAGTTGCAAATTGGAAATTTAGAAATAAATATTGAAGCACATCCATTATCCTCCCCCAAATAAAAGCACACCAATTTTCTCCATAAGAGTGGCGTTGACAATGATATACCTAAAAGAAAGGGAACAAAATACCTTTATGTTTTTTAAAGGGAGATCCTAAAAGTACATAGTTATAACAAAATGATACCAAGAGTTTAATCTTCATCTTCTTCCAAACTTATGGCTTCATTCTCATCAATGGCTTGGCGGACAATTTCAAGTGAACCTTCTTTACCAACATTTTATCCTACATCACGAAAATAATGCATTAACAATATAATACATGAGTATTTTTTAAAGAGAAAATAGTTAAATATTTTACCTCGTAGATCATTTCTTATCCAATCTTGGGTACAAATGATAGCCTCCACAGTTGTTGTCTTCATAGAACTTCTATATTTATCTAGAGCTCTTCCACCAATACTAAATGTTGCTTCAGAAGCTACAGTGGTGATGGGGATGGATAATATATCACGGGCCATCCTTGCAACAATAGGATAGTTTGCTTCATTAAGATTACACCATGATAATATGTCAAATTGAGAATATTTTCCATGCATTGGGTGTATAGCTTCATATGGATACATTTGCAAGTCATTTTGAACAGGCCTAACAACTGACTCTTCACATAATCCTTGGTTGACCCTTGTTGTATAGCTTGACACCTTCGATGAAGCATAGGATACGACATTTCTATTAACATCACAACTTATCTCGTTGTCCAAGGATATTGATTCACTATCAATATATTCCATCAAGGATGCATCTCCAGACATACACCGATACTCATTGTATAAATCAATCAAGTATTTTTTTATATTTTCAATTTGTTTGGTATGCTTGTCACCATAGACTTCCCTCATATTCAACTTATCATATTTCATTTTCAAACAAGGATCAAGAATAGAAGCAATGGCTAAAACCGGACTAGTGACATCCCAATACTTATCAAAAATTTACTTCATCTCCTTACCCATATTGCGAAGAAATTCATTGGAAGAATTATTCAAATCTCTCAAACATATTCGAATAGCACAAATATGGGTGTAAAAATAATTAGCAGAAGGGTATAGAGTGCATGAGAATAGATCCGTGACCTCATAAAAAATTTCTAATAGATCACAAACAAGCTTAGCATTCTCCCATTCTACTTCTTTAGGTAGATGATTAAAGTTAGAATCTCAATCAGCAAAATGAGAGAAAGCACCCTTGAACTCCAAAGATGTTTTCAATATTATGTAGGTAGAATTCCATCTAGTGGAGACATGAACTTTCTCATAGTGCTCCCACACTTTAGATGTCTTATGTCTGCCTTTAGGTTTACCTTCTAATTTGTCGACATCCACACTATGGCTTGCTAAACCCCCACTAGGACCACTTTGTTGAAGACTAGTGCCATGCCCCTCGCTGCTTTTTGGATCCATAAAATCTATAAGAATAAAAAGGTAGACGAGTTGATTTTATAAACACATGGTACAATGTGCTTGTGCGGCAACGAAAAAAAAAGTAGACGAAGCACTTGGTTGTGGGATGGCTTTATGGATTGGTATGAGTTAAATATTGATGTGCCGTTCTATCCGTCTTCAGGTCCGACGAGCAGTCACTCACAGCCAGCCGAGCAGAGTGGTAGCAGACGGAGGCGTCAAGTGTTCAGCCTAAGACCACGCAGACTTGGATGATCGTGAGAGACTCAGAAGGGTGTCGTGCCAGAGAGTCCAACAGAGAAACTGATCGAGCCTTTTTGTTTTGGCAGCGTCAGTTATGTTGGTCTGCCTTGTTTGTGGCCGCCGCTTTTTGCATTTACCGGTTAGGAGACTGCAGACCTTTTTTGTTTTATATATTTATATTCTATATATTATATATATTATTGTAAAATAACGGATAAATGGGTGAAGCGGGGAAGTGTAAGAGCTCTCCCGTTACCCCACCCGCCAGCACAGCGGGTTAACACAGGTATTAACACAGGTAACAGGGAAACGAGTAACAGGTAGAAAAATGCTTCCCCATACCCTACCCTACAGGGTATGGGTGATGGGTAAAAGGGTAATATCCTATCCATTTACAGCCCTACCCATAGGGTGCAAATGGGTCTTTTAAGAAAAAGACCGGCATGGATGGTAAAGTATAAACTTACAAAGGCATATTGGTTGCAAAGAATTTCAGACAAGTTCAAGGTGTTGACTATGACAAAATATTTTCTCCAGTTGCTATGGTCAAGTCCATCAGGATCATGCTTGCTATTGCAGCTTATCATGACAATGAGATTTGGCAAATGGATGTTAGAACCACATTCCTTAACAGAAGTATTGTTGAGGATGTGTACATGATACAATACAACCTGAAGGTTTCATAAATGCAAAGGATACAAATAAAGTCTATAAAATACAAAGGTCAATCTATTGATTGAAGCAAGCAACTCCAAGCTGGAATCTTCTTTTTGATAAGACGATCAAAGAGTTTGGATTTACTCAAAATAAAGATGAACCTTATGTGTACAAGAAGGTTAGTGGGAGCATGACTGTATTCCTCATATTGTATGTGGATGATACACTATTGATGGGGAAGGGCATCCCTACTTTACAAAAGGTAAAGACATGCCTAGGAAATATGTTTTATATGAAAGACTTGGGCTAAGCATCCTATATTTTGGAAATCAAGATCTATAGAGATAGATCTAGAAGGCTTCTTGAACTAAGTCAAAGTACATACATTGATAAAGTGTTGAATAGGTTCAACATGGAGAACTCAAAGAGAGGCAACATGCCCATGGCGCATGGAGTTATCATCTCTAAAGCTCAATGTCCCAGTTCTTGTGAAGAAAGGGAACACGTGAGTAGGACTCCATATGCATATGCAATTGAATCCATCATGTATGCAATGTTATGTACCCGTCTCGATGTCTCATATGCCTTGAGCATGACGAGCAGATATCATTCAGCTCTAGGTGATGCTCACTGGACATCGGGGTTGTCAAGGCGGCTAGGAGGTAGTTTTCATCCTATGGGCGCCTAGTCCGCCTAGGCGCCTAGGCTTTTTTGGGCATTTTTATTTATACTTAATTTTCAGTTACATATTTATTTATTTATACACATGATACTACATGCAATTTTGTAATTATGTGTTCATTAGATGTTGTGATATGTTGAACTTCTATTGATAACTGTTGGGAGGACCATAGGAAGGAGAATTAAGAGGAACTGAATGTTGAAGATAAGTAGAAACTGAACAAGAAAGAAAACATGAAAATATAAAAGAAAAATGCAAGTAAGTTGCTGGAAGAAGTCAGATAAAAAAACGTGCAACAGCAACAGAGGAGACGTGAAGGAAAAAGAAGTTAGATAAATAAAAAATAGTTGTAAAGGAGTTGTTGGGGGACACCTAGGGGGACGAAGAAGAGATCACTAAGCTTTAACAAATACATGCAAACAGCAACAGCTGTTTGAGATGTAGTCATGTAGGAGCAAGAATAAGTAAGAAAAAGTAGAAGAAAACTTGCAAATAGAAGTGGTACTAGTAGTCTAGTAGACGTGCGAGCAGGAGATGCAAGTAAGAATCTGAATTTCTGATATGAGTAACAAGGAAATAGCAATAAGAGGGGACATAGAAGTAACAAAAATTTAGATGCAATAGCAGGAACAGGAAATGAAGGAGAAATTGCAAAAAAAGAAAAGAAAAGAAGCTAGAATAGGAGACACAAGAGGAAATAGAAAAAAAATCAAAGAAACAGTAGTATAAAAGGACTGATTTTTTTGCAACAATTGCAGCAAAATCGCCTAGGTTGTCCGCCTTGACCGCCTAGGCGCCCGCCTAGTCCGCCCAACCCACCTAGTTTTCCCAACTCACCTGTGACCCCTAGGCGCCTAGATTTGAGGGACCTCTGGAGCGCCTAGGACGCCTAGGCGCCGCCTAGGCGCCCGCCTTGATAACACTGTTGGACATCTTTGAAAAACATCCTTAAGTACTTGAGAAGAACTAAGGATCAATTCTTTGTCTATGGTGGAGAGGAAGAGTTAGTAGTAAAGGGTTATATCGATGCAAACTTCCAGACTGACCAAGATGATTACATATTAGAATCTCGATTTGTATTTTGCATCAACAACAGAGTTGTCAATTGGAAGAGTTCCAAGTAAGAGAAAGTTACCAATTCTACAACAGAGGCCTAGTATATTGCCGCATCTAATGCAGCAAAGGAGGTTGTTTGGATCAAGAAGTTTATATCTAAACTTAGGGTAGTTCCAATCATCAGCAATGTAATTGAGCTATATTATGACAACATTAGAGCTATTGCATAAGCTAAAGAACCCAGACCGCATCAGCATTGCAAGCATATACAAAGGCATTTCCATCTCATACAAGAAATCGTACAATGAGGAGATGTGATGATTTATAGAGTATCAACCGAGGATAATGTTGTTAGCTCCATGACAAAAGCACTTTCGCAGCAGAAGCATGATGGTCACGTTAAATATGCAAAGAGGTGGGATCACCCTCTCACTAAAAATTTGAAGAATAAAATATCCATTCCAAACACACTCAAATGTATGCTAGAATAGGTGCTAAAATTTTCAAACTTCAATAAATGATATTCAAAACAACCAAAGTATAGCAGCGGAATAAAAATAATGACTATATTCAATTTTCATAAAAGATTACAAAAGTACATCATAATATCACATAAGGGTTTATATGTATGATACAACATAAGGATCTAAGTAGAGGGAAATATAAACCATAACAACTTTGTCTCCAAGATTTAACTCCTTAAGCTAGTCCAAAACTTCATGCCTTATCATCCAAGCCCTTCACCTAGGGTTGGAAGCATACTCCGGCAAGAAGAGAAAATAGATGACATCAGCAAAGGTTGGTATGTAAATACTAGATAGGAAATTGAGCAATATATTGAATACAGGACATCAAATATAAAAGGCTTCCCATAGAAAGGATAAGGACCACCCAAATGAGTATCAAGAGAAAAGGAATTGAAATCATATGATAATAAAAGAATACTTGCCATTAATAAAATATAAAGATTGTGCCACACAAGCACATGTAAAGAATTAGGGCACACACCCCATATCATCAACTTGCATGCATGTGAGATAAACATAACCCTATAACAATATAAACACAAAGGCGGTCAACTCTCATAAACTTGAAACCTGATAGAGAAAGGAATATTGTCAATCTCCCAAATATATAAAACATGGGCCAAGAATCACACATATTGCCCTGGGTACACTAGTACATAACCGACCTTTAGTGTCAGTTATTTAAGGCCTTTAGTGTCGGTTTCTAAGCGACACCTATGTGGGCGACACTAAAAGCCCAGTTGTTACGCGTCGGTTCAAAAATCGACGCCAAAACCCTTCGCGCGCCACCGAAAACGCGCCAGTAGGGCACTATAGGCGTCGGTTATTAGAAAAGAAACCGACGCCATATACCTTCGCGCCACAGAAGGGCGCCATCTTGGGTACTATCAGCGTCGGTTATTAGATAAGAACCGACGTCATATAAACACCAACACGGCCGTGCTGGCCAGCACGGCCGTGGTGTCTGGTCCGCTGCCACGGCCATGCTGGCCAGCACGGCCGTGGTGTTAAGGAAATAGACGTTGGTTACTATTAGAAACTGACACTGTAACGATGTGGCGTCGGTTTTATACAAATAACCGATGCCTATTTTTTATTTTTTTTCTGTCAGTCTGTAGACCTGCTGTATGGCTGGTCGCAGGATGAGAAACCTGCAGTTCAGTTATGAACTGCAGGTTTTACGACATCCATTGATATCAGCCAACAACAGGCCACAAACCTGCAAAATTAACAACAAAAATATTCACACATTTAGCAATGCAACTTGCAGTTCCATTTGATTTTCACACATTTAGAAACATTCATGTAGCTAGCAATCTGTAGTTCTATTCATTTTCACATTCACACATATAGAAACATTCATATAGCAACCAACAGTTTCATTCATTTTCACTCAGACACTTGTAGAAACATCCAGACATGTAGAAACATTCACACATATATTATAATTCAGAAATTCATTTACAAAATATCATTCTTTAGTCATTATTTGCTATCAACATCCCAATTATATCTTAAATCCCCCACTACTTGTATGGCTGTTACCCATTCTTCTCTTACTTCATTTAATTCTCCCATCATATAGGGAGCATGTACATCTGGTAAGGCCATTCCTGTAGTGTGGTCAGTTTTAAACACCTGTAAAGAGAATGATGTATATATATAATTAATGAGTTATAAATAAGATTGATATATTTCATATTATATATCTAATGAGACTATATAATACATCAGCAATACAATCGATGTCCATTGCGGCATATTTGATAATCATGTGCATAAATCGCATCACATAGTATCCACATGCCCATCTGTTGTCTTGTGTAGCACACTATAAATTCAAACATACAAAATATTAAAAAATACAACTAATTAAGCATTGTTCACATAAATAATATATACATATATTACAGTCGGGAACTTACCTTCACGTTCTTCCAAATTATTGGTTGGTTCTTTTTCGTGGGGACCTTTCCTCCAGCCTTTTTGAACTCATCAAAACCCCTACATGTTAATGTAACACAGTACATTGCATAATTAAATAGTAATGTAACAACATATGTTAACGGATATGAAAATGAAATATTTCTCACCGGAATAATGCCATTTTCATTATGTGTCCATATTTTGTATTCAATTTACTCCCCTTAGGATCTAGATAATAGACAGTGAACGTCTCGGGGACAATAACCAGTAACTCCCAATGCATACCACTAGAGGTAAAAAAGTTAAAAATTAATAACTCAAAATCCACAATAAAAATATAATTTTCTTAAGTCCAAATTATAATAAGCAAAGTAAACTTACTCTATATTGAATGGAGCCATTATCATCATCTTCTTATTTTGAGCAAAAATTGTAAAAACCTCACAGCAGTATTGTTGAACTAACGGAGGGTCTTTAGCTACTAGACTAATCAAAGATGGAATCAAAAATCCTACATGTTCGAATGCAAAATCTGCACATATCTTGTCTAAGTAGCTGCAAAATATGTATTAATTACGTATGCATTAATAAATAAGAAACCAGATCACCGAATCCTACACAAGGTATGTGGATGTATAAAGAAGATCTCACCTTATCCATATCTCTATCACATATGTATTTAGCTAATCATATCAAAACAACTCCAAAATATCTTGTATAAATAGTTTGCTTTCGTATGATTGACCTGTAACATCTGAATCTATAGAAATAGTTATAGGGCAATTTATATCATGTTCACCTAACCATATTGCCATACCCCTATAGTTAGGACCTAACGGGACAGGTAGGTCCTGTGGAACCCAACTGGGTAATGTAGGAGGTGGAAGTGGAGGCCTAGATGTTGTGGGTGTCTTCTTTTTAACCTGTATATATATATATAATAATAATTTCAGATCAACTGACATCATATACACACACTAACAATTTAACGTAATGTAAATTTACCATACAATTTCAGTAAAGATGACATCCGCTTTTAGCCACAATATCACTCTGCCTTCTGCCTCACCAAGCGTTTCACAATCTGGGTGGGCATATGGCAATGGAAGATCCATCTACTTGGGGAATATATGTACCGGGCTCACACGAATCCAACCAGCTGGTAATGGAGACCCGTGAAACATTTCTCCTGGTAGGGATGGGTAAGCCGACGCCTCTGCAACGACATATTCATTAACTTTTAGACGGCATGGCTTCAACCCCTACAAATTTTTGTGTAAAGAATGTTATATACATATATATAGATCATCTTTTTTTGAAACAACTACAATTTCATATATACATATCATCTAGAATTAAAAAAATAGTTACTATGTCATAAAAATACTTACAGCGGATTTGCTAGGTGGTGGGTCTACAGGATTACTCCCAACCTCTGCAGTAGGAGTAGAGCCTACAGTAGGAGACACCATAGGTATTGTCTGGTAAGTGGCAGTCTGAGATGCCTGCCACTTTTTCATTGCTTCTTCGAGTTTCCTATCAAATAGCTTATCTACATATACATGGATAAAAGAAACGTCAAATTCTAATTATTGAATTCTCTTTTACAGTAACATCTACAAGGAAAAAATATGTTACCTCTTCTTGTGAAAGTCCCACTTTTGGGACATGTTTGCGCTGGGATGGCCCAAAAAAGTTTTGATGCCCACACCAGCGCCTGCATCCCTAACACGTCCAGGATGCTCTGGGTTACCCAGAGCAATTGTCAATTCATCCCTTGTGCCCTCAAGGATGAACTTACCTTGTTTCCTCAACTCGTGCAGCTCCCGCTAATTGCCAAAACAAAAATTTGTAATTAAGTAAACACCACAAATAATCAATATTCGAACGATTGCTGTAAGAGTTGTATTTTACCATTTTTGCAGCCGCCTCAGCAGTTGCGGGCTTCCTTATTTCTCTCTTCTTATTTTGCCTCCCAGCTATCCAGACATCATGGCGAGGCAGAGGTGTGCTACCTATAGTGGAGGACTCCTGAGTAGCAGTAGAATGAGCAGTAACCTCAGACTGTAGTCTTTGGCGAATGCATGCATACCCCTTTGGACCCATTGTGTGGTCATGCACATTCAGTACACGCCTTGATCTTTGTGCCTCACTGAGGGCCTAGTTAGTATGCACATTAATGATTTGGTTAGTAACAGTAAATGTTAATCTTGAATAGGTGAATACAACATATATTAATGAGATTGGGACTGACGCCTAATACCTTGAATTCATCAGTTTGTCTTGAAGCAACAAACGCGTCCCATTCTTCTTTGTCTAGGAAGTTCCACTGTTCAGTGGCTGTCTTCTTCCTCTTGTCAGCTTCTTTTATGTATTCTCGGGTGATATTTGTCCTATAGTTCCTTAGGACTCTCCCACAGCGTTGCATCACGCATTTACGATGCAGCTTTTCATCCAATTCAAATATACTCTGCAAATTAGAATTGCTATTAACTAGTATCCAAAAAATTAGTAATCTACAAAATAGAATTGCAAATTAATAATAACTCACGCATAAATCCTTCCATATTACGTCTTTCTTCTCCTTAGAAACTTTATGCCAAGAATCTATCTTACAACCGCAATGGCTACGAGTAACATACCCAAGATATGAAACAAATGAATTGTGATTCACACCAGATGCATTTCCTGCATTATCAAAATCCACAACAAGTTTGGTTCCATTGCCCTTTTGTGCTATTAACTTCTTCATCATAGTGATGCCCCTTCTCTTGTCAACTTTTTAGTGTTGCTGATCAAGTGCCTCAAGTGCTTCAGATGGTACATGTGCATCATCAACCTAAAATTTGACAAAATAAACACATTTACAAGATATAACTATAAATGGACATATAGATATAAATATATGATATATTTTTAAAACTTACATTGTGAGGCGGCGCATTGATGTCCTCACCCTCACGGTAATCATCAGCACGGTCATCAGGAGAATGCTCATCCATCTGAAAATTCACATTCACATTGTAAAGTTCACATTGTAAAGTAATTCAAATTGTAAATCTCACATTGTAAAGTTCACATTCACATTGTAAAGTAATTCACATTGTAAAGTTCACATTATAAAGTAATTCACATTGTAAAGTTCACATTCACATTGTAAAGCTCACATTGTAAAGTTCACATTCACATTATAAAGTAATTCACATTGTAAAGTTCACATTATAAAGTAATTCACATTGTAAAATTCACATTGTAAAGTTTACATTCACATTGTAAAGTTCACATTCAGAAAAATAAAACATATAAAAAAATATAAACATGCCTCTAATATTGCGATTTTTTATCAATTAACAATCCTTCATTGTGATCTCCGCGCACATACAAGTCATCATTAGCTTCAATATTTTCTGGTGTTGGCAACCCAACTGAGAATGGACTGGAGTCATCATACTTATCATAGTATTGTTCTTCATCTATATGATCTTTAATGAACTGTCTTTTACCATGAAGAACAACCGACCATTTATCATTTGCAGGATCATCGATATAAAATACTTGTTTTGCATGTGATGCCAATATGAATGGTTCATCCTTCTCGCCAATCTTTTCAAAGTTCACTAAAGTGAAACCCAATTCATCCACTATAACTCCTTTGGTGTTATCAACCCAATTACATTTGAAGAGCGGAATTCTGAAATCTATGTAGTCAAACTCCTATATGTCTTCAATGACACCGTAATATGACATTTTAGCTTCACGTGGACTCTTATCCTTTGCACTTGCAAAAAACATAGTCGATGCTTGAAGGGTGACCCCATTGTTTTGGACGACACTCTTATCATCTTGGCGCTTTGTGTAATATGTGAATAAAGAACTCCAATAAGGAAGATCCCAAAATATTGACTTCTTCTTGAATAAAGATTTGTCACTCTATGTGTCCATAGTACATTGTGATCTCTTACCAAATTCATTGACAAAGTCTTTTACTCTTTCATAAACAACCTCCCCTGGTATAGGTTTAGGTGCACTCCGTTCCTCATTCAATCCATTGAATGCTTTGTGCTTCCTACGATACAGATAAAATTTTGTAAGAAACCTTCGATGACCGAGATATACAGTCTTACCGCCATGTTTTAGTTTTGTTGAATCAGTGTTCTCTTCACATATAGGACACTCTTTAGCTCCTTTGACACTATATCCAGACAAATTCCCATATGCTGGAAAGTCATTAATAGTGCAAAACAACATAGCATGCAAACGAAATGTCTCTCTTCGTGAAGCATCATAGGTCATCACACCTTCACCCCAGAGTTTCTTTAAGTCATCAATCAGAGGTTCAAGATAAACATCGATGTCATTTCTAGGTTGTTTCAGGCCCGATATCAACAACGACAGCATTACGTACTTATTTTTCATACACAACCAGGGAGGAAGATTGTATATAACAAGCATGACTGGCCAAGTGCTATGTTGGCTGCTCAATGTCCCGTACGGATTCATCCCATCTGTACAAAGCCCAAGTCTTAGATTCCTGACTTCTTCACCAAATTCAGGGTACAATAGATCAATCTTCTTCCATTGTGGGGAATCAGATGCATGTCGTAGGATCCCATCATTATTTTTCTTAACATCTGCATGCCACCTCAAATTCTTCGCATCTATCGGATTGGCAAACAAGCGTTGAAACCGTGATATTATAGGTAGATACCACATCACCTTGGAAGGAGAACCAGTTTTGGACTCCCCCGAAGTCGTCAATTTATACCGTGATGCACCACATTTTGGATAATCTTTCAAATCCACATAGTCCGTTTGAAATAATACACAATCATTCGAGCATGCGTGTATCTTCTTGGCATCCATTCCCATTGGGCACAACAATTTCTTTACCTGGTATGTTGAGATTGGCAGCTCATTTCCTTCAGGAAGCATTTCTTTCAACAAAGTCAACAATGAAGTGAAGCTTTTGTCGCTCCATCTATGGTTAGCTTTCAACTTATACAATCTCAACACAGCGCTAAGCTTCATAAAGTTAGTACAATCTGTGTATAACGATATCTCAGTATCATGCACAATGTTTCTAAAAATTGGAGGTGGATCGGTGTGCTCTACCCCACAACTATCCAGCATCGCATTAACGATGTCTACTAGAACTGGTTCATTCACATCTACGTCATCGTAGGCAATTTCTTCTTCCACACAAGCATTGCTATCGACATCCACTGGTTTCGGGTTTGAAATCTCTCCATGCCAGTGCCATTCTGTATAGCCTTGTATAATCTCGTTGCACATGACATGACTTTTGATTTCGTCACCAGTGCTGACTTTCAAGTTGTTACCGCAATGCCTACATGGACAGTAGAACCTATCTCCAGGTTTTTTCCTATGTTCCTCGGCAAATCTAATAAACTGGTCAAGACCAGAAATAAACTCTGGGGTGCAGCGATTGCGAATGGACATCCATGATCTATCCATTCTATGATCAAAGAGAAATCAAATATACATTACAACAAGATTAGGGTCTATGGTCAATAGATTAGAGTTTTTGCATGGTTAAAACTTTAGGCCAACAAATACATGTGTTGTCATTCTTATATATAATAAATGTGTACCACCTATCCCATTCTTGAACACCTAATCTCACTAGTAAGTGTATAATGTGTATTGGGTTTTCAAGAAAATTTCGGCAGCATTTCCCCGTTGTTCTCTAAGTACATATGTACTTAGAGAACAAATGGGAAAATGCTGTCAAAATTTTCTTGAAAACCAAATACACATTATACACTTACATCCTAAGTGAGATTAGGTGTTCAAGAACAGTCTCAAACCGGGGACTATCTAAGATTTACTCCTAATGAGTATATCTTGGACGGGTTTCTAGGCCAACAAATACATGTGATGTCATTCTTATATATAATAAATGTGTACCACCTATCCCATTCTTGAACACCTAATCTCACTAGTAAGTGTATAATGTGTATTGGGTTTTCGAGAAAATTTCGGCAGCATTTCCCTGATGTTCTCTAAGTACATATGTACTTAGAGAACAAACGGGGAAATGCTACCGAAATTTTCTCAAAAACCCAATACACATTATACACTTACATCTTAAGTGAGATTGGGTGTTCAAGAACAGTCCCAAACCGGGGACTATCCAAAATTTACTCCTAATGAGTAAATCTTGGATGGGTTTCTAGGCTAATGAGTACATATCCACTACATGTATTTGCTCACTTACATTGCATCACTCACAATTAGAGCATTATTCAATAATAAATCAAGAATTCAATAGTTTCAAACATGCAATAATTCACAATTAGAGCGATAAGATTCACTTTGTACAAACATACATGGCATAATTCAGGCACAATAGCAGGTGTGCTCATTGACCCGATTCAACAATATAAGAATAATTTTAGAAGAGTAATGTAGCACAACATTATAGGCTATCTGATTATAATTGAGCAATATAGCACAAAATCAACCAACATGGCCGTGCTACCAACACGGCTGTGCTGCCCAGCACGACCGTGCCAACCTGTGATTTCACACACCTCGGTCACGGAGCAGGGTACCTACTTGAGGGCAGAGGAAGAAAAGGAGGAAGAAGAGCAGAGTAGGTACCTTCGGAGGCGTTGGCGGGGAGAGTAGCAGCAGCGAGCAGCAGGAGCAGGAGAGCAGGTCGCCGGAGCAAGATAGAAGGTCATCGGAGAAGGAGAGAAGGCCGTCGGAGCTGGGGGCAGAGGGCAAGCGGCGGCGGAGGTGGGCAGAGGACCAGCCAAGCGAGCGGAGCAGCGCGCGGCCGGAGTAAACAGCGGCGGAGGTGGGGGCAGAGGAGAAATCACCAGAAATCGTCGGACGACCAAACCCTGGAGTAGCAGCGCGAGACAATGAATGAAACAAAGAAAGGGGAAGAGTCGGGCTCGCGCGGGTGTTGTTAAGTTATCAATCGGCGTCGGTTATTAAAAACAACCGATACGTAAAACTAAAGGTGTCGGTTCTACAAACACACCGACACCTATTGTCAATGATAGTCATCGGTTTTTACTAGAAAAAAAACTGACGTCTATCTACATATGCTGATTAAAAAATTTGTTCTCGATTAATGACCACAGTCGTCGGTTTCTTTCCCAAATCGACGCTCAAAGGGGTGTGAAAAATTTCCCGGGAAAACGCACGAAAACCCATAAGCGTCGGTTATTGTAGTAAAACCGACGACCAAAATATGCCCAATTTCTGTATCACGAATAACCTTTCATCGTCGGTTTTTTAGTAAATAACCGACGCCATATGTCAAATTTTGGAGGTAATTTTTTTCACGCGAAATTTTGGATTTGGCGGTTAATTTTAGGCGTCAGTTTATTATTCGGGAACCGACACTGAATAAAAGTGATACATGTGTCTGGTCGCCCTTCACAGATAGATGTCGGCTTTTTTATTAAACTGACGTTTTAGGTTTTAGGTGTCGGTTTATTTATACAATTGATGCATTTAAAAGTGACGTTATAAGCCATTTCTGTAGTAGTGGTATGAGGTTCATATCCATCCCAAAAGAGTAGGAAATATCACATCTGCTCGGCAGGAAATAACACATCTGTCATAAAAACCAATGCAATCACACTACTCTAGTGCTACTGAATCACATAGCATGTTAAATGTAGAAGCAAGTAGAAAGTATAGTCATAATATATAAACTAGTCACCACATAAGTGACCAACATATACATCCACCTCATAAGTGGGCAAAAGACATCACATGTCATCTTTTAGAGTTCCATCATGAACAAAGCATAAGATAAGAGTTCAAAAGAATATCCATGATCACATGATCAATATCAAATAAGTCAGTTCACATGAACCATGATTTTCAAAAGAAAACACATTGTGTATAGGCTAATGTCCATAGGACAAAGATAATGAATAAGCATAGGTGAAGTGCTCAACATAGAAGAATAGGGGATACATCATACCTCAACTTCAGAGTCTAAACAGTCCAAGTCAGTCCTATATCCAAGCCTGGGCCTCCAAAGAACCTCTAGGAAAGGTGGACAGGTCCAATAAGTAAGGTTCCCAAGCTTATAGAGGTTGGTTTCTCCAACAAAGCTCCTATCTTGAGCAAGAAGCACCTTCTCCACTTTAGAGGTGAGAAACCCTAACAAATGAACATGGAGATGGGGTGTTTAAGGGCTCTAGGTGGGGTTTCACCATGGAAGGCCATGGTTCCGACCTGGAGGAAGGTGGAAGGAAGACTAACAACATGAAAATAGGGAAGGAAAGGATGATACTTACTAGTTTTGGTCAAAATCACCAAGGAGGAGCTTAAGAAATCCTAAATAGAGAAATTCGGAACCCTATGAGCCTTCTTCACCAAGGTAGACACCTCCTTTTACCTTGGGACAACACCTTCGTGGCAAAATAGAGTAGGAATGATTCTCTAAGCAAGAGTAAATAATGGAGAACAAGAGTTTTTAAATTGGAAGTTGGGAAGGGGTAGATATGGCTATATAAAGAAAGAGGTCAAGTATGAGGCGTCTATGAGATTTTCCATGTGTCATGTATAAGGGTGTCCATGGACATGAAAGCCATTATGGATAAGGAAGAAGTCAAGCACAAGGTGTCAAGTTACTTTCCATTTGTCCAATGCTAAGGGTGTTTATGGACATGCAAACCTTTATGGATAAGGAATAAGTCAAGCATGAGGTGTCCATGGAGCTTTCCATGTGTCATTAGCCTAGGGATTTCATGGCCATGCAAGAGGACAGCTCATAGAGGCTTATTGAATATCAAATTTCAGTTTATGGACACTTATAGGCCATCCCAACCTACTTCCAATTAAAGAAATAACATCATTTGTTGATAGCTTTTAAAGATAAGCTCATTTATAAAGAGGGTAATCCCTATAATGCCCTTGGAGAGAAACACCTTCAAGCCAAGGTGCAACTAGGTGCCCTATGGTTCAAAAACTCGAGAATGGTAAGGAAATATATAAATATTATAATGCATGTGACAATTTGCAAAGAAAACCTCCCAATTGGGTAAATTGTAGAAAAGTCCAGAATGTACCTAAAATTGCATAACTTGCACAACCAACATCCAAATTGGACCAAACTTCATCCACAAGTTATCTTTGATGTGTTGAATATTAATTTGTCATTATTTCCATATTTTGAAGTTATATAATCACATTATTCATTATTTATTCCTTTCACTCATTTTCTATCTCCTAAACTTATCCTAATATTGGGGGCGAGGGAGTAGCTCAAGTGGTGCGGCTCGACAATCCCCTATGAAGGGACCGGGGTTCGACTCTAGGTGAAAACCCTCGGGGTGCAATAAAGGCCCCACGTTACTAAGCGTGCCGCGGTGCCCCCATGTATGCGGCTGGTTCCGGGGTTTACCCTTGGCTGGGTGGGGTCCAATTGTGGCCGATCCCGGGAGGGGTTCCTCGTTATAAAAACAAAACTTATCCTAATATTTCAAGGTTGTCCAAATTAGATGAAATTTGACATGTAGACTAATTTTGATATGTAGATTTCAAATTTTAAGTTTATTTCCACTTTTGAGACTTCTTTTTATGAGATATGTCATATGGCCCATTAACAACCCATTATCTAAATTATTCATCCAATTAAGTTCCTTATCTTCATATTACCACCAAAATGAGTTCTATGGCATATTATATGTATCCATTATAAACCTAAGATTAATGTTAGAATATTAGGTTACATTAAGGTGATCTATACATGCATTAGCTCATTGGGGTTATACTAAACATCTATTTAGGTCTAACCTTCAACCTTGTTTGGCTAAGTCCAAAATGTCAACTTCCAGGGTAGGGTCTGAGATCTAGTATGTTACAAAATCACTTGGAATGGGATTCATGGGTGATTGGATATAAGTAAAAGTGGGGGTTTATTTGTATGTATGCCCAGAGAGCCAATCATATGATGATTGTAATGACATAACTTGTAAATTATTTGATTAATAATAAGGGAATCTTCCAATTTATTTTGTTTAATTTAATTATGAGATAATGAAGCAACATAATGAATATCTAAAGAATAATATTACTCAATGACATATGTATTTGGTTTGATGACCTAAACAATGAGGTCATACAGATGCCAAGAGTACATACATTCTTTTTATGTCCCTAGTCAGATGTTATTGTGGAAGGCAGATAGGCAATAATAACACATAAGACTAGATTGTGTGTTGGCTGATGACAAAATCTCATTAGTCATGATATGTGATATCGAGCCAAACATAGATACTTGTTAGCGAACAATGTATCAGGCAGACCCACCATAAGAGTGACACATGGAAACCATAATTGGTAGTCAGAATCATCTCTTATGTTGTTGGTGGTGATTGTGGTTCTTAGACATGAAATCACTACACTCATCACATGTTGTTTGGTGTACATTGACATCATCCACTGTGATTCTGAATAAGGGTTGCCATAAATGTAATACCCCTGACTTGGGTTATGGCCTAACCCTAGAAGTTTTGCTTAAACAAGACACTTGCCAACCGGTTCTAATCTTTTGAAAAGTAATTAAGGCTTCTTGTGAAGTTGTTTTCAAAGTTTGATCTTAATTGCAAACTAATTGTGCATTATATGAAAGTCTGAGTGAAAAGTGCAATTTACCCAAGATAAGGGGTTACATTGAAAAATGTCACATTTGGAATGTGTTTTAAGTGTTTATTATCTCAATAAAGAGAATGATGATAAGTGGTGGCTTGTGGAAATCCTAAATCCTAAGTTACAACTCGTTTGAACAATGCTAGTACCTTGTACACCAATTTTGGTACAATTTGTAATTTACCCAATATGTAGGGTTAAAATGTAAATTACCACATCTAGAGTGTCCCTACTCCCTATATGTATCTTTTAGAGGAAATAGAAAGAAGGGGGCGCTATGTTTGAATCACCATTGAGTGGTGATACTCTTGGTAATGAAAGACCAAGAATGAGTTGAAGACAAGAGCCTTATATGTGTTGTATCGAGTTGTAGACTTGATATAAGGAGCCCTATCAGACAAGGGGCCAAAGTAGGAGCCTCCTATCAGTTTTTTGAGCCATGGAAAATTTCATGATGGGAAGAGCACCTCAAAGAGGTGGCCCGTGATGAGTTGCAAAGTTCCTTATAAAAAGTGTATCGGGTTGCTTATTTGATGAGATAAAGATGAGATAACTTGCCCAACAAGATAAGTAAGGGTCGAGATATTGTCTCTAGGTTATCCTCAAGACTCTTGCATGGAAATATATACATGTTTGCATGCATGGCCACATGTCAACCATGCATAGCGATGTGTCATCTAGTAGCATGAGGGAAAGACACCTCATATATGCTTTATCTCATGAAATCAAGTATATATACTTCACCTTTCACCAACTTATGAAATTTTACGATCCTCATAACCATTCCCCTTGGAGGTATCGTGCAAAGACCCTTAGGTATCGTGTAAAGCAGCTAAAGGATCTAGGAGATCTCAAGCACCAAGCTTTAGGTAAGGCTTTGGTCACCTTCAACCTTGGTTGAAGTAGGATATCGGGTTATGGATATTCTTTTCTTTCCTTCTTCACCAAGTGCTTAACTATGGTGATCTCTTGTCCATGGAGGAGTTGTGAACAAGCCCTGGACCTTGGAGAAGTTCTTCTTCATCCTTAAGACGTGGATATTTGGAGCTTGGAGCTTTAAAGTTGTTCACAAGGCGGGTTATATAACTTGAACTCTATCATGTTATTATTCATCACCTAAATTGCTATACTTAATGAACTACTTTTAATTCAGAAAATCTTTTGAAATAGTTGATGAATTTATGAGTTCTAGTACTTGCTTAGACTTATTGCCATGCACTATAACAGATAGAATAAAGGTCTAGGGCTTGAAGAAGATGGTATCACTTCATAAAGTGATATCAGGTTCGAACACCCAAACAAGTAGCTCTTACCCGATATGGTAATATACATGCAGTAGTTGCACGATATGTTTGTGAGATTATATCTCCTTGCACGATATGGAATGAAGTTCCTACCTTGGAATGTGATATGGTATTATACATAAACCTCTTGCACGATAGGAAGTCAAGTATAGACTCCATGCACGATACAAGGTTTAAATGTATACTTGTAAGATTGATATAAAACCCTAGTTTGGGTAACCCGATATGAGTAAGTTAGAAAGTATCCCTTGCATGATATGATCATGTAATATACACTTGTACATGATTAACTGAAGCATACATCTGATGCACGATATGATGGATCGAGTATACATTTATGCACAAAATAAGATATGGATTAAAATATAAGGTGTAACCCGATATGGTTGGAACACCTCAACCCGATAAGAAATCCGAGATGGGGTTAAACCGATATGCAAATACATGATAGCTCATACACGATATGAGTTATGTACTTGCATGATATGGGAGATACCTACTTACCCATTATGCACAATACAAGTTCAAGACTATATCTCTTGCACGATAAAGAGATAGAGAACACTCTAAACAGTATAGAGTTGAGTAACCCTAGGTGATGGGTAAGCCGATATAAGTGGTGAGTGATACCACATGATTGATATGGATGATATCTCTTGGTTGATAGGAATAGAACCTACTCCTACCTTGTGAACGATAAGAGGTTCAGCTCATACTTCATGCACGATATGGCATAATTTACCTAAGTTGGTGGGAAACCCTAGATAAGGGATTGAACCTAATACACCCTACCCTTTGTGTGATGGTTTGTGGTATGAGAATATAATAAGACACCTAGATTGTCAAGTAACTATATGACAAGTTTTATCCTTGAAAGAATGAAGGAGTCATGAGTCTAAGGGTCTACCTAACATGGTAACCCGATATGTCACCCGATATGTAACCCGATATGTTGCCCAATATGGATACCTGATATGATAGTCCTAAAGGGAAACCGATATGGTATCTTGTGTATACCACTAAAAGGGTATATGATGAGGCATATGCTTTATTCCCGATATGGGGCACATCTTATGCACGATATGGCACCAATCACATAGCTTATACCCGATGTGGGGTCAAGCACCTAGCTCATACCCGATACAAAGCTTATTTGAAATGATAAGATCTGAGTGATAGTCCATCCGATATGGGTACATGATATGTTAATTAGGGGATACACCCTAAAACATGACATGGTGATGTGGTTATACCACATGCCCAATATGGATACATGACATGAAGTAAAGAATGTGGTTTAAAGTATAATATGATAATACACACATCTTGATACCCAATATGATAGAGACACTCCAATCATGAGTAATTGACTGAGTAACATATGTTGAATGTGGTGTTAATCAAAATATGATGTGAATTGTTAATGATGGAATAATATTCCTCAAGCGGAGGATTGAACCAAAAGTATGATGTAATTAATATCCTAGTGAAGATGAGAGAGAAACTCATACTTTGTGTTGATAATCATTTAATGATAAATGATGAAAATAAATAAGTATGATTGAATACTTATGATATCAATATATGCTCCTAGATGTTTGGAGTAATGAATTAGGGTTGCACTGATAATATGAACTTGAAACCCTATTCGGCTATAAAGGGAAACCCTAACCCTAATAATGGGAAGGTTGTATTTCTCTTATTGAATAAGCCTTGTGAGGCATGTTAAATGCTTATATGATAAGTATAAAGTTTAATGGGCCTTGTGAGCCATGTGTATAGTTTTTCCCTAGTGAGAGGTGACAAGATGTTAAATGGGCCTTGTGAGCCATGTGTATAGTTATTTCCTAGTGAGAGGTGACAAGATGTTTAATGGGCCTTGTGAGCCATGTGTATAGTTGTTTCCTAATGGGAGGTGACAAGATACTTAATCAAACCATGTGAACTATGTGAAATACTTGTACAACAAGTAAAATGAATACCCGGTCTGAGGACCTAGAGGTAATAGTTACATGTTACAGAGGTAACAATGCTATGTGATGATCTAGGGGTTTGAATACCCAGATCCAGTAATCATGATGATAATGATATGAAGGGATGAGGATCCCCAGTAATGTGATAAGAGATTGAGATCTAAAGTATCAAGTATCTGAATGTGTTTTAAAGACTTGAAAAGTACATGATAGATCTATTACACTTTCTTTGTAGCATTTGTTGTGATTAATAATCATGACTTGTTTGATGCTAAAAGAATGTTGTAATACATGTAATACATCACTAGGAACTATAAAACATTGCCCTGACCATAGATCCATCAGTGTCAGAACTTGTTGAATAGTGAAATGGGTTTCCCACGGCATAACCCGAAATGTATATTTTTGAATATGTAGGGGCATGGAGCCTAAGTGTCCATGACTCAGTAATTTCATAAGAACGTCTCAATAGAGCACGATGAACTGATCTGTGGCTCAAAGCATGGTGCCTATGTGACCATGGCTCAGAGTATGGTGCCTAAGTGACCATAACTCAATAATTGGGGATGGTTGTTGTAGATGTTCCACTAAGAGAGCACAGTTGATGATGTAACTCTAAGCGAGGATGCCTATGTACCCTGGCATAGCTATATTGCAGCTGACACGAGATGGCATGCTAAGCCTAAGTGGTCTCGTACTGACCGAGACAAGGGAGGTCATGGAAACTGACTCTTCCATTGACCTTGTATGGTACCGACTTGTGAGAAGTTTGTGGTCGGTTGGAGATGAACGGGGTATGCTTCATCTCCTCAAGGCATAAGTGTGATTGTAAAATATGTTCAGCTGTGTAGTATATCTGCTTAAGGATCAAATATGGAAAACATTGTTTGATGCACAACTCAGTTATACATGTAGGTTGATAGATGTTATTTATGATTCTTTACATTCCTTGCAAAGCATATAGATGAATAATGATTCTACCATGGGTAGATGCAATGTTCTTCTTGAGAAAGGAGATTATCTTATTCTATCCATATAATGATTAATCATGCATGTTAATATAAAAGAACCTTGCTCAATTTTTATAATGTTTATCATCAATAATAATATGGTCGACGGAGAGTTATATCTCTCACTGGGACAATTGTCTCACCCTGTGCGATCCACAATTTTTAAGTGGACAAGCACGAAGCGGTGGAGATCTTTCTATAGAGGAGGAACAACAGCTGAGGCAGTAGTGACATCTAAGGTTGAGTGTACTGTCTGTCATGTCTTGTAGATAGAAGTCATATGTGTCGTATATGTACTCTCAGGTCTTTGGAGTTGGTTCGTAATGGATTCATGAACAATATGAGATTTTAGCTTGTATGCCTTGAGGTTTTATATTGCTCCAGTATGTATTTTGATAGAGCAACTATTATATGTTGTCCTCAAGATGAGATGAAACAATGTTGTACAATGTAAATCAAGATATGTATGGGTTTTGAATCTTTCAGTAAAAGTTTTCTGATCAAGGATCTCCATGTAAAATGGTTTTAAATTTTAGTGGTTTTTTTATTAATCTGTTGATTATGTTTATTCCACTTAATTAGTAACAATTTGTTTGTCGGTTTGATGATGTTCGTTACAAGTTTGGTATCAGAGCTTAAGGTTCGCTGAGTCTACAGATACATAAGACTAAGGTGTTGAGTTTGTTCTAGTATCCTCTAGTATATCTTATAGTGACTTCTGTTTATGCAGAAGATAGAGTAAAGCTTAAAGATGCCTGGAGAACATAAGGATTACATTGCTGAAAGCAATGTTGTTGCACTAAGAGAAGGTACAAGGGATCAGGCGAGAGGAGAACGACTGCCTGAGAATCCCTAAGATGATCTAGCTATGATAAGGGATCCTTCTTTTGATACCATTGTTGAGCAGTTTAGGACAGCAGTGATGTGTATACTGGACTGGGTATTAGCAACACAACCCAGATTATGAGCCCCTAATGATGAAGTTCTGGGCTCTGATAGAGTGTCAAATCAACATAGTTATGTTGGGGCAGCTGAAAATGTCAAAAGAAATAGGTTACGGTCCAAAATCAGGGTTTGCTACATGTGTAGGTAGCCTGGACATATCATAAAAGACTGTCCAAAAGAGGATAATGAGGTAGGAATTAAGAAAAGACCCATCCCGACTCGAGAACAGAGACCTAGTAGTTCCCAAAAGGGAAACTTTTTGGTACCACCAGTGTAACTAGTGTCTAGTGCACCAGGGCAGTGGCTACCCAGAAAGGGTAAAGGACATGATGTTCTACCAGTTAGAACTCTTGGTTTGGCCTCTACATCAGTTATAAGGATGATAAGGTCGAGGAATGCTTATAAGATGTGTTATAAGTGTAAATAGTTTGGGCATATTAGATCCTCTTGTCCAAAAAGGAAGGAGGAAATGACCCAACCGCCGAGGCAGAGTCAGCAAGACTCTCAAAGGCAATGGTCTAGCTGTAGCATATGAGGATGTAGACAAATGTCCTGAGTAGGTCCATCAGCACCGAGCAATAAAGCACGACATTGGGATCATGTGATGCATGGGTTTTGAGTCACTTTTACAGGCTTATTTTATATCTATTTTATGCACGTATTTGTCATTTTCTTGATTATATTTGCATAATTCACTATAGTTGGCCTTTAAACTCTATTTGCATCAAATTATATTTGTTTTATCATATTTATATGATTTTATATAATCCCCAGACTTATGCACATGTTTTGGCACTTTTTCAGGTACTTTCACACTATCCATAGTCGATATCATCGACCCTGGTGTCGATAGTATCGACATTTCATCAGGAATCAACTCTGAAACTTGATTTTGGAAGGAAATATCAACATCATGGTCGATACCATCGACCTGGGTGTCGACAGCATCGGGATCTGCCGAAATTCTGCATTAAAACGGAGCGTTCTAATCTGACGGTTGAGCTTTTTTGGTGTCGTAAAGTGATCCTATGACCTAAGGAGAGCATGGCTAGCCCCATGGGGGGAGATCACATCATTAGCCATCGGAGAAGTCTCAAGAAGGAGAGGAGAGAAGAACAGAGCCGAGAGCGACGCCCTGATCATTTCGAGAGTTGTAGAAGACGTTTTCCACCGCCGGAAGGCTGTAGAACGTTCACCCTGCGCCAAGGAACGCCTGGATCTCCTCCGTTTAGGGGTTTACATCACATTTATTCACGTTTCCATATGTTTTCCCTTTCTCTCATCATGTTTTTCATTGAGATAAACATGCAGGGCTAATCCCCTTTATCTTTAGGACTAGGAGTAGCCCGGGTAATCGTTGTATGACAGTTTTGACATAGTTATTATAATTTATCTCTAAAATCTGTGGTATGATTTCGTTTTCTCCATTATATCATTATGATTGATCACCGTAATGATAATCTAATACCTTTGATTACTTTGAAAGAAGAATTAACAGTTGAAAAGAGACGTTAATCACATTAACTAATAAATCCTTTGAATAAGGTGACGTACAGTTAATGGTGGAAACCCATAATGTGATCTTCATGCACCTAATTTATGGTATAGGTTACTACTGCCGTGGAACCGACCTAGATTTAGGTAGTGAATTGTATCGCGACAGTGAACAATTCTGACTACAGGCCACTACCCAGAATAGGAGACGAATTAGGATAATTGTGTAGGAACTAGTACAACGAAAACATGCGGTGAAACTGAACCTAAAGATTCCATCTTTAATTGATTAAACCAACCATTTAATCGATTGTTTTGCATTCTTTTATTTTTCTTTTCTTTTTCAATCAACTCTCAAACCATTTTAATCGGTCTAACTAATTGCGAACAGTTAGTAGTAGTCTACTGAAAATTTGTTCCCTGAGTTTGACTCAGGCCTCACAAAGGCCTATATTACTTTGGCGCATGCACTTGTATTTTACGCACGGTAAATTCGTGTCAAGTTTTTGGCACCGTTGCCGGGGAACGATGATTTTTGGCATTACGAGGGCTGAAAGCGGCCACTCTAGGCCACATTTTTTAATTCAAATTCTAGAAAGTAATCGTCTATTTTTCATAATCTGTAATCGTATAGCACTGTGCCTAGTTAAATTTATTACTATGTAGGTAGTAGTGCATGGTGAGTACGCGTATCACAGACTACGCACAGTCATTGTCGGAGGTCCCATTTTTGGGATCAGACTATGAGAATTCAGATTCTGACACTGAAGCAATGGATGAGGAACAAACAATCTAGGAGAAAATCAAGGCGTCGTCCTCTTCTACATCTAAGGGGCCAATTAAGAAGCAGACCATCAACATTCCTAACTATAAAATTGATCCAGGGCTAATTAATTTGGTCAAATCTAATGCATTCCATGGGCTGAAGAATGAAGATCCAGTAACCCATATCAACACATTTATGGAAAACTGTGATATGATAAAGATTGACAGGTTCCCACAAGAGACATTCTACCTGAAACTTTTTCCCAGTTCTTTAGCGGGCAATGCTTGGGAATGGCTGCATAATCTGGATGACGAGTACATTGAATCTTGGGATCACATGGTTGAGGTGTTCTTTGAGAGGTTCTTTTCACCTGAAAAGATGAACGATCTAGTGAGGAAGATATACAACTTTAGCCAGCGAGCCGGTGAAACTTATTCTGAAACTTGGGAGCGCTTCCAGATAATGCTGAGGAAGTGTCCACATCACGATTTAGACAAGGAGAAGCAAGCTAAAATTTTCTACTTCGCCCTAAATGAACATGATAGGATCAATTTGAACTCAGTAGGTTTTGGTTTCTTTTTGAACAACACAGGCACAAGGTGCGGGAGATTCTAAGGAATATGTCCAAAAAGCAATCTTGGGGTGAAAGAGATGCACCCGAGTAGGTCGGCGTGACACATGAAGCAAAGGCCATCAAAGCGCTTAATGACAAGATGGATCTTATATCCAAGAAGCTCCTAGAGAAAGAGAACAATGGGTCTGATGAGAAGCACATGCAAAGTATATGCATCAACAAGGATATAGAAATAACATTTACGATTGGAGGAAGGAACAAAATTTTTAGAAGCTGCAGCCTAGCCTAGAGGAAAAGAACAATGAATTCCTTAGTCGGGTGGTGAAGTAAAATTAGGAATTGATGGGCTCACTCGCCAAGATAGTACATTCACACAGTGAGTACTTGAACCAGTTTGGGCAACAGATACAAAGCCATGGTGCACAACTGAGGATGCTAGAGACGTCCATAACCCAAATTGCAACTGAGGTGGATGCCATGAAGCAAATCATTCAACAAAAACCAGTTGGGAATGTAGAGGTTGCTCAAGTACATCATCAAGTGAAGTATATATCTATGCTTAAGGGGACAGAGCCCCCGGTGGGGGAGGTTCATGAAAAGGGCAAAATGCATTTTGAAATGGAGGCTAAACCCAGTGTGCCATACCCCCATAGCTTATATGGACTACCAGGAGGATGTCACACATTCAGCAAATCCCACCAAGAACCCATCACAGTCGTGCCCACACGTAGGCAATAGGAGCAGGTGAAGGCCATACTTTGTAGTGGAGCTACTACCACCGAGAATGATGAGCAGCCATGAGCCACACCAACCGTGAATGATATGCCAAAGCCTACACCAGAGGGTGACATTGAAGCAAGCTTAGGGGAGGAGACCCCAAATAGCCCATATGTGCCACCGCACAAGCACATAAAGGAGACAAGTATGCCATTCCCGGATAGTCTAAAGACGAGGAAAGAGAAAAGACACTTCAAGAAATTTCTTGAGATCTTCCGGAAGCTCCACATTAACATTCCATTGGTGGAGGCTATAGAGAAAATTCCTTCATATGGAAGATTCATGAAAGACATCATCAACAAGAAATGGCAGATCAAAGATACAGATGTTGTGTGTGTTGATGAAACAATGAGTTCTATAATCCAAGGAAGGCTGCCAAAGAAGAGGAAAGATCCAGGATGTTTCTACATCCCATGTTCCATAGGTGGCCAAAATTTTCCACAAGAACAGTGTGACTCAGGGGAAAGCATTAATCTTCTGCCACTTGCCACTTTTCAAAAGCTGGGATTGAAGAAGCCAACATAAACTTCCATGACAATTGAGTTGGTGGATGGATCCATTGTAAAACCACTAGGTATATGCGAGGATGTGCTAGTCAAGGTCGAAAAATTCATCTTCCCTGTTGACTTTGTGGTCATGGACATGGATGAGATGGAAGGAGGTGAGATGCTATTGGGAAGGCTGTTCCAAGCTACGATTGATGTAATCACTACCATTAGGCGAGGTTACTTGACACTTGGGATTGGTGATGATAGAGTTTGTTGACTCAAGGTCAATTAGGTCAAAGTTGACTCACGTCTAAATTGACTAAACCCATGTTTTGATGATGACTAACCATTCCACATATTGGTGTCTAATGTCTCTACTTGAGTAATTTCAGATTAGGTATAGACACACTCCAATTTCCCTAACTTGCGCATATCAAATTGGAGAAAAGACAAGTCAAAGTCAATACAAGTGCACGTTTTTGTAATATGATGTATATCCATTAGAATCATGTTGTAAATCACTTGTAATGATTGTATGACTTGTAATTAAGCTTAGAAAAATATCAGGAACACTTAGATCGAATATTAGAGCACTTTTAATGAAACTTTGAAAATCAATTACAGGCACTTGATCGGTCCAGTTTCCCATCCTGAAACTCGACCGATCCACCTGGACTGATTTTCTGAAGATTAAATCAGTCCAGTTTCCCACCCTGAAACTCGACCGATCCACCTGGGCTGATTTTCTGAAGATTCCATCGGTCGAGTTACACATATAGAAACTCGACTGAATGCACTGTACGGAAAAGTGCAGAAAAGTGTTTCTAGCCGTTGTGGAGTTGCAACAAGTGAAAATAGATCCGTTGCAAGCCACAAAACGGCTAGTTTTCGTTCACAAGTGTTCCCAAAGGTTAACAGGCATCCCCAACTATAAATAGGACCCCTTGGCTTCATTCCAAGGTAGCGCATTCATTGCAAACTCTTTGTGAGGTTCCTATTCTATATTTGAGTGCTTCCTACAGCCTCCTCTCTCTCTAAGATTAATCACTTGCTACATCCATTAGAGTGAGTAGGAAATCTGTAAGAGAGCTAGTCCTATATGTATATCTTGTGAGGCTCTCACTTCCACCACCTCCACTTCTCTCATTTGCAATCATGAAGATGAAGGTTCTCTCTCTTATCCAAGAGAGGTGAAGAATAATAAGGAAAGGAGTCCCTTGGTGAAGATCAAGGCAGAAGACTTGGAGCTAGAGTGGGTAAGCCCTTGGAGAAGGCAAAAGACTCAAGCTCAAGTAGGTAAGACCTTGGTGGAAGCTTCTCCGAGTGAAGGTGAAGTCAAAGGCGGAAGATCCAAGAAGAGTGGGTAATTCCTACAAGGCCGAAGACTTGTGCATGAGTGGGTAAGTCCTTGGAGAAGGCCGAAGACTCTTGCAAAGTGGGTAAGTCCTTGGTAAGGTTGAAGACTCTTTGTATTGGATAGGTAAGTCCTTTGTTGGTCATGCATTGTATGTCTTATGAATGAATATAAGAGTGCAAGTGTTTGGAAGTCCTAGAGGTTGACCTCTCTAGGCAAGTGGACTGACACACTTCTAGTTTGAAGTGTGGAACCACTCTAAATAGCTTGTTTAATTGGTGCATGTTCAATCTCTCTTATCCTTGCTATGCTTGATTTAGTTGCACTCAAATTACCTATTTAGCAACCTTATCTTGTCATATAATTTGAAGGTTTAATGAGTTTTGTTTAAGTGCTTTCAGCTCTATTCACCCCCCCTCTAGAGCATCTAATCACCCATCTAGGATCCAACAAGTGGTATCAGAGCGGGTCTTCTCCAAGCATACTTCAACAAGTAGGAGAAGATGGGTGACTACCTAGGAGGGAGACTCTCGACCAGCCTTCCAATCTTTGATGGGAGCAACTTCCTCTATTGGAGAAGAAGACTTCAATTCTACATCCAAAGATCAAGTCTCGAGATGTGGCAAATGGTGAATAGCCCATACATTCTACCAAAGACAAATATTGAAGAATGGTATGAAGCCACCTTGATGAAAGCAACTTTGAATTCTAGAGTCATGCGCATCCTATATGCCTCCATGACCCCCACCGAGTTCAACCGGATTTCCTCTTGTGAGACGGCCTATGAGGTATGGAGAAAGTTTTGCATCACTTATGAAGGGACAGATCAAGTGAAGGAAAGCAAAGTATACATGCTCAAAGGGTTGCTTGAGAACTTCAAGATGGGAAAGGAGGAGAGCATAGCCAAGATGTACTCAAGGCTCAACACCATCTTGAATGGTCTTTCTGTTCTAGGACATCCTATGTCTAGTGGAGAGATCAACTCAAAGATCCTTAGAACTCTCCCCAAGAGGTGGGAATCCAAGGTGACTTCTATTGAAGAAGCAAGGTCTCTTAGGGATATTCCTATTGAAGAGCTCATTGGAAATCTACAAGCACATGAAGCCACACTTGACAAGAGGGAGGAAGTAGAAAGACAAGAGAAGAAAGAGCTAAAGAGAATGAAGAAGGCTGAAATAAAGGCTCAAATTGAAGCTATCATGGAACAAGTCTCTCCATCCTCTCAAGCTAAAGAAGATACCATGTACTCCAAGGGTAGACTCTACAAAGGCAAGTCCTCCTCCATCTGGTGCTTCACATGTGGAAAGAAGGGTCACTACAAGAAGATTGCCCACAAGTCAAAAAGACCCATCTTCACAAGAAGGAGAAATGGCACTCAAGCTCAAGTGGCTCCTCAAACTCAAGCTCAAGTGAAGATTCATGTGAAGGATCAAGCTCAAGCTCTAGTGATGAAGGAGAATGCCATTTTGCCCTTATAGCGTCAACAAGTGAAGACTCAAGTGAGGTAAATCTAGACTCTTTAGATAAAGAATCTTTAATTGCTATTATTCATGATATTTGTGCCTCTCTTAAGTCTTCTCAAAAGAAAAGGAAAAAGCTTGCTAAAATTGTTGATAATTTGCATTTAGAATTAAATGATCTTGAACATGCTAATTCTTGCTTGCTTGATGATAAAAATGCTTGTCTTATCCAAGTAGACTTTCTTAAACTTGAAAATGGTAGTTTGCTTGATAAGATAAAATTTCTAGAAGCTCAACCTCTCATGCCTAGTTCTAATGAAGAGCATACTTTAATTGTTGATTCTCTCATGCATGACATTGATGTTCTTAAATCTGAAAACAAGAACAAAGATTTTGTTTTGCATGAATTAGAAATAGAAAATGCCTCCTTGCTTGCTAAAATCAATGGGCATTTATCTTGTTCTAGTTCTACTAGTAGAGAGAATGATGTTGCTGCTCTTCATATTGATAGATATTCTTATTTAACTAAAACTCTTTGTTTAGAAAATGATCTTTTGCATGCTAGAGATAATATCAATCATTTGTCTTCTACTATTACCTCTCTTATGCATGATAATGATAGTTTGAGATCTTCTTTGCAAAGATTCTTAGTTGGTAAAAAGAATCTTAATGATATCCTACACCATACTACTAAACAAATTGGTAGACATGGTTTAGGATATGATAGTAGTCAAGGGAACAACAAAGATAAAGGACCTCCAATATTCCATGGAGAATCCCCTAGTTCCAAGACTATGGGCACATGTAACTATTGCAATAAATTAGGTCATTATTCTAATTGTTGTCCTTTTAGGAAAGCACCCAAGAGCAATAGGATTTGGGTTGCTAAACTAATCCCTCAGGACCCAAAAACATGATTGGGGACCATTTCATCTTTCTTCTTGTAGGTACTTGCAAATGGATTGAATTGAGCCATTAAATTGCAAATTGACTTCTCAATCCACATGAAAGAAGAAATGTGAGATGTGTAGAGGGTGACAACAAGTGGAAAAGGTAATGGTAAGCACAAAGGTAAAGGTTTTATTGCTTATAACCATTTCTAACTTGTTTTTGTCAAGTTAGTGTGCACTATACATATGGTTTTTGAGTCAAAAGTGGCATTTTTGTGTTTCTCTTTACACTCTTGCTCAAAAACTGTTTCTAATGCTTCTATAGTGCATTACTAACTTGCTTAGACATGTTTGGATATGGTTTGTATTTTCAACATACCTTTAAATATGTTTTTATGAAATATATGTGCTTTTTGACAGTTGATCTGTCGGTCGAGTTTGCCCTATTAAAACTCGACCGATAGGCACCAAGAGTGTTGCCAACAACTTTCATCGGTCGAGTTGACAATGCACAGAACTCGACCGATTACACTGTGCACAGAATATACATTTGGCTTTTTGAGTGAGAATTTCCCTCTCAACTAGATTTTCTCAGCCAATAGCCTTATTCTTTGGCACTCCTTTAGTGTCTATATATATGCATATCGCCATGTTCTAAATGCCTATCTTGCTTACAACTCTATCTCTCTAATTGCTCTAAATTGGTATATCTATATCGTGCAATTACTTGTTTTGAGTTGTTTTGCAGGTTTTGATGATGATCTGTTTGGATCTCTTGGTTGTGTTTAAAATCACTTCTGTTGTACTCTAACTTGCTACATCTCTATAGGTGTATATCTTGTTTTGATACAACCTTGAGGTTCATAGGGGTAATCATCTTATGGTAAGGATGCATATCTAGTGAGTTATATCCTTTCATGCTTCTAAAATTGCATATCTCTTTGTTTGGATATATCTCTACATCTAATCATAGCTTGCTCTTTGACTTGTGTATCTTTTGGCATCTCTTGCTATGATCTAGATCCTACTAGTAGTCCTAACTTGTGATATCATCTACTAGTAGTTCATATACATGTAGTTATAACCCTGTTTATAATTGGAATATTTGCTCATCTATATGCTATGCTTGTGTCTTGTCTCATACTTGCTCAAGATTGTTCTTTGAATTGCATATCTACTATCTTGAGTTGCTTGCATAACATTGTGATACAGGGTACATAGATCTACATTGTATGTAGAAATTGGAGTGTTTTTGGATTTTATGCAGGTTTGCTCCAGTTTTAGTTTTTGGTGCAAGACTAGTGCTTTTCATGCAGAAATGACCTTCTGAGCAAGACTCATCGCTTTGCCATGAGCTCTGATGGTTTTTGGTCAAATTTCGTCATCTTGAGGGTCAAAAATGCAATTTATTGTTTTTCTGCAGCACTTTATCTTGCATCTTGGGTTGTTCAAGTATATGTTTTAACTTGCTTTTCTTTCTATGCTTGGACAAGACCCTATATGTGCTCTTCTACTCTCCTTATATATTTGTGTTATCTCCTTTTCCTTTAATAAGTGATGTTTCTTATTTTCTTCATAACCCCACTTTTTGAAATGACAAAGGGGGAGAAAGGTATGTCTTCTTTTAAAAGAGGAAGAAGGCATGTCTTACATGAAAAAGAAAAACATGTTCATGTAAAAGGAGAAGGTAAAGGGGAGAAGACATATATGTGTAGAACATATATGAGTAGAAGACATAGTTTCTATAAATGTTATGAAAGCTAACCATGCAGGAGAAATAACATCAATTGAGGGGGAGTATGAAAACTCCATGCGCATCAATTGAGGGGGAGCATATGAACTCCATTCTATTGAAGCCCCTAGGTTTCTCCAAAGGTATGAATTTACTTAAATGCTTTCAATACATTTATGGAATGGTTTGTCATCTTCAAAAAGGGGGAGAATGTTGACTCAAGGTCAATTAGGTCAAAGTTGACTCACGTCTAAATTGACTAAACCCATGTTTTGATGATGACTAACCATTCCACATATTGGTGTCTAATGTCTCTACTTTAGTAATTTCAGATTAGGTATAGACACACTCCAATTGCCCTAACTTGCGCATATCAAATTGGAGAAAAGACAAGTCAAAGTCAATACAAGTGCACGTTTTTGTAATATGATGTATATCCATTAGAATTATATTGTAAATCACTTGTAATGATTGTATGACTTGTAATTAAGCTTAGAAAAAAATCAGGAACACTTAGATCGAATATTAGAGCACTTTTAATGCAACTTTGAAAATCAATTACATGCACTTGATCGGTCCAGTTTCCCACCATGAAACTCGACCGATCCACCTGGACTGATTTTCTGAAGATTGAATCGGTCCAGTTTCCCACCCTGAAACTCGACCGATCCACCTGGGCTGATTTTCTGAAGAATGCATCGGTCGAGTTACACATATAGAAACTCGACCGAATGCACTGTACGGAAAAGTGCAGAAAAGTGTTTCTAGCCATTGTGGAGTTGCAACAAGTGAAAATAGATCTGTTGCAAGCCACAAAATGGCTAGTTTTCATTCACAAGTGTTCCCAAAGGTTAAGAGGCATCCCCAACTATAAATAGGACCCCTTGGGCTTCATTCCAAGGTAGAGCATTCATTGCAAACTCTTTGTGAGGTTCCTATTCTATAGTTGAGTGCTTCCTACAGCCTCCTCTCTCTCTAAGCTTAATCACTTGCTACATCCATTAGAGTGAGTAGGAAATCTGTAAGAGAGCTAGTCCTATATGTATATCTTGTGAGGCTCTCACTTCCACCACCTCCACTTCTCTCATTTGCAATCATGAAGATGAAGGTTCTCTCTCTTATCCAAGAGAGGTGAAGAAAAACAAGGGAAGGAGTCCCTTGCTGAAGATCAAGGCAGAAGACTTGGAGATAGAGTGGGTAAGCCCTTGGAGAAGGCAAAAGACTCAAGCTCAAGTAGGTAAGAACTTGGTGGAAGTTTCTCCGAGTGAAGGTGAAGTCAGAGGTGGAAGATCCAAGAAGAGTGGGTAATTCCTACAAGGCCGAAGACTTGTGCAAGAGTGGGTAAGTCCTTGGAGAAGGCCGAAGACTCTTGCAAAGTGGGTAAGTCCTTGGTAAGGTTGAAGACTCTTTGTATTAGATAGGTAAGTCCTTTGTTGGTCATGCATTGTATGTCTTATGAATGAATATAAGAGTGCAAGTGTTTGGAAGTCCTAGAGGTTGACCTCTCTAGGCAAGTGGACTGACACACTTCTAGTTTGAAGTGTGGAACCACTCTAAATAGCTTGTTTAATTGGTGCATGTTCAATCTCTCTTATCCTTGCTATGCTTGATTTAGTTGCACTCAAATTACCTATTTAGCAACCTTATCTTGTCATATAATTTGAAGATTTAATGAGTTTTGTTTAAGTGCTTTCAGCTCTATTCACCCCCCCCCCCTCTAGAGCATCTAATCACCCATCTAGGATCCAACAAGTGGTATCAGAGCGGGTCTTCTCCAAGCATACTTCAACAAGTAGGAGAAGATGGGTGACTACCTAGGAGGGAGACTCTCGACCAGCCTTCCAATCTTTGATGGGAGCAACTTCCTCTATTGAAGAAGAAGACTTCAATTCTACATCCAAGGATCAAGTCTCGAGATGTGGCAAATGTTGAATAGCCCATACATTCTACCAAAGACAAATATTGAAGAATGGGATGAAGCCACCTTGATGAAAGCAACTTTGAATGCTAGAGCCATGCACATCATATATGCCTCCATGACCCCCACCGAGTTCAACCGGATTTCCTCTTGTGAGACGGCCTATGAGGTATGGAGAAAGCTTTGCATCACTTATGAAGGGACAGATCAAGTGAAGGAAAGCAAAGTGTACATGCTCAAAGGGTTGCTTGAGAACTTCAAGATGGGAAAGGAGGAGAGCATAGCCAACATGTACTCAAGGCTCAACACCATCTTGAATGGTCTTGCTGTTCTAGGACATCCTATGTCTAGTGGAGAGATCAACTCAAAGATCTTTATAACTCTCCCCAAGAGGTGGGAATCCAAGGTGACTTCTATTGAAGAAGTAAGGTCTCTTAGGGATATTCCTATTGAAGAGCTCATTGGAAATCTACAAGCACATGAAGCCACACTTGACAAGAGGGAGGAAGTAGAAAGACAAGAGAAGAAAGAGCTAAAGAGAATGAAGAAGGCTGAAATAAAGGCTCAAATTGAAGCTATCATGGAACAAGTCTCTCCATCCTCTCAAGCTAAAGAAGATGCCATGTACTCCAAGGGTAGACTCTACAAAGGCAAGTCCTCCTCCATCCGGTGCTTCACATGTGGAAAGAAGGGTCACTACAAGGAAGATTGCCCACAAGGAAAAAAGACCCATCTTCACAAGAAGGAGAAATAGCACTCAAGCTCAAGTGGCTCCTCCAACTCAAGCTCAAGTGAAGATTCATGTGAATGATCAATCTCAAGCTCTAGTGATGAAGGAGAATGCCATTTTTCCCTTATAGCATCAACAAGTGAAGACTCAAGTGAGGTAAATCTAGACTCTTTAGATAAAGAATCTTTAATTGCTATTATTCATGATATTTGTGCCTCTCTTAAGTCTTCTCAAAAGAAAAGGAAAAAGCTTGCTAAAATTGTTGATAATTTGCATTTAGAATTAAATGATCTTGAACATGCTAATTCTTGTTTGCTTGATGATAAAAATGCTTGTCTTAGCCAAGTAGACTTTCTTAAACTTGAAAATGGTAGTTTGCTTGATAAGATAAAATTTCTAGAAGCTCAACCTCTCATGCCTAGTTCTAATGAAGAGCATACTTTAATTGTTGATTCTCTCATGCATGACATTGATGTTCTTAAATCTGAAAACAAGAACAAAGATTTTGTTTTGCATGAATTAGAAATAGAAAATGCCTCCTTGCTTGCTAAAATCAATGGGCATGTATCTTGTTCTAGTTCTACTAGTAGAGAGAATGATGTTGCTACTCTTCATATTGATAGAGATTCTTATTTAACTAAAACTCTTTGCTTAGAAAATGATCTTTTGCATGCTAGAGATAATATCAATCATTTGTCTTATACTATTACCTCTCTTATGCATGATAATGATAGTTTGAGATCTTCTTTGCAAAGATTCTTAGTTGGTAAAAAGAATCTTAATGATATCCTACACCATACTACTAAACAAATTGGTAGACATGGTTTAGGATATGATAGTAGTCAAGGGAACAACAAAGATAAAGGACCTCCAATATTCCATGGAGAATCCTCTAGTTCCAAGACTATGGGCACATGTAACTATTGCAATAAATTAGGTCATTATTCTAATTGTTGTCCTTTTAGGAAAGCACCCAAGAGCAATAGGATTTGGGTTGCTAAACTAATCCCTCAGGACCCAAAAACATGATTGGGGACCATTTCATCTTTCTTCTTGTAGGTACTTACAAATAGATTGACTTGAGCCATTAAATTGCAAATTGACTTCTCAATCCACATGAAAGAAGAAAGGTGAGATCTGTAGAGGGTGACAACAAGTGGAAAAGGCAATGGTAAGCACAAAGGTAAATGTTTTATTTCTTATAACCATTTCTAACTTGTTTTTGTCAAGTTAGTGTGCACTATACATATGGTTTGTGAGTCAAAAGTGGCATTTTTGTGTTTCTCTTCACACTCTTGCTCAAAACCTGTTTCTAATGCTTCTATAGTGCATTACTAACTTGCTTAGACATGTTTGGATATGGTTTGTATTTTCAACATACCTTTAAATATGTTTTTATGAAATATATGTGCTTTTTTACAGCTGATCTGTCGGTCGAGTTTGCCCTATTGAAACTCGACCGATAGGCACCAAGAGTGTTGCCAACAACTTTCATCGGTCGAGTTGACAATGCATAGAACTCGACCGATTACACTGTGCACAGAATATACATTTGGCTTTTTGAGTGAGAATTTCCCTCTCAACTAGATTTTCTCAGCCAATAGCCTTATTCTTTGGCACTCCTTTGGTACCTTTATATATGCATATTGCCATGTTCTAAATGCCTATCTTTCTTACAACTCTATCTCTCTAATTGCTCTAAATTGGTATATCTATATCGTGCAATTACTTGTTTTGAGTTGTTTTGCAGGTTTTGATGATGATCTGTTTGGATCTCTTGGTTGTGTTTAAAATCGCTTCCGTTGTACTCTAACTTGCTACATCTCTATAGGTGTATATCTTGTTTTGATACAACCTTGAGGTTCATAGGGGTAATCATCTTATGGTAAGGATGCATATCTAGTGAGTTATATCCTTTCATGCTTCTAAAATTGCATATCTCTTTGTTTGGATATATCTCTACATCTAATCATAGCTTGCTCTTTGACTTGTGTATCTTTTGGCATCTCTTTCTATGATCTAGATCCTACTAGTAGTCCTAACTTGTGATATCATCTACTAGTAGTTCATATACATGTAGTTCTAACCCTGTTTATAATTGGAATATTTGCTCATCTATATGCTATGCTTGTATCTTGTCTCATACTTGCTCAAGATTGTTCTTTGAATTGCATATCTACTATCTTGAGTTGCTTGCATAACATTGTGATGCAGGGTACATAGATCTACATTGTATGTAGAAATTGGAGTGTTTTTGGATTTTATGCAGGTTTGCTCCAGTTTTAGTTTTTGGTGCAAGACTAGTGCTTTTCATGCAAAAATGACCTTCTGAGCAAGACTCACCGCTTTGCCATGAGCTATGATGGTTTTTGGTCAAATTCCATCATCTTGAGGGTCAAAAATTCAATTTATTGTTTTTCTACAGTACTTTATCTTGCATCTTGGGTTGTTCAAGTATATGTTTTAACTTGCTTTTCTTTCTATGCTTGAACAAGACCCTATATGTGCTCTTCTACTCTCCTTATATATTTGTGTTATCTCCTTTTCCTTTAACAAGTGATGTTTCTTATTTTCTTCATAACCCCACTTTTTGAAATGACAAAGGGGGAGAAATGTATGTCTTCTTTTAAAAGAGGAAGAAGGCATGGCTTACATGAAGAAGAGAAATATGTTCATGTAAAGGGAGAAGGTAAAGGGGAGAAGACATATATGTGTAGAACATATATGAGTAGAAGACATAGTTTCTATAAATGTTATGAAAACTAACCATGCAGGAGAAATAACATCAATTGAGGGGGAGTATGAAAACTCCATGCGCATCAATTGAGGGGGAGCATATGAACTCCATTCTATTGAAGCCCCTAGGTTTCTCCAAAGGTATGAATTTACTTAAATGCTTTCAATACATTTATGGAATGGTTTGTCATCTTCAAAAAGGGGGAGAATGTTGACTCAAGGTCAATTAGGTCAAAGTTGACTCACGTCTAAATTGACTAAACCCATGTTTTGATGATGACTAACCATTCCACATATTGGTGTCTAATGTCTCTACTTGAGTAATTTCATATTAGGTATAGACACACTCCAATTGCCCTAACTTGCGCATATCAAATTGGAGAAAAGACAAGTCAAAGTCAATACAAGTGCACGTTTTTGTAATATGATGTATATCTATTATAATCATGTTGTAAATCACTTGTAATGATTGTATGACTTGTAATTAAGCTTAGAAAAATATCAGGAACACTTAGATCGAATATTAGAGCACTTTTAATACAACTTTGAAAATCAATTACATGCACTTGATCGGTCCAGTTTCCCACCTTGAAACTCGACCGATCCACCTGGACTGATTTTCTAAAGATTGAATCGGTCCAGTTTCCCACCCTGAAACTCGACCGATCCACCTGGGCTGATTTTCTGAAGATTTCATCGGTCGAGTTACACATATAGAAACTCGACCAAATGCACTGTACGGAAAAGTGTAGAAAAGTGTTTCTAGCCGTTGTGGAGTTGCAACAAGTGAAAATAGATTTGTTGCAAGCCACAAAACGGCTAGTTTTTGTTCACAAGTGTTCCCAAAGGTTAAGAGGCATCCCCAACTATAAATAGGACCCCTTGGGCTTCATTCCAAGGTAGAGCATTCATTGCAAACTCTTTGTGAGGTTCCTATTCTATAGTTGAGTGCTTCCTACAACCTCCTCTCTCTCTCTCTAAACTTAATCACTTGCTACATCCATTAGAGTGAGTAGGAAATCTGTAAGAGAGCTAGTCCTATATGTATATCTTGTGAGGCTCTCACTTCCACCACCTCTACTTCTGTCATTTGCAATCATGAAGATGAAGGTTCTCTCTCTTATCCAAGAGAGGTGAAGAATAATAAGGAAAGGAGTCCCTTGGTGAAGATCAAGGCAGAAGACTTGGAGATAGAGTGGGTAAGCCCTTGGAGAAGGCAAAAGACTCAAGCTCAAGTAGGTAAGACCTTGGTGGAAGTTTCTCCGAGTGAAGGTGAAGTCAAAGGCGGAAGATCCAAGAAGAGTGGGTAATTCCTACAAGGCCGAAGACTTGTGCATGAGTGGGTAAGTCCTTGGAGAAGGCCGAAGACTCTTACAAAGTGGGTAAGTCCTTGGTAAGGTTGAAGACTCTTTGTATTGGATAGGTAAGTCCTTTGTTGGTCATGCATTGTATGTCTTATGAATGAATATAAGAGTGCAAGTGTTTGGAAGTCCTAGAGGTTGACCTCTCTAGGCAAGTGGACTGACACACTTCTAGTTTGAAGTGTGGAACCACTCTAAATAGCTTGTTTAATTGGTGCATGTTCAATCTCTCTTATCCTTGCTATGCTTGATTTAGTTGCACTCAAATTACCTATTTAGCAACCTTATCTTGTCATATAATTTGAAGATTTAATGAGTTTTGTTTAAGTGCTTTCAGCTCTATTCACCCCCCCTCTACAGCATCTAATCACCCATCTAGGATCCAACAAGTGGTATCAGAGCGGGTTTTCTCCAAGCATACTTCAACAAGTAGGAGAAGATGGGTGACTACCTAGGAGGGAGACTCTCGACCAGCCTTCCAATCTTTGATGGGAGCAACTTCCTCTATTGGAGAAGAAGACTTCAATTCTACATCTAAGGATCAAGTCTCGAGATGTGGCAAATGGTGAATAGCCCATACATTCTACCAAAGACAAATATTGAAGAATGGGATGAAGCCACCTTGATGAAAGCAACTTTGAATGCTAGAGCCATGCACATCATATATGCCTCCATGACCCCCACCGAGTTCAACCGGATTTCCTTTTGTGAGACGGCCTATGAGGTATGGAGAAAGCTTTGCATCACTTATGAAGGGACAGATCAAGTGAAGGAAAGCAAAGTGTACATGCTCAAAGGGTTGCTTGAGAACTTCAAGATGGGAAAGTAGGAGAGCATAGCCAACATGTACTCAAGGCTCAACACCATCTTGAATGGTCTTGCTGTTCTAGGACATCCTATGTCTAGTGGAGAGATCAACTCAAAGATCTTTATAACTCTCCCCAAGAGGTGGGAATCCAAGGTGACTTCTATTGAAGAAGCAAGGTCTCTTAGGGATATTCCTATTGAAGAGCTCATTGGAAATCTACAAGCACATGAAGCCACACTTGACAAGAGGGAGGAAGTAGAAAGACAAGAGAAGAAAGAGCTAAAGAGAATGAAGAAGGCTGAAATAAAGGCTCAAATTGAAGCTATCATGGAACAAGTCTCTCCATCCTCTCAAGCTAAAGAAGATTCCATGTACTCCAAGGGTAGACTCTACAAAGGCAAGTCCTCCTCCATCCGGTGCTTCACATGTTGAAAGAAGGGTCACTACAAGAAGATTGCCCACAAGTCAAAAAGACCCATCTTCACAAGAAGGAGAAATTGCACTCAAGCTCAAGTGGCTCCTCCAACTCAAGCTCAAGTGAAGATTCATGTGAATGATCAAGCTCAAGCTCTAGTGATGAAGGAGAATGCCATTCTGCCCTTATAGCGTCAACAAGTGAAGACTCAAGTGAGGTAAATCTAGACTCTTTAGATAAAGAATCTTTAATTGCTATTATTCATGATATTTGTGCCTCTCTTAAGTCTTCTCAAAAGAAAAGGAAAAAGCTTGCTAAAATTGTTGATAATTTGCATTTAGAATTAAATGATCTTGAACATGCTAATTCTTGCTTGCTTGATGATAAAAATGCTTGTCTTAGCCAAGTAGACTCTCTTAAACTTGAAAATGCTAGTTTGCTTGATAAGATAAAATTTCTAGAAGCTCAACCTCTCATGCCTAGTTCTAATGAAGAGCATACTTTAATTGTTGATTCTCTCATGCATGACATTATTGTTCTTAAATCTGAAAACAAGAACAAAGATTTTGTTTTGCATGAATTAGAAATAGAAAATGCCTCCTTGCTTGCTAAAATCAATGGGCATGTATCTTGTTCTAGTCCAACTAGTAGAGAGAATGATGTTGCTGCTCTTCGTATTGATAGAGATTCTTATTTAACTAAAACTCTTTGCTTAGAAAATGATCTTTTGCATTCTAGAGATAATATCAATCATTTGTCTTCTACTATTACCTCTCTTATGCATGATAATGATAGTTTGAGATCTTCTTTGCAAAGATTCTTAGTTGGTAAAAAGAATCTTAATGATATCCTACACCATACTACTAAACAAATTGGTAGACATGGTTTAGGATATGATAGTAGTCAAGGGAACAACAAAGATAAAGGACCTCCAATATTCCATGGAGAATCCTCTAGTTCCAAGACTATGGGCACATGTAACTATTGCAATAAATTAGGTCATTATTCTAATTGTTGTCCTTTTAGGAAAGCACCCAAGAGCAATAGGATTTCGGTTGCTAAACTAATCCCTCAGGACCCAAAAACATGATTGGGGACCATTTCATCTTTCTTCTTGTAGGTACTTGCAAATGGATTGACTTGAGCCATTAAATTGCAAATTGACTTCTCAATCCACATGAAAGAAGAAAGGTGAGATGTGTAGAGGTGACAACAAGTGGAAAAGGCAATGGTAAGCACAAAGGTAAAGGTTTTATTGCTTATAACCATTTCTAACTTGATTTTGTCAAGTTAGTGTGCACTATACATATGGTTTTTGAGTCAAAAGTGGCATTTTTGTGTTTCTCTTCACACTCTTGCTCAAAAACTGTTTCTAATCGTTTTATAGTGCATTGCTAACTTGCTTAGACATGTTTGGATATGGTTTGTATTTTCAACATACCTTTGAATATGTTTTTATGAAATATATGTGCTTTTTGACAACTGATCTGTCGGTCGAGTTTTCCCTATTGAAACTCGACCGATAGGCACCAAGAGTGTTGCCAACAACTTTCATCGGTCGAGTTGACAATGCACAGAACTCGACCGATTACACTGTGCACAGAATATACATTTGGCTTTTTGAGTGAGAATTTCCCTCTCAACTAGATTTTCTCAGCCAATAGCCTTATTCTTTGGCACTCCTTTGGTACCTTTATATATGCATATTGCCATGTTCTAAATGCCTATCTTGCTTACAACTCTATCTCTCTAATTGCTCTAAATTGGTATATCTATATCGTACAATTACTTGTTTTGAGTTGTTTTGCAGGTTTTGATGATGATCTGTTTGGATCTCTTGGTTGTGTTTAAAATCACTTCCGTTGTACTCTAACTTGCTACATCTCTATAGGTGTATATCTTGTTTTGATACAACCTTGAGGTTCATAGGGGTAATCATCTTATGGTAAGGATGCATATCTAGTGAGTTATATCCTTTCATGCTTCTAAAATTGCATATCTCTTTGTTTGGATATATCTCTACATCTAATCATTGCTTGCTCTTTGACTTGTGTATCTTTTGGCATCTCTTGCTATGATCTAGATCCTACTAGTAGTCCTAACTTGTGATATCATCTACTAGTAGTTCATATACATGTAGTTCTAACCCTGTTTATAATTGGAATATTTGCTCATCTATATTCTATGCTTGTATCTTGTCTCATACTTTCTCAAGATTGTTCTTTGAATTGCATATCTACTATCTTGAGTTGCTTGCATAACATTGTGATGCAGGGTACATAGATCTACATTGTATGTAGAAATTTGAGTGTTTTTGGATTTTATGCAGGTTTTTCTCCAGTTTTAGTTTTTGGTTCAAGACTAGTGCTTTTCATGCAGAAATGACCTTCTGAGCAAGACTCGTTGCTTTGCTATGAGCTCTGATGGTTTTTGGTCAAATTCCGTCATCTTGAGGGTCAAAATGCAATTTATTGTTTTTCTACAGCACTTTATCTTACATCTTGGGTTGTTCAAGTATATGTTTTAACTTGCTTTTCTTTCTATGCTTGGACAAGACCCTATATGTGCTCTTCTACTCTCCTTATATATTTGTGTTATCTCCTTTTCCTTTAACAAGTGATGTTTCTTATTTTCTTCATAACCCCACTTTTTGAAATGACAAAGGGGGAGAAAGGTATGTCTTCTTTTAAAAGAGGAAGAAGGCATGTCTTACATGAAGAAGAGAAATATGTGCATGTAAAGGGATAAGGTAAAGGGGAGAAGACATATATGTGTAGAACATATATGAGTAGAAGACATAGTTTCTATAAATGTTATGAAAGCTAACCATGCAGGAGAAATAACATCAATTGAGGGGGAGTATGAAAACTCCATGCGCATCAATTGAGGGGGAGCATATGAACTCCATTCTATTGAAGCCCCTAGGTTTCTCCAAAGGTATGAATTTACTTAAATGCTTTCAATATATTTATGGAATGGTTTGTCATCTTCAAAAAGGGGGAGAATGTTGACTCAAGGTCAATTAGGTCAAAGTTGACTCACGTCTAAATTGACTAAACCCATGTTTTGATGATGACTAACCATTCCACATATTGGTGTCTAATGTCTCTACTTGAGTAATTTCAGATTAGGTATAGACACACTCCAATTGCCCTAACTTGCGCATATCAAATTGGAGAAAAGACAAGTCAAAGTCAATACAAGTTCACGTTTTTGTAAAATGATGTATATCCATTAGAATCATGTTGTAAATCACTTGTAATGATTGTATGACTTGTAATTAAGCTTAGAAAAATATCAGGAACACTTAGATCGAATATTAGAGCACTTTTAATGCAACTTTGAAAATCAATTACAGGCACTTGATCGGTCCAGTTTCCCACCCTGAAACTCGACTGATCCACCTGGACTGATTTTCTGAAGATTGAATCGGTCCAGTTTCCCACCCTGAAACTCGACCGATCCACCTGGGCTGATTTTCTGAAGATTGCATCGGTCGAGTTACACATATAGAAACTCGACCGAATGCACTGTACGGAAAAGTGCAGAAAAGTGTTTCTAGCCGTTGTGGAGTTGCAACAAGTGAAAATAGATCCGTTGCAAGCCACAAAATGGCTAGTTTTCATTCACAAGTGTTCCCAAAGGTTAAGAGGCATCCCCAACTATAAATAGGACCCCTTGGGCTTCATTCCAAGGTAGAGCATTCATTGCAAACTCTTTGTGAGGTTCCTATTCTATAGTTGAGTGCTTCCTACAGCCTCCTCTCTCTCTAAGCTTAATCACTTGCTACATCCATTAGAGTGAGTAGGAAATATGTAAGAGAGCTAGTCCTATATGTATATCTTGTGAGGCTCTCACTTCCACCACCTCCACTTCTCTCATTTGCAATCATGAAGATGTAGGTTCTCTCTCTTATCCAAGAGAGGTGAAGAAGAACAAGGGAAGGAGTCCCTTGGTGAAGATCAAGGCAGAAGACTTGGAGCTAGAGTGGGTAAGCCCTTAGAGAAGGCAAAAGACTCAAGATCAAGTAGGTAAGACCTTGGTGGAAGCTTCTCCGAGTGAAGGTGAAGTCAAAGGTGGAAGATCCAAGAAGAGTGGGTAATTCCTACAAGGCCGAAGACTTGTGCAAGAGTGGGTAAGTCCTTGGAGAAGGCCGAAGACTCTTGCAAAGTGGGTAAGTCCTTGGTAAGGTTGAAGACTCTTTGTATTGGATAGGTAAGTCCTTTGTTGGTCATGCATTGTATGTCTTATGAATGAATATAAGAGTGCAAGAGTTTGGAAGTCCTAGAGGTTGACCTCTCTAGGCAAGTGGACTGACACACTTCTAGTTTGAAGTGTGGAACCACTCTAAATAGCTTGTTTAATTGGTGCATGTTCAATCTCTCTTATCCTTGCTATGCTTGATTTAGTTGCACTCAAATTACCTATTTAGCAACCTTATCTTGTCATATAATTTGAAGGTTTAATGAGTTTTGTTTAAGTGCTTTCAGCTCTATTCACCCCCCCCTCTAGAGCATCAAATCACCCATCTAGGATCCAACAGAGTTGAATTAAAATTGCCAAATGAATCATTAGAGACATCCCTTGACAACCCAAGTTAAAGGTATCTTTATGTCAAGCCTAGGACATTAAACAAGGGTTCTTGTTGGGAGGCAACCCAACTTTAGGTTTACTTTATGTTTGGTTATCATCTTTTATGTTGATGTACTTAGTTTTTGCTTAGGTTTTGATAATTTTTGTAAAAATGGTACCCTGACTCGTGTTTTGAAGTGTGTAGAATTTTAAGGTCGATACTATCGACACCCCTATCGATAGTATCGAGTTTCAATCAGTAAACGCTGAGAAAGAGTCGATACCATCGACCTTAGTGTCGATAGTATCGAGATTCCTGAAGATTTTCAGAAAAATTGGTGACAGAGATGTCGATACCATCGACTCCCATGTCGATAGTATCGACACTTTTGATTTCCCAGGCTTTTAGATACATCAGTACACCAAAATTGATGAGGCTGAGTCGATACCACCTGCAGGACAGCTACATAAAACAGGCCATAAAAGGTGTCGAAACGAGATTTTTTCGCACCATTTTTTGCAGAGCAAAGAAGGATGAAGCAAGTCACATCTTAGAACCACCAAGACACAAAAATGGGCCACCAAAAAGAGGGAGATAGAAAGAATCACTTGGTCCACTTGAGCATCCAACCATCCTTCTTCACCACACTTCAAAGCGAATGGTACCGCTGTTCCGCCTCTTAAGTGGGAATGTTGACTATGAGGCCATAGTCATATTCAAGCTTAGGGGGGGGTGTTGGAACAGCCCTCTATCTTAGTTTTTATTTACTTATTTATGTTGCTTTTACTTTTGAAATATTAGTTGTATTTATTTCTAGTTTTATTGCTTTTGTAGGATCCACATCTATCTAGTGTAATCTGTGGAGTAATAAATGCATGGTTTCAATTGGGAGTATTACTCTTGGGTTGTGTGCACATGAAAAAATGACCATATTGTAAACTTTTTGAGCTTATTCTTGTGAGTAATTGAGTTGCATAACCGAGGAAGTGTTTGGGTGAGTCGGCTTCAAGACATGGGGACATGAATGACCATCTTTATTATCCAAGGAAATGTGATTGAAAAGGTTGTTGAGCCTGAACCGATCAAATACTAACATGACCTTAGACTAAAGTTTAAGAGAGAAATCCTTCAGTTACCCTATACACAGGTCTTTAGAGAGGGACGTATGATATTTTCAAAAGGTTCTGTCAATTAGTCTTGTGATCCGATCCACCGCCATCTCATTCACACTCCACCATAATAAATGGGAGCACATTATTGTCTTTCACTTTTTGATTGCATCTCATGTAGATAGGTTTTGGATTACAGCTATTTTCACACATTTTTGCATATAAAAAAAGGGGATAAAGTAATCATACATGCACATCATCCTTAGGTGTGTGTCATTTAATTGCATAACTGTCAGTTTGTAGTGCATTCACATCTTTTAAGCATATAGTTGTACATCATGTGTTGTATGTTCTTGTGAAAACATGAAAGGTGTTCAACTTGTTCCATACCTTCTGAATTCTTCAAATGTACAAGTTATGTAACAAGAAGTGATCCCGACAAATAATTCATTGTCATCTATGAAAATAAGGGCTTGAAAAAAAATTAAAAAATTTTGAAAAAAAAAAGAGAGAAGAAAAAAAAAAAGAATTGAGAAGTAAGTATGAATGAGAGGGAGAGAGGAACATGTTCTCACTTACATACTAAGAAGAATAAGTACATGGTGTAGTTTTCTTAGATATTCCATCTCACCTTGAGACGGAATGATAGTGCATGCATCATTCCACCCAAAATGTAGCATTAGGACATTTTCACTTGCATTTTACATCATGATAGGTCATTAATTTTTGTATTGCATGATTGATTGTTATGTGCTTCCATCTCTTCTATAGCCACCTATCCCATCCACCCGTTGCTCTAATCAGTATGCCACCCATGATATTCTCCTCATTCATGAATACCAGGAGATCTGCTTCCATTTAGATGGTAGTTAGGAAATGAGCAACGTAGATAGGAGATGACAAGATGCATCAAGTATGGACCGGATGAGTTTATCATATTAACTGCTTTAATTGATAGTGTTTCATTGATTTGGGGACAGACATCTTTTACATAGGTCTCTGGTCGCCTGGAGGGCAGTTAGTGTTCAGTGGTCAAGGAGGGCCAGTTTGTGGAAAGAAAGTGGGGATGATGCAGATGCATTTCATGTATTTATGTCCTTATGCTAACTTATCTCAACTAGATCCAAAGTTTTGTTGCTCGAGGATGAGCAAGGTTTAAGCTTAGGGGAGTTTGATGCATGGGTTTTGAGTCACTTTTACATGCTTATTTTATATCTGTTTTATGTATGTATTTGTCATTTTCTTGATTTTATTTGCATAATTCACTTTAGTTGGCCTTTAAACTCTATTTGCATCAAACTATACTTGTTTTATCATATTTATATGATTTTATATAATCCCCGGACTTATGCACATGTTTCGGCACTTTTTCAGGTACTTTCACACTATCAAGAGTGGATACCATCGACCCTGGTGTCGATAGTATCGACATTTCATCAGGAATCAACCCCGAAACTCAATTTTGGAAGGAAATATCAACATCATGGTTGATACCATCGACTTGGGTGTCGATGGTATCGACAGCGTTGGGATCTGCCAAAATTCTGCACTAAAACGGAGCGTTCTAATCCGACGGTTGAGCTTTTTTGGTGCCGTCAAGTGATCCTATGACCTAAGGAGATCACGGCCAGCCCCAGGGGGAGATCACATAATTAGCCACCGGAGAAGTCTCAAGCAGGAGAGGAGAGAATAACGGAGCCGAGAGCGACACCCTGATCGTTCTGAGAGCTGCAGAAGATGTTTTCCACCGCCGGAAGGCTGTAGAACGTTCACCCCGTGCCAAGGAATGCCCAGATCTCCTCCGTTCAGGGGTTTACATCACATTTATTCATGTTTCCCTATGTTTTCCCTTTCTCTCATCATGTTTTTCATTGAGATAAACATGTGGGGCTAATCCCCTTTATCTTTAGGACCGGGAGTAGCTCGGGTAATCGTTGTATGACAGTTTTGACATAGTTATCATAATTTATCTCTAAAATCCATGGTATGATGTCGTTTTCTCCATTATATCATTATGATTGATTACTGTGATGATAATCTAATATATTTGATTACTTTGAAAGAAGAATTAATGGTTGAAAAGAGACATTAATCATATTAACTAATAAATCCTTTGAACAAGGCGACGTACAGTTAATGGTGGAAACCCAGAGTATGATCTTCATGCACCTAATTTAGGGTATAGGTTACTACTATCGTGGAACCGACCTAGATTTAGGTAGTGAATTGTATCGGAACAACGAACAATTTTGACTACAGGCCACTACCGGAAATAGGAGATGAATTAGGATAATTGTGTAGGAACTAGTACAATGAAAACCTGCGGTGAAACCACAATCCTAAAGATTCCATCTTTAATTGATTAAACCAACCATTTAATCGATTGTTTTGCATTCTTTTATTTTTCTTTTCTTTTTCAATCAACTCTCAAACCATTTTAATCGGTCTAGCTAATTGAGAACAGTTAGTAGTAGTCTACTGAAAATATGTTCCATGAGTTCGACTCGGGCCTCACAAAGGCCTATATTACTTTGGCGTGTGTACTTTTATTTTACGCACGGTAAATTCGTGTCATCAGACAACAACAAGATTCTATGAAAAGAATCAGCCTGAGGCAATGAACAAACCACGAGTTGAGATAGGTCAGATGAAATAGTATCATTATGATATTTTTATTTGTGTGAAAGAAGATGAGATATAGAAGTGATGCCTGGAGAAAATCCAGGGATGCTAAGTCCTATGTTTTTTATGATATAAAAAGTAAGGACATAATAGTAAACAAAGTGCATACTACCTAATCTCAGTACTTGTATACCCTGGCCAAGTATTCGACTATTGAAGATAAGGTGAGTATGGAACTCTTAGATTGTTATCTTTCTTATTACTCTGATCAAGTAGTCATTCTGAGACAATCTAGTGAGTATAATGAAACTGGAAATATGGTATGGACATTTGTATCACATCCTAAGTGTAATAAAGTGGAATCTGAGATGATCTCATGTCAGTCTGTGTGTATGAGGAAGTAAGGAGTATAATTCTCATGAAATGAGAATGAGAACAACGGAAATGATCCCTATTTGATAAAGTTTGTGTGAATAGTAAAGAACTTTTCCCATAATGTGAAAATGGGGAATGTGATAAAACCATGAAATGTGCATGAACATGTTAGACAATAATAAAGAAAGGAATGATGATATGTAATCATCCATATAATTCCTATGCAGATGGCAAGGAACCTGAGATGCAACAAGTATAAATGACTCATGAATGGTGAAAGTTCATGTAATAATCCTAGGAGATGATGATGTTTCCTCTTTAATGAACAACCCTGGGTAATGATGGGGTGATGAAAGAAATATGTTTCTTTGTGTTCTTTTCTTTCAGGAACATGGCAATCAAGTGAGTCTGAGGACACTTGATGTGCATGAGTTAGAGGTGATCTGTTGATAGATACTTAGAAAAGTATCAGTTTGTCTTGGACTTTGGTTCCAAGATAAAGATATGTGTAACATATTATGTCCCAAGATAAGAAATTCTGGTATCCAAGATGTGGTGCCAAGTGGTATGGGGAAGTGAGAATATGACTTCTGATAAGATGAATAATGTTTGGTTATCTAGAAGGACCAACCTTGAGATAACTCTAGTAGGAAAATCATATGCTAGGGGTTTATGCTCTGCATAAACATAACCTTGATAAAGATGTATAATTTGAAGGAACAATTGTAGAATTGTTTTGAGAAAAAGCTTATCAAGCTAAAGATAATTCCTTCATGTGTTCCTATCTAGATCTGTTGAAGTAGATTATTCATAACATCTAGAGATATCTCTGAGATAAGTTCTTGTTTAATAAGTGGCCTCTCCTTATGATAAGGGAATGTACAACTAATAATAAAATGGGTACAAGTCATAAGAAAGTTTTGTGTTGTGTCAAACAGATTAGAATGGCACTGAAAATATATGATAAGACTTTTAAAGTCCCAAGTGGGTAACAAAACGTAACCATAATCTCTCCATGAAAGAGATATGTTAAAACTAAGTGGGTTTTGACACCTGAATCATTCAAAGTATGAATAACACTTCTTTGATATAGAAGGTGTTACCTAACACAGTATATATACTGCAAGTCAAATATTGAAAAAGCAGTTGAATATATGTCTTGTATGACATATTCAAATGATAACCCTGAGTGGAAGGACTTTGTACTGGTCAAATTTCTATGACATCTCCATCACATCAAGATGTTATGTGGAGATTTGATGACATGAGGCATGAATGACAATTGTCTTCCTTCATCTGGGATTTCGGGGATGAAATCCTTGTTAGGGGTTTATAATTGTAATACCCCTGACTTGGGTTATGGCCTAACCCTAGAAGTTTTGCTTAAATAAGTTACTTACCAACTGGTTCTGATCTTTTGAAAAGTAATTAAGGCTTCTTGTGAAGTTGTTTTCAAAGTTTGAGCTTAATTGAAAACTAATTTTGCATTATATGAAAGTCTGAGTGAAAAGTGCAATTTACCCAAGATAAGGGGTTACATTGTAATATGTCACCTGTAGAATGTGTTTTAAGTGTTTTATTATCTCAAGAAAGAGAATGATGATAATTGGTGTCTTGTGGAAAGCCTAAATCCCAAGTTACAACTCGTTTGAACAATGTTAGTACCTTGTACACCAATTTTGGTACAATTTGTAATTTACCCAATATGTGGAGTTAAAATGTAAATTACCACCTCTAGAGTGTCCCTACTCCCTCTATGTATCTTTTAGAGGAAATATAAAGAAGGGGGCTCTATGTTTGAATCGCCATTGAATGGTGATACTCTTGGTAATGAAAGACCAAGAATGAGTTGAAGATAAGAGCCTTATATGTGTTGTATCGAGTTGTAGACTTGATATAAGGAGCCCTATTAGCCAAGGAGCCAAATTAGGAGCCTCCTATCAAATTTTTTAGCCTTGGAAAAGGCCATTACGGATAGACCACCTCAAGGAGGTGGCCCATGATGAGTTGCAAAGTTCCTTACAAAAAGTGTATCGGGTTGCTTATTTAATGAGATAAAGACGAGATAACTTGCCCAACAAGATAAGTAAGGGCCGAGATATTGTCCCTAGGTTATCCTCAAGACTCGTTCATGGCAAGATATACATATGTGCATGCATGGCCATGTGTCAACCATGCATGGCCATGTGTCATCTAGTAGCATGAGGGAAAGACACCTCATATATACTTTATCTCATGAAATCAACACTACTACAGAAATGGCTTATAAAGTCACTTTTCAAGGTGTCGGTTGTATACATAAACCGACACCTAAACTCTACAGTGTCGGTTGATAACATAAACCGATATCCAATCTATGAAGGTCGACCAGACACGGGTACCGCTTTTCTTAAGTGTCGGTTAGTTAATAAAAAACGGACACCTAAAATCAACCGCCAAAACCAAAATTCCAGCGAAAAAATTACCTCCAAAATTTGACATATGGCGTCGGTTCATAAATAAAACACCGACGACTAAAGGGTATCCGTGAGACAGGATTAGTTGTCGGTTGTCTTTTAGTTAAAAACCGACGACTATAATCTAGTATAGGTGTCGGTTTTTGGAATAGAACCGACACTGTTGGTTTAGTTGTCGGTTTTTTTGAATAACTGATGCTTATTGTCAACTTAATAGCTCACCAGTGCGAGCGGCTCTTCCCCTTTCCCTGTTTCATTTCCGATTTCAGTTAGGTCCGACGATTTCTTGCTCGCCCCCGCTGCTCCCTGTCGTCTGTGCTCCTGTCCTCTCGTCGCCGCTCAGTGCTGCCGCCGGTCATTGCTCCTGTCCTCTCGCCGCCGCCAGCTAAAGCTTCTTGCTCTACTCCGCCAGCTTCCTCTGCAAGGTAACCCTTTTCTCCTCCGCCTTGCTTTTCCCTAACGGCCACCACTTTCGCCCAATCCCCAGCGGCAGCACCAACATCCACACCACCATCCGCCTCCCCAGTGCCAGCAGCCGCTCCCGCACCAGCCACCACCACCCCACCCCAACCGCCGCTACCCCAGCCCCAACCCCAACCATCGTGGCACCGTTCCAGCAGCGGCGCCTTCCTCTCTTCTCCTTCCTCCGCCCTTCTTCTTCCTCTACCTCACCCTAGCAGCGCCCGACCTATAGAGCAGTGTCGGCGGCCAGAAGTAGCAGTTGCAGCTGTAGCGACGCCATCCAGGAGTAGCTGGGCATGACCGACACTACCAAATTCCGCCCTTGACTCTGACTAAGAGCTCTAAACTTGATTCCGCCGCCCCCTCAGCCACGAGCAGCACCTAGCTGCGTTTCTTGCTGAGCCCTTTCCACCTATGCATGAAGCAGGTCTGAACCAGGGGCAGTTCTGCCCGGGAAACACCACGAAAATCGCAGCCTTGAGTTCGGCCTTCAGGCCCAGACCCGAATCTACTTATTTGTATTTTTCATCTACTTATTTGTGCGTCATGCTATTCTGAATTAAGTGTATATTTACTTCATAATTGAATGTTTAAGTAAGTTATAGATATCTTGGATATCTTGATGATGAACTGTAATGCACACATGTGACATGCTTGGAATGTAAATGATGAACTGTAATGCACACATGTTTAACTTGTTTTATTGTTGAGTATATTGAGAATCCTAATCACCCTTCTTGCTTAATGATGAACTGTAATGTACACATGTGACATGCTTGGAATGTAAATGATGAACTTTTCCCTAAATTGCCAATCATGCTTTTAAAGACATCAATAATCACCCTAACTTGAAGAACTAGGATTTTAGGTATAAGAATGACAACACATTATTTGTTGGCCTAGAAACCCATCCAAGATTTACACATTAGGAGTAAATCTTGGATCGTCCCCGGTTTGGGACTGTTCTTGAACACCTAATCTCGCTTAGGATGTAAGTGTATAATGTGTATTGGGTTTTCAAGAAAATTTCGGCAGCATTTCCCCGTTTGTTCTCTAAGTACATATGTACTTGGAGAACAGCGGGGAAATGCTGCCGAAATTTTCTTGAAAACCCAATACACATTATACACTTACTAGTGAGATTAGGTGTTCAAGGATGGGATAGGTGGTACATGTACATTTATTATATATAAGAATGACATCACATGTATTTGTTAACCCTAGACCCTAATCCACATTATACCAATCTGATAGTCCATGATAGAACAAAGCATAATGATGTTGACTGCAACTTTGTGCGTCATGCTATTCTGAATTAAGTGTATATTTACTTCATAATTGAATGTTTAAGTAAGTTATAGATATCTTCACCAAACCTCTTTCGGAAACTTGTTTTATTGTTGAGTATATTGAGAATCCTAATCACCCTTCTTGCTTAATGATGAACTGTAATGCACACATGTGACATGCTTTGAATGTAAATGATGAACTTTTCCCTAAATTGCCAATCATGCTTTTAAAGACATCAATAATCACCCTAACTTGAAGAACTAAGATTTTAGGTATAAGAATGACAACACATTATTTGTTGGCCTAGAAACCCGTCCAAGATTTACTCATTAGGAGTAAATCTTGGATAGTCTCCGGTTTGAGACTGTTCTTGAACACCTAATCTCGCTTAGGATGTAAGTGTATAATGTGTATTGGGTTTTCAAGAAAATTTCGGCAGCATTTCCCTATTTGTTCTCTAAGTACATATGTACTTGGAGAATAGCGGGGAAATGTTGCCGAAATTTTCTTGAAAACCCAATACACATTATACACTTACTAGTGAGATTAGGTGTTCAAGGATGGGATAGGTGGTACATGTACATTTATTATATATAAGAATGACATCACATGTATTTGTTAACCCTAGACCCTAATCTTGTTGTAATATATACTTGTTTTCTCTTTGATCATAGATCTTTACAATTTTGTTGTGATATATACTTTGTTGTAATAATGTGAACTTTACAATGTGAGCTTTACAATTTGAATTACTTTACAATGTGAACTTTACAATTTGAATGTGAATTTGCAGATGGCTGACCATTCTCCTGATGACCGTGCTGATGATTACCGTGAGGGTGAGGACATCAATGCGCTGCCTCACAATGTAAGTTTTAAAAATATATCATATATTTATATCTATATGTCCATTTATAGTTATATCTTGTAAATGTGATTATTTTGTCAAATTTTAGGTTGATGATGCACAAGTACCATCTGAAGCACTTGATGCACTTGATCAACAACACCAAAAAGTTGACAAGAGAAGGGGCATCACTATGATGAAGAAGTTAATTGCGCAAAAGGGCAATGGACCCAAACTTGTTGTGGATTTTGATAATGCAGGAAATGCATGTGGTGTGAATCGCAATTCATTTATTTCATATCTTGGGTTTGTTACTCGTAGCCATTGCGGTTGTCGCTTAGATTCTTGGCATAACATTTCTAAGGAGAAGAAAGACTTAATATGGAGGGATTTATGCGTGAGTTATTATTAATTTGCAATTCTATTTTGTAGATTACTAAATTTTTGGATACTAGTTAATAGCAATTCTATTTTGCAGAGTATATTTGAATTGGATGAAAAGCTGCATCGTAAATGCGTGATGTAACGCTGTGGGAGAGTCCTAAAGAACTATAGGACAAATCTCACCCGAGAATACATAAAAGAAGCTGACAAGAGGAAGAAGACAGTCACTGAACAGTGGAACTTCCTGGACAAAGAAGAATGGGACGCGTTTGTCGCTTCAAGACAAACTGATGAATTCAAGGTATTAGGCCTCAGTCTCAATCTCATTAATTAATATATGTTGTATTCACCTATTCAAGATTAACATTTAGTGTTACTAACCAAATCATTAATGTGCATACTAACTAGGCCCTCAGTGAGACACAAAGATCAAGGTGTGCACTGAATGTGCATGACCACACAATGGGTCCAAGGGGGTATGCATGCATTCACCAAAGACTACAGTCTGAGGCTACTACTCAGTCTGCTGCTACTCAGGAGTCCTCTACCATAGGTAGCACACCTCTGCCTCGCCATGATGTCTGGATAGCTGGGAGGCAAAATAAGAAGGGAGAAATAACGAAGGCCGCAACTGCTGAGGCGGCTGCAAAAATGGTAAAATACAACTCTTACAGCAATAATTCGAATATTAATTATTTGTGTTGTTTACTTAATTACAAATTTTTGTTTTGGCGATTAGCGGGAGCTGCACAAGCTCAGGAAATAAGGCAAGTTCATCCCTGAGGGCACAAGGGATGAATTGACAGTTGCTCTGGGTAACCCAGAGCATCCTGGACGTGTTAGGGCTGCAGGCGCTGGTGTGGGCATCAAAGCTTTTTTTGGGCCATCCCAGCACAAACATGTCCCAAAAGTGGGACTTTCACAAGAGGAGGTAACATATTCTTTCTTTATAATGTTACTGTAAAAGAGAATTCAATAATTAGAAGCTAACGTTTCTTTTATCCATGTATAGGTAGATAAGCTAGTTGATAGGAAACTAGAAGAAGCAATGAAAAAGTGGCAGGCATCTCAGACTGCCACTTACCAGACAGTACCTACTGCAGACTCTACTCCTCCTACTCCTACTGCAGAGGTTGGGAGTAATCCTATAGAACCACCACCTAGCACATCCGCTGTAAGTATTTTTATGACATAGTAATTGGTTTTTTAATTCAAGATGATATGTATATATGAAATTGTAGTCGTTTCAAAAAAAAAGATGACATGTATATATGTATATAACATTATTTACACAAAAATTTATAGGGGTTGAAGCCATGCCGTCTAAAAAGTAAAGAATTTGTCGTTGCAGAGGCGTCGGCTTACCCATCCCTACCAGGGGAAACGTGTCACAGGTCTCCAGTACCAGCTGGTTGGATTCGTGTGAGCCCGATACATATATTCTCCCAGTGGATGGATCTTCCATTGCCATATGCCCACCCAGATTGTGAAACGCTTGGTGAGGCAGTAGGCGGATTGATATTGTGGCTAAAAGCGGATGTCCTCTTTACTGAAAAGGTATGGTAAATTTACATTACGTTCAATTGTTAGTGTGTGTATATGATGGCAGTTAATCTGAAATTATATATATATACAGGTTAAAAAGAAGACACCCACAGCATCTAGGCCTCCACTTCCACCTCCTACATTACCTAGTTGGGTATCACAGGACCTACCTGTCCCGTTAGGTCCTAACTGTAGGGGTATGTCAATATGGTTAGGCGAACATGATATAAACTCCCCTATAACTGTTTCTTCCAATTCAGATTCTACAGGTCAGTCATACGAAACAAAACTATTTATACAAGATATTTTGGAGTTGTTTCGATATGATTGGCTAAATACATCTGTGATAGAGCTATGGATAAGGTGAGATATTCTTTATACATCCATATACCTTGTGTATGATCTGGTGATCTGGTTTCTTATTTATTAATGCATGCATAATTAATACATATTTTGCAACTACTTAGACAACATATGTGTAGATTTTGGATTCGAACATGTAGGGTTTTTGATTCCATCTTTGATTAGTCTAGTAGCTAAAGACCCTACGTCAGTTCAACAATACTACTGTGAGGCTTTTTCAAATTTTGCTGTAAATAAGAAGACGGTGATAATGGCTCCATTCAATGTAGAGTAAGTTTACTTTGCTTATTATAATTTGGACTTAAGAAAATTACATTTTTATTGTGGATTTTGAGTTATTAATTTTTAACTTTTTTACCTCTAGGGGTAGGCATTGGGAGTTACTGGTTATTGCCCCTGAGATGTTCACTGTGTATTATCTAGATCCTAAGGGGAGTAAATTGAATACAAAATTTGGACACATAATGAAAATGGTATTATTCCGGTGAGAAATATTTCATTTTCATATTCGTTAACATATGTTATTACATTACTATTTAATTGCAATGTTCTGTGTTACATTGACATGTAGGGGTTTTGAGGAGTTCAAAAAGGCTAGAGGAAAGGTCCCCACGAAAAAGAACCAGCCAATAATTTGGAAGAATGTGAAAGTAAGTTCCCGACTGCAATATATGGATATATTATTTATGTGAACAATGCTTAATTAGTTGTATTTTTTTATATTTTGTATGTTTGAATTTATAGTGTGCTACACAAGACAACGGATGGGCATGTGGATACTATGTCATGCGATATATGCACATGATTATCAAACATGCCGCACTGGATATCGAGTGTATTGCTCAGGTATTATATTGTCTCATTAGATAATATGATCGAAATATATCAATCTTATTTATAGCTCATTAATTATATATATACATCATTCTCTTTACATGTGTTTAAAGCTGACCCCATTACAGGAGAGGCCTTACTAGATGAAAATGCTCCCTATACGATGGGAGAATTAAATGAAGTAAGAGAAGAATGGGAAACAGCCATACAAATAGTGGGGGCTTTAAAATATAATTGGGATCCTGATAGCGAATAATGACTAAACAATGATATTTTGTAAATGAATTTCTGAATTATAATATATGTGTGAATGTTTCTACATGTCTGGATGTTTCTACATGTGTCTGAGTGAAAATGAATGAAAGTGTTGGTTGCTATATGAATGTTTCTACATGTGTGAATGTGAATGAATGGAACTACAGATTGCTAGCTACATGAATGTTTCTAAATGTGTGAAAATAAAATGGAACCGCAGGTTGCATTGCTAAATGCATGTGTGAATATTTTTGTTGTTAATTTTGCAGGTTTGTGGCCTGTTGTCGGCTGATATCAATGGATGTCGTAAAACCTGTAGTTCATAACTGAACTGAACATGTTTCTCATCCTGCGACTAGCCACAGCAAGTCTGCAGACTGACAGAAAAAAAAAACAATAGGCGTCGGTTATTTGTGAAAAACCGACACACAATGTTATAGTGTCGGTTTTATATAAATAACCGGCATCTATTTCCTGTGGTGCAAAGATATATGTCGTCGGTTATTTGTAAAAAACCGACACTGACAGTGCCCAAGATGGTGCCCTTTCTGTGGCGTGAAGGGTTTGGGCATCAGTTTCTTATCTAATAACTGACGCCTATAGTCCCATGATGACGCGTTTTCGGTGGCGCGCGAAGAGTTTGGGCGTCGGTTTTGGAACCGACGCCTAATGGGTGAGCTTTTAGTATCGCCCACATAGGTGTCGCTTAGAAACCGACACTAAAGGCTTTAAATAACCGACACTAAAGGTAGGTTCTGTAGTAGTGCAAGTATATATACTTCACCTTTCACCAACTTATGAAAGTTTACAATCCTCATAACCATTCCCCTTGGAGATATCATGCAAAGACCCTTAGGTATCTTTCAAAGCAGCTCAAGGATCTAGGAGAGTTCGAGCACCAAGCTTTAGGTAAGGCTTTGGTCACCTTCAACCTTGGTTGAAGTAAGATATCAGGTTATGGATATTATTTTCTTTCCTTCTTCACCAAGTGCTTAACTATGGTGATCTCTTATCCATGGAGGAGTTGTGAACAAGCCCTAGACCTTGGACAAGTTCTTATTCAACCTTAGGACGTGGAGCTTTGGAGCTTGAAGCTTTGAAGCTGTTCACAAGGCGGGTTATATAACTTGAACTCTATCATGTTATTATTCATCACCTAAATTTATATACTTAATGAACTACTTTTAATTCCGAAAATGTTCTGAAATAGTTGATGAATTTATGAGTTCTAGTAGTTTCTTAGACCTTTTTCCATGAACTAGAACATATAGAATGAATGTCTAGAGCTTGAAGAAGATGGTATCACTTCATAAAGTGATATCGGGTTCAAGCACCCAAACAAGTAGCTTTTACCCGATATGGTAATTTATATGCACTAGTTGCAGAATTTGTTTGTGAGATTATATCTCCTTGAACGATATGGAATGATGTTCCTACCTTGGAATGCAATATGGTGTTATCCATAAACCTCTTGCATGATAGTAAGTTAAGTATAGACTCCATGCACGATACAAGGTTTAAATGTATACTTGTAAGATTGATATGAAACCTTAGTTTGGGTAAACCGATATGAGTAAGTTGGGAAGTATCCCTTGCACTATATGATCATGTAATATACACTTGTATGTGATATATTGAAGCATACGCAGTTCTAGCATCATAAGCAATTCAGTAGCATATGCAGTTCTAGCATCATAAGCAAGTCTAGTAACATAGCATAGCTAACAACATGAGCATGTCTAATTGGTTGAACATATCAACATCATAAGAAGAGTTAACAACATAAGCACAACTACCTGGATAAGCATGATTAGCAGTATATGCATCACTAGTTACAATGGCATGGCTAGCATGCTAAACATAACTAACAACATGAGATAGCTAGCATCATGATTATAATCAGCGGTAGCAGTATAGTTATCAACATAATCATGGCTACTGTATGTATGCATCTACAATCTTAAGAATATCCACAACATAAGTATATCTACTATCTCTTAATTGCACTAAGCATCATTTATATGTAAAGAGAACAAACAAGGGTTATCATCCAATGTGAAACATTGTGTATAACCCTAAACAAATATGTTACACGGCTGTATTACATCTTTTATTATGCCCTGGGGAATTTGAATCGTACCATTCAAAGTCCAACCGACCCATGCAAAGGGCTATTCAGTTCCGTATAAGATCTAGGAGTGTCGGTATCCTAAGATCTCTTCCCCTCGGTCAGTACGAGTAAAAAGACAGTGACATATCAGTCAAAGCTGCCACCACAGTGACATATAGTCAAGATGAAAACCACTAGTCCGACCTTGGTACAGGTCACATCACTAGAAACCAGGTTATTCAAACCCAATCACTGAGGTACAACTGTAGTTGTCCTCTAATCACATCATATTATAATCACTGAGACACGACCGCAGCCGTTCTCAATCACATCATATGTATGAGGTATGACCATAGCCAACCTCCACAATCTGTATTGTGGATGACAAGGATATATCTTCAACCTGCCACCCCCCACATACTCAACAATATGCGCTCCGAGTTTCCCTTAGGAATACTCTTTTCACCATCCAGCAAGTTCTGACACTGAAGATGGCTCTACGGCACAGGGCACTACATGATTAGAGTTGTAGTTGATTAGTTATGCCAATTGGGTGAATTAAGGCTGCATCAAACAAGTGTACATACAAACCCTAATTCACTTCTAGCAAGCATATAAATATCAAAACTTGAAAATATATAAAATGTATGAAACATAATTTCTCATCTCATCATCACATGGTACTATTCACTTGCCATTCATGAGACTACACTAGTCATCATATTATCATAAGATATAAATCCTTTTCACAATATCACAGGGTATCAACCCTTATCAACAGAAGAGGAATACACCTCATTCAGGGCTCAACCATGCCCAAAGGTCATTAAGACCATCATACTATCACATGATATAAATCCTTTTCACAATATCATAGGGTATTAACCCTTATCAATACAAGAGGATTACACCTCATTTAGGGCTCAACCATGCCCAAAGATTATTAAGACCATCATATTATTCCCTTTAAGATCATCATTATCTTTACATGCCTTATAACAAGGCTCAATAGCATTACTTACATATAACACATTGGATCAACACAATATTGCATTAATGAGCTAGGAGATATTCATAATCAATCATAGTAGGGTTATATTAACATTAAGAACATTCCTTTATTACATCAACATGCAAGGAATATAGATATGATTAACACTCATCATATTCATAATGCACATGTTTAGCATAAGAAAGTATCAACCATGTGGCTATAATAACCACCAATTAACACATTAAGGTTATGATCATGTTAAGGAGGTTATTCCATCATCATTCCATCATATAAGAATGTTAAACATGAATACTCATCTTTATCTTATTGCATTAGAGTTAGGTTCAATATGATAAATTATATCAATGTTACTAATCAGCACTCATACACAAACCCTAACTCATGACATCCCTAGTGGATCATGAGTGCATAAGGTGAAGCATCACCATCACATTCCATACTATTCTCAAGTATGAACCCACACATAAATCAAGGTGTAACCATCAGGTTATAGCATACTAGGGTTTCAACAATAATAGATTACTCCATGATTGTATTAGTCATTCAAGGACTATTCATACCCAATTACCATCATTTAGTTATATTAAAGCTAGGTATAACAAGCTACACATAATTAGGGTTACATATCAACACAATATGGCTATCATCCATTCTATTCATATGAGTGAATAGGTAAGACTACCTTATTAAGGTTAACCCTCCACTTGTTCCATCATCATTCAACCTGTATCACCATACCACAAAGTCACCAAGAACCATTGGGTGTTTAAAAGGTAAGACCTTTGGTTGCTTACATAAGTAAACATCTTGGATAAACCACCTATGAAGTCCTTGATTTGTTTTTTAGAAAGATTCACCATCTAACCCTAGGCATCCCTTGATTAACAACACAAAAAGTTCCATTGAAAGTAGGGTAAAACCCACAATCAACTATTCAGTTAAAACAAGCCATCCATTATCAACAATTAAGCGCCTTAAGTTGATCATATAAAGGAAACCATCTACATCACATTATTAGGACCAACATATTACATTAGCCATCATTCCACCTTAATGGAGGAATAAACAGTAGATCTTGACCATTGGGTCAAGTTCACATGTTAAAATCATCAATTACAGTATAGGTCTGACCATTGCATCAAGTGACCCAAGAAACCATTGACCTAAGGCTTAATTAATGCTAAAACTACAATGATTGACTCACCATAGGTTGTAGAGACCTGATCCACCATCATTAGTGACAATTAAGTCACCATAGGTTGTTAGATCAACACTAATTCATTAATCAACATCAAATATCAAGCTAATGTCAACATTGATTGATAACATCGGTAGGGTACTTAATGGTTGATCATTAAACTTCTAATTGATCCAAAACCTGACCTAAGGGGGTGAACATAGGTTGTCACCATAACTTGACACCCTTGATCACGACCATCAGTTGTTATGAATACAACACCATAGGGTTGTTGCAATGGTACCATCATCGGGTCATTGGTTTATAGAAGAAATCAGCTTAAAACCCTAAAATTGACCATTGGTTGATAGGTGCTTAGCACCATAGGTTGTCAAACCATCCTGATCCAAGTCATATTGTACCTTAGGAATAGAATACACATGATCACAGGTTCATATATAACTAAAATCAGAATAGGGAACATTATAAAAATCGAAATCCAAGTCAAGCATAGCTTTTTAGTGCATGGATCATCATTTTCAAGCAAGAACATGATCTAGAAAGCTTATGGTAAGCAATAAACGTGGAGAAAGTTATAAAACTTGCCTATAATGAGAAGATGAAACCCCACACAGAAGAAATCTCGAGCAGGTAGGGTAGAAAATCCAAGAATAAACTATGAATTCGTCCATCTAGCACCTTTCTTCATCAAATGAGCAAACCCTAGGTATAAGGAGCAAGAAAAGTAGGGTTTTAGAGCTTTAGATCAATTTCTAGCATGGAACAACCTGGGTTTATACCCAAACCATAACATTATTGGTCATGAGCTACTGATTTCAACATTCAAACTTAGCAATTTAGACTTATTAACTATGCAATTCCACTGGTCCAAACCACACTGATTAGATGATAAACTAGATCATATAAAAGCATAAAGAAGTGATTCGTGAAATAAAAAGTCGGGTGATGTCAAATACCACACAACGCCTGATAACTGCTATTATCAGCAAAAAAATGCGCAATTAACAAAAAATTTCCAATTTCCAGAGTTAAATCTTGGGTAGTGAGTGAAATTCTACTCACAGTGGTTTGGGATGTCTGGATTCATCCGAAAATGCGTCCAGAGCCTATTTCTGGGCAAATTTTGGGTTGTCTTCAACCTTGGATTACACTATTCATGAACTAGCAATCCAACAGAATGACTCCTTCACATATTGGTTGAAAACAATCTCAGTTGAGGTTGCTGCTTGTGGCTATGGCTGTGATTTTGAGCATAGAATGTTGGGCCGAGCTCGAGGACACCTTCCCCTATTGATGGGCGCCCCAAGGTGGCCCTTGGTTGATGCCATACAGAGAAACTAGTTACAGGTCAGACGCTTGGCTAAGGAGGTCGGGCTGCAGGCTAGGGAGGAAGGAGAGGAGGAAGGGAGAAGAGAGGAGGAAGAAAGAAAGAAGAGAAGAAGACCAGCGCCTTTGAATTGGCCAAAAAAACCAGAAATCGCCCGCCGTTCACCTTTGTGGGTCGCATTGCTATAGTACACCGACTAAGGAAATCGATCGCTCGAAGAAGATAAAGGAAACACGAAAGGAAAAGGGTTTATAAACCAAAAACTTGGAAAATTGCAAATTCGACCCTGGAAATTGAAAATGTCATAACTTTCACCTCGTAGGTCCAAATCTAGCGATTTCTTTTGCAACTTATCAAGCACGAGATCCACTACAATGCAAGTCATGAAAACATTCTAATTAGACTATAACACTCTATCAAATCACTAATTGCATCAGTGAGTACTCAATTCAACTTAATCAACTTAATGATGCACTTGTTGGCTAAATTGGACATTATTATAATCCCTTTGTTTCGATGATGACAAACATTTGATTCTTGTGGATATAACGTGCTACTTGAGTGTTGCAGGAATTAGGTGGATAACAAACTACTTGGAAGATCTATATGCTCAAATTGCTTTAATTCATGATTGTAATCAAATGTAAAAACTTGTACAAGTATATAATGTACAAGTACTTAGATATCATGTAAATCAAGTGTTTAGATCTTCCCTAGTAAATCACAACACTTAGATAGATCATCCCCTACAATAGTTTCACAACTGCATACTCATACACACACTAAGTACTTAGTTCAAAACATTGAAACAGGGTTAATCTCGGTCGACAAAATTCTCGACCGAGACACTCTCGGTCGACAAACTCTTCGACCGAGAATGACCCAGGTAGCCGTTAGACACAGCAGACAAGGTAGTTGGGAGTTGGATCAGAACGTTATATACACTTGCTCCAGACAGTCCCTCGGTCGACAAAGACCTCGACCGACTGGGATCTCGGTCGACAATTCCTCGACCGAGAATGTCTCTGTCTGCACTTTTCAGGATTAATTAACTAGTCTTTGTTAAAGCAACTAATGGAGACTTAACGACATTTTGAGCACTTAGAACCCCCTAGAAAGTGTCTAGAATGTCCTTAAGCATTCATAGGCCATTCCTATAAATAGGACAAGCCTTAGGACACCTACAACACACTTGTGCAACACTTGAGCATAATACTTGCAATTGGCTATTCATTCTAGTGAGCAATTGAGCAACTCCAACATTGGCTATACATTTCCATTGTTCCAAATTCGTGTCCTATAGGCTAGCATCTCCTATCCACCGCACTTACACTTCCATATACATTGATTAGGAGATCAAAACGCTTGATATAGGAAATCAAGCCTTGTGCTACAACGGTATTGTAATTTCTATTTTTCCTTCTTGTTCCTTTATATTGTTTGTACTATCCTTGCTACTCCTAGGGTTGGAGGCTGTGGATTGGAGAGGGTTTGACTTCTCAGGTGGAGAAGGTGGACTTTGGACTACTTCAAGAAGGCTGTCTCAACGGGAAGCTACTTCAAGAGGAAGGCTACTTCAAGGGGGAGCTTGAGGTTACTTCAAGGAAGGCTGCTTCGAGGTTGGTGAGACTACTTCTAGGTGAAGGCTATCCGAAGGGTTTGGTGAAAGTATTTGTAATTTTATGTAACATCCTTGCGAGGTCATAAAATTTAAGTACTTTCAAAATCCCGGTTGGGTAAGCAACCGGGTAGTGGATTGACTGCCTTAGTATTTGCTAAGGTTGGAACCACTCTAAATCCTTGTCCCCTTGTCCAATATTTTTATGGTTTCTTGCTTTGGTTGAATTAATTTTAAAATATCCATAAAACCCTATTCACCCCCCCTCTAGTGGTTTTTCATTTGGTATCAGAGCAGGCTTCAAGGATCTCTAATCGAGTCTTAAAGAATGAAGGGTGGTGGTGTCTACAACCGCAAGCAAAGGAAAAGCATGGACCAATCTTCAACAAGCTGCAATTGGTGCTTAGGAACAAGGCACACAACACCTAGTTGTCCATGGAGGTCAAAGAAGGAATATGTGCATAAAGGGTGCTTTATTGCTACAATAAGTGAAGATGAAGAAGAGGTAAGCCTTTTTTATTTACCTAAAGAAGAGCTAATTGCTAGTCTTAAAGAGACACATAATAAGTATATTGAGTGCAAGAAGAAATTAAAGAAATCTAATAAAGCAAATGATGAGTTACATGCTAAACTTCTTGCTCTCACATCTGAAAATGAAGATCTCAAAAAGGTTGTTGAAGATCATGATATTAAGCTGAAATCTGTAGAAGCAAATTGCAATCTTCTTTCCCTAGAAAAGTTAAACTTGCAAACTCAAGTAAATGATCTTCAAAAACAACATGTGTTGTGTACACATCTAGATTATGACATTATTGTGAAAGATAGAGATTCTTTGTTATCTAATCTAGATCATGCAAAGTTAGATATCAAGAAGAGAATGGATGAGATTGTTAAGCTGCAACAAGAAGTTAGTAGTTTGAGTAACAATGATATCCTTGATAAAATCTTAAATGATTCTTATCGTCAAATTGGAAGGAGAGGACTAGGTTATAAGCCTAAAGGAAAATCTTACCAAAAACCTAGTTGGAGAAAGACACAAGTGCTAGAGAATCAATCTATGTATGTATCTAGAGGCAAATATACATATGTACCCAAGAACAACCTAGAACAAAATCATAGAAAGAGATATGAGGTTGATTCTATATGTTGCCATTATTGTTTGCGTCTTAGACATTATTCTTTCTCATGTCCTTACAAGAAAAAGGATGTTGAGTTAGTATGGGTTCCAAAACCCCCAAACTAAATGAAAAAATTAAGTTGAGATATGACCAAAGACTCTAAGTTGTATATCTCTATGTCTATCTCAACTTAACATAATGAGATAACAAATTTATTCAAGTAATTAAAATTTCTAAGTTGAAAATATACATTTTAAACAAATCTGCAGAGACACATCTTTGAAAATTTGTCTTAATTAGGGTCCTCAAAACATAAAGATTTGAATATGATTAGTTGAGATTTGATCTAAATGTTACTTTGATAGTCATATGTTTTATCTCAACTAAACTGAGTTTTCAAATTGCATAATTGAATTGAAAATGACCTATGATTTACGTGTAAACAATTACTAAAAAACAGTACAGAAACATTCTCGATCGAGAAACTATTCGACCGAGAACACTGTCGGTCGAGAATTAGTCGACCGAGCAGGTTACTATTTTGAAGTTTGCAACAAATCTGATAAAACATGTACAAACAGCAGCATTCTCGGTCGAGAAAAATGTCAACCGAGATAAATTCGGTCGACAAAAGTTCGACCAAACCAAGTTATGTTGAACATATTTTAATTAATCTAGTTTGATATCAATTTGTTATTAATGATTGATTTAATATGCAAATCAAGAGTGAATCTTAGAGACCATCTTAAAATCAAAACATATTGATCTTTTGAATCATAAATTGTTGAAAGAAGGTATAACCTTATGAATGTGAAATTCTTAAACATATTGCAAAAGTGATATATGAAAACTGATATTGAACATACTTTCTTCATTAATTGACAAAGTTTGTTAAGCATGTTCATTTTCATGGTTTGTCTTAAATTTGAAAATCCATGAACAATAAATGAGATTATTTTGGTTTATCCTCTACATGGATTGTCTTAAAACTGAAAATTATGAACCATGAAATTACTGTTTTATCATAATCCACATGGTTTTTCCTAAGTATTCCTTGATCTACCTATATAGGAACCGTGTGTATTGAAATTTTAGTTTAAATGATCATAATCATCGTATGTATATGCTTCTATCTTGATCATTGTATTGTGGATATACTTCTACTGTTCTATCATAATTACTGTGCCATGATCATTGTGTTTCATTGGTTTGTCTAAAATAATCTTTGATCCATATATACAAACTATGAATGGATATTATTTTTTATCATTGTGATTCATCTCATATGAAGATGCCATTTTGCATAAACAATAAAACTTCATGGCACAAATGCATTTTAAATTGAAAATCTAGAGAATTTGCCTCTTGGTTGAAATCAAGTTTGACCAAGGGGCGCTATGGTCGAAGTCAAGGTCGACCTAAAATAAGCTTGACAAAATGCTTATTTGTAAATCATTTTCTTGAAATTAACCTTAGTATATTAAACAAGATTCTAATGCATAGCTCTCATAAAAGTTTAATTAATTATGATCTAATGATTGTTATAACCTTAGCATCTTAAAATTATCTTGATTATAAGATTAAGGGGGAGTTCACAAAAACTTTGTAAACATGTTATGACCTTAGTATTTTTAATCTTGGTTATGAAAATAAAGAAATCTACAAATTTCATGAATGTGATATATATCTTGTTCTTAATGGAATTCTCTAAACAAATCAGGGCTTAACATCCCGTGCATTTGGTTAGAGACACTTTTCATGTACTCTAAGCTTAAAGGATTCTCATATCATTTTCAGGGCTTAACATCCCTTGTAAAATGGATGAGAAATCAATATGTATCCATAATGAGCTTAAGGGAATCTCATATCATTTTCAGGGCTTAACATCCCTTGTAAAATGAATGAGAAATCAATACACATATGCCATGAACTTAAAAGGAACTCATATCATTTCAAGGCTTAACATCCTTTGCAAATTATTGAGATATAAATTGTGGCTAAATTTAACAATAATTGGTTTGCATTAATCCCTTGCTTTTAAATTGAATATCTCCTTAAGGGGGAGCATAGCATAAAATTAAGGGGGAGATATAAAAAGTCATACTAAATGATTATCTTGGATATCTTTTTGAAATGACAAAGGGGGAGAAATAATATAAAATCAAAAACATAAAATAAAATGAGTTTCATAATATCTCGGCCAGCATACACTTGCAAAACAAGAATGGCTACAAAAGGTAAACTTCAGGTATGAAACTCATATGATTTATATTTCCTTATTTTATATTTTGGAAATGTTTGTCATCTTCAAAAAGGGGGAGATTGTTGGCTAAATTGGACATTATTATAATCCCTTTGTTTCGATGATGACAAACATTTCATTCTTGTGGATCTAACGTGCTACTTGAGTGTTGCAGGAATTAGGTGGATGACAAACTAATTGGAAGATCTATATGCTCAAATTGCTTTAATTCATGATTGTAATCAAATGTAAGAACTTGTACAAGTATATAATGTACAAGTACTTAGATATCATGTAAATCAAGCGTTTAGATCTTCCCTAGTCAATCACAACACTTAGATAGGTCATCCCCTACAATAGTGTCACAACTGCACACTCATACACACACTAAGTACTTAGTTCAAAACATTGAAACTAGGTTAATCTCAGTCGACAAAATTCTCGACAGAGACACTCTCAGTCGACAAACTCTTCGATCGAGAATGACCCAAGTAGCCATTAGACACATCAGACAAGGTAGTTGGGAGTTGGATTAGAACGTTATATACACTTGCTCCAAACAGTCCCTCGGTCGACAAAGACCTCGACCGACTGGGATCTCGGTCGACAATTCCTCGACCGAGAATGTCTCTGTCTGCACTTTTCAGGATTAATTAACTAGTCATTGTTAAAGCAACTAATGGAGACTTAACGGTTAGTTGAGCACTTAGAACCCCCTAGAAAGTGTCTAGAACATCCTTAAGCATTCATAGGCCATTCCTATAAATAGGACAAGCCTTAGGACACCTAAAACACACTTGTACAACACTTGAGCATAATACTTACAATTAGCTATTCATTCTAGTGAGCAATTGAGCAACTCCAACATTGGCTATACATTTCCATTGCTCCAAATTTGTGTCCTATAGGCTAGCATATCCTACCCACTGCACTTACACTTCCATATACATTGGTTAGGAGATCAAAATGCTTGATATAGGAAATCAAGCCTTGTGCTACAGTGTTATTGTAATTTCTATTTTTCCTTCTTGTTCCTTTATATTGTTTGTACTCTCGTTGCTACTCCTAGGGTTGGAGGCTGCGGATTGGAGAGGGTTTGACTTCTCAGGTGGAGAAGGTGGACTTTGGACTACTTCAAGAAGGTTGTCTCAACGGGAAGCTACTTCAAGAGAAAGGCTACTTCAAGGGGGAGCTTGAGGTTACTTCAAGGAAGGTTGCTTCAAGGTTGGTGAGACTACTTCTAGGTGAAGGCTGTCCAAAGGATTTGGTGAAAGTATTTGTAATTTTATGTAACATCCTTGCGAAGTAATAAAATTTAAGTAATTTCAAAATCTCAGTTGGGTAAGAAACCGGGTAGTGGATTGACTGCCTTAGTATTTGCTAAGGTTGGAACCACTCTAAATCCTTGTCCCCTTGTCCAATATTTTTGTGGTTACTTGCTTTGGTTGAATTAATTTTAAAATATCCATAAAACCCTATTCACCCCCCTCTAATGGTTTTTCATTGCACTATGCATTAAATTATGGTAATTAAGCTTGTTCAACTCATTAAGCAAGTTTAGGGGCCTTACAATATCTCTTGCACGATAAAGAGATAGAGAACACTCTAAACAGTATAGAGTTGAGTAACCCTAGGTGATGGGTAAGCCGATATAAGTGGTGAGTGATACCACATGATCAATATGGATGATATCTCTTGGTTGATAGGAATAGCACCTACTCCTACCTTGTGAACGATATGAGGTTCAACTCATACTTCATGCATAATATGACATAATTTACCTAAGTTGGTGGGAAACCCTAGATGAGGGATTGAACCTGATACACCCTACCCTTTGTGTGATGGTTTGTGGTATGAGAATATAATAAGACACCTAGCTTGTCAAGTAACTATAGGACAAGGTTGATCCTTGAAAGAATGAAGGAGTCATGAGTCTAAGGGTCTACCTAACATGGTAACTCGATATGTCACCCGATATGTAACCTGATATGTTGCCCGATATGGATACCTGATATGACAGCCCTAATTAAAGGGAAACCGGTATGGTATCTTGTGTATACCACTCAAAGGGTATATGATGAGGCATATGCTTTATTCCCGATATGGGGCACATCTTGTGCACGATATGGCACCAAGCACATATCTTATACCCGATATAGGGTCAAGCACCTAGCTCATACCCGATACAAGGCTAATTTGAAATGATAAGATCTAAGTAATAGTCCATCTGATATGGGTACATGATATTGTTAATTAGGGGATACACCCTAAAACATGACATGGTGATGTGGTTATACCACATGCCCGATATGGATACATGACATGAAGTAAAGAATGTGGTTTAAAGTATAATATGATAATACACACATCTTGATACCCAATATGATAGAGACACTCCAATCATGAGTAATTGACTAACATATGTTGAATGTGGTGTTAATTAAAAGATGATGTGAATTGTTAATGATGGACTAATATTCCTCAAGAGGAGGATTGAACCAAAAGTATGATGTAATCAATATCCTAGTGAAGACGAGAGAGAAACGCATACTTTGTGTTGATAATCATTTAATGATAAATGATGAAAATAAATAAGTATGATTGAATACTTATGATATCAATATATGCTCCTAGATGTGTGGAGCAATGAATTAGGGTTGCACTGATAATATGAACTTGAAACCCTATTCGTCTATAAAGGGAAACCCTAACCCTAATAATGGGAAGGTTGCATTTCTCTTATTGCATAAGCCTTGTGAGGCATGTTAAATGCTTATATGATAAGTATAAAGTTTAATGGGCCTTGTGAGCCATGTGTATAGTTGTTGCCTAGTGAGAGGTGACACAATGTTTAATGGGCCTTGTGAGCCATGTGTATAGTTATTGCCTAGTGAGAGGTGACAAGATGTTTAATGGGCCTTGTGAGCCATGTGTATAGTTGTTGCCTAATGGGAGGTGATAAGATACTTAATCAAACCATGTGAACTATGTGAAATACTTGTACAACATGTAAAATGAATACCTTGGTCTGAGGAACTAGAGGTAATAGTTACTTGTTACAGAGGTAACAATGCTATGTGATGATCTAGGGGTTTGAATACCCAGATCTAGTAATCATGATGATAATGATATGAAGGGATGAGGATCCCCAGTAATGTGATAAGGGACTGAGATCCCAAGTATCAAGTATCTAAATGTGTTTTAAAGACTTGAAAAGTACATGATAGATCTATTACACTTTCTTTGTAGCATTTGTTGTGATTAATAATGATGACTTGTTTGATGCTAAAAGAATGTTGTAATACATGTAATACATCATTAGGAACTATAAAACGTTGCCCTGACCATAGATCCATTAGTGTCAGAACTTGCTGAATGGTGAAACGGGTTTCCCGCAGCATAACCCGGAATGCATATTTTTGAATATGTGGGGGCATGGAGCCTAAGTGTCCATGACTCAGTAATTTCATAAGAATGTCTCAATAGAGCACGGTGAACTGATCTGTGGCTCAGAGCATGGTGCCTATGTGACCATGGCTCAGAATATGGTGCCTAAGTGACCATAACTTAATAACTGGGGATGGTTGTTGTAGATGTTCCACTAAGAGAGCACAATTGACATTGTAACTCTAAGCGAGGATGCCTACGTACCCTAGCACAACTATATTGCAGCTGACATGATATGTCCTGCTAAGCCTAAGTGGTCTCGTACTGATCGAGACAAGGGAGGTCATGGCAACCAGCTCTTCCATTGACCTTGTATGGTACCGACTTGTGAGAAGTTTGTGGTCGGTTGGAGATGAACGGGTTATGCTTCATCTCCTCATGGCATAAGTGTGATTGTAAAATATGTTCAGCCGTATAGTAAATCTGCTTGAGGATCGAATACGGAAAATATTGTTTGATGCGCAACTCAGTTATACATCTAGGGGGATAGATGTTATTTATGATTCTTTACATTCCTTGCAAAGAAGATAGATGAATTATGACTCTACCATGGGTAGATGCAGTGTTCTCTTTGAGAAAGGAGATTATCTTATTCTGTCCATATAATGATTAATCCTGTCTGTTAATATAAAAGAATCATGCTCAGTTTTTATAATGTTTATCATTAATAATAATATGGCCGACGAAGAGTTATATCTCTCGTTGGGACAATTGTCTCACCCCGTGGGATCCACAATTTTTAGGTGGACAAGCACGAAGCGGTGGAGATCTTTCTGTAGAGGAGGAACAACAACTGAGGCAGCAGTGACAGCCCAGGTTGAGTGTACTGTTTGTCGTGTCTTGTAGATAGAAGTCCTATGTGTCGTCTCTGTACTCTCATGTCCTTGGAGTTGGTTGGTAATGGTTTCATGAACAATATGAGATTTTAGCTTGTATGCCTCGAGGTTTTATGTTGCTCCATTATGTATTTTGATAGAGAAACTATTATATGTTGTCCTCAAGATGAGATGAAACAATGTTGTACAATGTAAATCAAGATATGTATGGGTTTTGGATCTTTTAGTAAAAGTTTTTTGATCAAGGATCTCCTTGCAAAATGGTTTTAAATTTTAGTGGTTTTTTTATTAATCCGCTGATTATGTTTATTCCGCTTAATTAGTAATGATTTGTTTGTTGGTTTGATGATGGTCGTTACAATAAAGGTGATGATCGGATACATGTGACACATGGGGATAATTTTGAGTGATATAGATGGGATTTTTCCTTCCTACGAGAGTATGATATCCTGACCATTTGATTAGTGAGATTGATAAATGCATGAACATACTCATGTAACTCAATATGTGATATTGAGCTTACATATATCTCAGATAATCTACTCTAGTTCAAGGAACATAGATTGAATAATTGAAGAGGATGATGATTCCATGCCTCAAGTTCAATTTGGATATCAGTGACAAAAGAACTATACAATTACTATAACACCAATCAGAGATTGCAGGTTGAGATTTTTCTCCAACTTTCCATTTACTTGGGTAGAAATAATGTGTGACTAGATGCCACTCTTTACTTGTGATGTCATAAAATGGTTATGGACACTCACTGTCAATGTAATATGGAACCTATAGGGTCACACACATAGAATTCACTTTGAATAGGAGTTTATTCATGAATGATAACTAAGTTGATTACGAAAGTGTTTTGTTATTCAATTTAAACAACAATTGACTAACTGTACTTTGAACTGACCAATTGGAGTGTCATGTTGATTGGAGATTGCATTGGCTGAATTCAGGATGAACCAGGACATGAACTGACTGGTTCACATAGTTAATTGATCGGCTCAAGGTCGCCAGACGATCGGTTCATGAGATGAACCACCCGACTCATGGATCAATTTAATTGCATCAAGGATTAGTGTTGACGTCATGCTATGCATTAATTGGATTAGAATTGTCAATACAATTGTGATTGGGAAACATGATGAAATGACTTGTTCACTGGGTGAACCGATTGGCTCACATGCCAACCAACCAATTCACCTGTGAACTGTTCATTTCCCCACTCGTAAGTTGTGAAAATTTGTGAAATTCTAGTCCCTTCCACTCCCACATAGACTGGGAACCCTGACCCTAACCCTCCTATAAATAGAGGGGTACTGGGGGCTTCTTAGAGACACAAGTTAATTGCTTCTGTAATTATTTATCTTCTTTGATTGTGGTAACCATGAGAACTTGAGCAAGTTCTACCCGAGAATGGGAGGGATAGCAAGAGAGAAAAATTATAGGAGAGTAAGTTGGTGATTAGTACACAGATGTGAAGGGACAACTCCTTCTTATTCTCTCTTCTAGAACGAAAAGAGTTCCCAGTGGTCTAAGTGGACTACTCTACATGCATGGAACTTTTCCCACTAGGAGGACAACGTCAAACTGCCATCCGTGGTGATCAACCAGGAGCTGCTGCAGATGTGTTCGAGTACGACTTAAAGAAAGGGTGCACACAATGATGAGTAAATTGTCACTGGACTTGCTCTAGGACCAATATATCTTCTAAACCATCATTCCTATTTCATAGTTGTTGACTTGATCTATTGGTTTAAAGGGGAATATTATAGTTAAATTTTCTTTTCACTGCCTATTCAGTCACCATATTTCCTCATAGGCTGGAGGTGGAGGTGGTTGCGGCAGTGGCTGGAGTTGGCTGCGGATGCAGCGGTGGTTGGAGGATGCAGAACAGGATGCAGTGGTAGTGGAGAGATGGAAGCGGCAACTAGGTTGGCGTAGCAAGAGGTGGAAGAGTTGGAAGCAAGATTGTGATAAAATAGAGAATGGTGGGGAAAAAATTTCGCAGGTGCTATTAAGTGAATTTAGTCGTCAGATCGCCGAATAAACTAATGACTAAGTACACAATTGTCGGTTAGCTAAGAAAAATGACGACAGAGGTTGCTCTGTGCTGTCATTTTTTTCTTGGAATAACTGATGACAAAGACACTTATACCTAATGAAAAAATGCCAGCCATACTAAGGATTGTTGGGTTTTATCTGAGGGAGAAGGTAGCAGAAACAATATTTTCTCTCACCACAAAACCATAACCATAGATCACATCAACGACTATGAAATAGGAAGGATGGTTTTAGTGAGATATACCTGGTCCTGAGGCTTTCTCAGTGACAATACCTTGCAGCTAGTGCGATCTTCAACCACCTAGTCTTCGACGGCGTTTGTGCAGCTCTTGGTCCTAACCCAGACTATGGTTGACCGTCATCCTCCTGAGCAGCAGAAACCTCCCGCCTCTATAGATAGTCCACACGGACCACCTAAAACTCTAGTCGTCCTATCCTATAGGACACTAGAAGGATTCATCCCCTTATGTTGGTGTACTAGTCACTGACACACTCTCCCACAACCAGTTGCTATCATGTAGTTGTCTTTCCCTTGTTGTTCCTCCCTGGATGGGTAAAACTTGCTTGGGCTCTCTCGGTTACCACAACCAGAGAGGACAACAACTTTGCAGAGCAACTGATGTTCTGAGTTGTGCTATCTGAGAAGCCCCCAGTACCCCTCTATATATAGGAGGGGTCAGTGTCAGGGTTCTCATCCCCGGGCAATGCAGGATTAAAGTGGGAGTAGAAGGGTCCAAAATTTCCATGAACTGATTGTACTGTGACAGCCAAACCGGTTGTTTCATAAATGAACTGGTCGATTGGGAATGCAAGCCAGTCGGTTCACTTAGTGAACCAGTCAGTTCACTTCACAGACTTGCCTCCAATTGACTTTCCTTGTTCGTTTCTAATTTAAACTAAGATCAATTCTTGTTCCAATCGAATTGTACAAGTGAAACGAAAAACTTTTCTCATAAATCGGGACAACCCAACACTGCTCGTTTGGACACATGAACCGATTGGTTCACCAGAGTGAACCGGTCATCTTACTGACCATGACCCGATCGGTTCACCCAGTTAACCAGTCGGTTGGTGGTCCAGATTGCGCATAACACAGTCAATGCAGTTCTCAATCAATCTGACACTCAAATCAGTTGATTCAACACTTGAACTTGATGATTCTAAGTCAAGTCAATTGATGGAATGTTTGATTGAGTACCTAAACACCTTTAGTAATCAACCCAAACATCATTCATGGTTAAACTCCTATTCTAGGTTAATCCTTTGTGTGTGACCCTATAGGTCCCATTTCACGTTGGCAGTGAATGCCCATAACTAGCTTATGACATCACAAGCAAAGAGCGGTGCCTAGTCACACATCAGCGCTACCCAAGTGAAAAGGAAAGTTGGAGAACAACTTTCAATCCTACAGTCTGTGATTGGTGTTCCAATGAATGTATAATTCCTTTGTCTCTGATATCCTAAATGAACTCAAGGCATGGAGTTTTCATCCTTTCAACGTTCATTCATGTTCCTTGATTAAAAGCAGACTATCTGAGATATGTGTGCCATCAATATCACATATTGACTCACACGTGCATGTGCATGCCTTTCTCAGTCTCACTTATCAAGTGGCCATGGACATCATACTCCCTCAGGAGGGACAAATCCCATATCTATCACTCGCAGTCAAAACCCCATGTATCAAAGTCACCCAACCATCACATTTATAACAATCCATATTTCAGGACTGCGTTTGATGATGCCAAAGTGTACCCAACGACATGTGATGAGTGTAGTGATTTCAGATCTAAGAATCACAATCACCACTATCACTATGAGAGTTGAATGTGACTACCATGTCATGGTTCCATGTGTCACTCTCACGGTGGGTCTGTCTGATACACTGTTCTCTAACATGTATCTATGTGCTTGATTTGATATCATATATCATGACTAATGAGACTCTGTCATCAACCAACACACACTCTAGTCTTGTTGTGTCATTGTTGTCTATCAACCTTCCACAATGACATCCGACTAGGGAAAAAATAAGAATGTACAAACTCTTAGCATTCGTATGATCTCACTCTTCAGGTCCTCAACCTAAAGATATATGTTATTGAGTACTGTCATTCTCTAAATACTCATTCTACTCTATCATTATCTCATAACTGACTGAACCAGAATAAATTGGAAGCTTGTCTTTGATATTTATCAAATCAATCATAATGTATCCCAATCCAATCATCATATGATTGGCTCTCAGGGCATACATACCGAAAAGGACTTAGTCATCGGTTAGCTATACCAGACTGGCGACGGAGTTAGGAGTTAGTCATCCATTTGGCACAAAAAATCGATGACTATTTCCCTTATCCTATTAAAAAAATGACAGTCTCATTAAGGACGTAGTCATCGTTTACAGAGAGACACAAACTATAGACGTAGGACTTAGTCATTAGTTTATATAAAAAAAACGACGGCCTAGAGCCAATTTGGAGGGAAATGTATTTTTACGGGGACGTGGAGGGAACCATGTGTCGTCAGTTTCTTGACTGTAAACTAACACCACATGTATATTTTTTTGCAGCTCATAAGACATATAACATTGGTTTTACTATCGCCAAACTAATTACATAAGTATTTTGGAGTCATATTTATGTCAGGGGAAGGGATATATCGTCGGTTCTAAGGCAACCAACGTTAATCTTAAATTTTTTGGAAGCAAATATTTTCCCTTAATTTGTAGGTTATTTAAGAGGTCTTTAGGAAATAACCGACAATATAAAAAATGTATTGATATTTTTTATAAATCGGCAAGACTTGACCAATAGTGACGCTTGTGCTTCAAAACTGACGATGTAGATATTATGGTGTTGTTTTTGCTAGAAAAAGTAACATTAGAAGTCAGAAATATACTAGTGTAATTAGTGACAAGTGGAACGTTCCAATATTTAGATTGAGAACACAATTTATTACCCGGGCTTCTATTAAGGCATTTTCGTGACATCACTTATTATTTTTTACCAATATTTGGTGAGATATATGTAAAGTGACAAGTGGAACATTCCAAACATAATACTATGCATATAACTTGAAGACTTTCTTACTTGATGGAAAATATAATTACAAAAAAGAATAAGAACAAAAATATGTGTGGGGTTTGTCTTGATTTGGTTAAATCTAACCACTAAATTGAACCAAACGATTGTTGAATTGCTTAAAAGCTTATCAAAAGAACCCAACCATTAACCTCACAAAAATTAATGAATGTTTTCCGCGTATCCTAATGCTGGCATCACATGTTGACAATGTGAAAAGCAGACAGTCCGTCAGTCTAGACTTCTGTCTTGCATCCAATTTGTTCAATTTTCTTTTCTTTGGTAGATAGGTGGCTCTAAACTAGTGGGTAGTCGGTCAGGCTGAAATCTACTAGGTCAAATTGCAAATAGGTCCCGGGTAGCAAGACCTAGCGAGTTGGTAATTATGTGTGAAAACCAAGATATTTGCCTTTCACAATGCAGTTGCTACCTGTGTAAGGGCCCATTTGGTTGGACAAAAAATCATCACGTGTAGTCCCAACAATATGTGTTTTCCAACTAATCAAGTTTGATTTGACGTAATTGCAATGCACACCGTGAAATCGAACTCCATTTTCTGACCAGGTTATGTTCAAATCGGCTGAAGATGAATTGCACTAGAAATAGGCGTGGTTCCTTCTCCTGATCTTCAGCACTGCACATCTCCAAGTTAAAAAGTATGACCAGTGTATAGCCTATTCACCTAGAAGATGCTGACTGGGATTTTTGTACATGGCCGGTGTGAAAATTTTACGGAATTCTGCAGTACCAAATGAAAATGTTACATACCGTTTAGTTTGACTTACGAACGAAAACATTATCTTTTGAACTAATCGGTTTTGATCACATGTTTTTTATTTTCTGGTGTGAACTGCATCTACTTAGAACCAAATGGACCCTAATTCTTTTTTGAAAAATCTCTTCCAGCTTAAAGGCCCAAACCTTCTCGAACCCACCTACCTTACTACCTGGCTCTACCACAATGGGCACTTGGGCTTTGTTGCCCTTTTGTGTCTCGGTCGAACTTACAATCGAACGTGTTGTCTATAGAATCCATAATTTCAATACGAAAATGGTACCTTGACGCGCCCAACAAGTTGATGTGACCGCTGGAGCGGTTTCCGGAGGAAGAAAGGTGGTTTGGAGAGGAAAAAAGGTAGTTTGGGGAGAAAAAATAGATGAGATGGTAGGGCATTTATTGGTGGCAGATAGTGGGTGGTGTGGGTTGATTGGAGTGATGTGTGGAGAGAGAATGTGGGGGAACAAGAGAGAAAATTTATTTTACTTATAACTTTTGATTTAGGTATTTATTGACGAAATAAAAAGTGTTAAACTCATAACAAAAAATACAATCCAACAAGACTAATATCGATATTGAGAAAAACGATATCAAAGACCAAAATGAGTATATATCAATAAAAAAGAGATAAAATCTATTATGCTTATAACTTTTAATCCATGTTATATTTTTGATGAAACAAAACTATTTACATTTTTATATAAAAAATAAAAAAAATTAATATTGACATACTCTAAAAAGTAGACACATTCACATCATAATCGGGCGCATTAGTGCCATAATTGATCACTTACAAAGAGGTGCATTTTATTAGAATTTAGGCACATTCATACAAATAAGTAGGCACATTCATAAAAAATAAAACATGTTTCACCAAATAAGTAGGCGCATTCTATAAAAAAATGAGTCACATTCATATAAATCAGTATGCACATTTGATAAAAAATGAGGCATATTTCATTAGAAATTAGGTGCACCATACAAATAAGTAGGCGTGTTTTATAAAAAAGAGATGTGTTTCATTAGAAATTAGGCACATTCATGCTAATAAGTATGCACATTCATGAATAGGAAGCATATTTCATCAAATTAGTAGGCACATTTCATAAAAAATGAGTCACATTCATGCAAATAAGTAGACACATTTGATAAAAAAAGAGGCGCATTTCATTAGAAATTAGGCGCATCATACAAATAAGTAGGTGCATTTCATTAGAAATTAGGCACATTCATGCAAGTAGACACATTCATGCAATAAGTAGGCACATCATAAAAAAGGAAGCACATTTCATCAAATAAATAGGCACATTCCATCAAAAAAGAGTCACAATCATCCAAATAAGTAGGCACATTTGATAAGAAAGAGACACATTTCATTAGAAATTATGTGCACCATACAAATAAGTAGGCACATTTCACAAAAATGAGGTGCATTTCATTAGAAATCAGATGCATTCATGCAAATAAGTAGGCATATTCATGCAATAAGTAGGCATATTCATAAAAAAGGAAGCACATTTAATCAGATAAGTAGGTGCACATTCCATAAAAAATGAGTCACATTCATGCAAATTAGTATGCACATTTGATAAAAAAGGCACATTTCATTAGAAATTAGGCACATCATTCAAATAAATAGGTGTATTTTATAAAAAAGAGGTGCATTTCATTAGAAATCAGGTGCATTAATGCAAATAAGTAGGCATATTCATGTAATAAATAGGCACATTCATAAAAAAGGAAGTATATTTCATCAAATAAGTAGGCACATTCTATAAAAAATGAGTCACATTCATGCAAATAAGTAGGCACATTTGATAAAAAAGAGGCACATTTCATTAGAAACTAGGCACATCATACAAATAAGTAGGCACATTTCATTAGAAATTAGGCGCATTCATGAAAAAGGAAGCATGTTTCATCAAATAAGTAGGCACATTCTATCAAAAATGAGTCACGTTCATACAAATAAGTAGGCACATTTCATAAAAAAGAGGAGTATTTCATCATAAATTAGGTGCATCATATAAATAAGTATGCACATTCATAAAAAAAGGTGCATTTCATTAGAAATCGGGCACATTCATGCAAATAAGTAGGCACATTCATGCAATTAGTAGGCACATTCATAAAAAATAAAGCATGTTTCATCAAATAAGTAGGCACATTCCATAAAAAATGAGTCACATTCATGCAAATACGTAGGCACATTTGATAAAACAAAGGCACATTTCATTAGATTTTAGGCGCAACATACAAACAAGTAGGCACATTTCATAAAAAAAGGTGCATTTTCATTAGAAAATAGGCGCATTCGTGTAAATAAGTAGGTACATTCATGCAATAAGTAGGCACATTCATAAAAAAGAAAGCATGTTTCATCAAGTAGATAGATTCTATAAAAAATGAGTCACATTCATGCAAATAAGTAGGCACATTTGATAAAAAAGATGTGCATTTCATTAGAAATTAGGCGCATCATACAAATAAGTAGGCACATTTCATAAAAAAGAGGTGCATTTCATTAGAAATCATGCGCATTCATGCAAATAAGTAGGCACATTCATGCAATAAGTAGGCACATTCATAAAAAAGGAAATACATTTCATCAAATAAGTAGACACATTCCATCAAAAATGAGTCACATTCATACAAATAAGTAGGTGCGTTTGATAAAAAAGAGATGCATTTTATTATAAATTCGGCACATCATACAAATAAGTAGTCACATTTCATAAAAAAGAGGTGCATTTTAGTAGAAATTAGGTAGATTCATGCAAATAAGTAGACACATCATGCAATAAGTATGCACATTCATAAAAAAGAAGCACATTTTATCAAATAAGTAGGCTTCCATAAAAAATGAGTCACATTCATGCAAATTAATATGCACATTTGATAAAAAAGAGGCACATTTCATTAGAAATTAGGCGCACATCATACAAATAAGTAGGCACATTTCATAAAAAAGAGGTGTATTTCATTAGAAATTAGGTGTATCATATAAATAAGTAGACGCATCATACAAATAAGCAGGCACATTTCATAAAAAAGAGGTGCATTCATGCAAATAAGTAAGCACATTCACGTAATAAGTAGGCACATTCATAAAAAAGGAAGCACATTTTATCAAATAAGTAGACACATTCCATAAAATATGAATCACATTCATGCAAATAAGTAGACGCATTTCATTAGAAATTAGGCACATCATACAAATAAGTGGGCACATTTCATAAAAAAGAGGTGCATTTCATTAGAAATCAGACACATTCATGCAAATAAGTAGGCATATTCACGCAATAAAAAAGGAAGCACATTTTATCAAACAAGTAGGCGCATTCCATAAAAAATGAGCCATATTCATGCAAATTCGTATGCACATTTGATAAAAAAGATGCGCATTTCATTAGAAATTAGACACATCATACAAATAAGTAGGCGTATTTCATAAAAAGAGGTGTATTTCTTTAGAAATTAGGTGTATCATACAAATAAGTAGGCACATTTTATAATAAAAGATACATTTCATTAATTTTCAATCAAATGTGTCCACTTCTCACTTCATTGGGCCCAATTTTACTTAAATGCGTCCAGTTTTCAGTTCAACGCGTCCATTCTCAAAAAATGCGCCCAACTCTCACAAAATGCGCCCAATTTTCAACAAATGTGCCCAGTTCTCTTTGAATGCCCATATTTCTCATTAATTAGTGTGTGTGTGCTTATGCATATGAGAGAGAAAATGAGAGGGGTGACATGTAGGTGAGAGAAAGAGCGAGAAGGAGAGAGAGGTGGCAGGTGGAAGGTAGATGTGTGTGAGAGAGAGAGGGGGGTGTGAGAGGACAGGGGTGTAGCAAGAGAGAGAGAGAGAGAGGTGACAGGTGACCGATGCTAGGGGAGCATAGGTGCAATAAGAGAAAGAAAGAGGAGAAAGTGGGGTGGCAGTGAGTAGCGTGTAGGGGGTAGGGTGGGGGAAAAGACTCAATTGATGGGTGGTTTTACAGAGGTGAAAGGGGTGGTTTGCAGCGCGTTCGAGGCACATATCCCCTCCCGAGTCTTCTAAATTAAATCTATACTACTATAAAAAGAGCGAGTTCGATGCTGCACTCTCCTTGATTCACTCTCTTCTCTCATTTTTTCAAGAAATTTTTCTCATACAAATATTTATTCTCACACTCTCCTATTAACTTTTATTATTTTTAATTCTGTATTTCTCTCTCCATCTCACAGAAATGGTTCCTTGATTCTCTCCTTTCAAACACCAACACAAATATCTTTTACCGTAGGGACCCTATCTTTTATCGTAGGGACCCTTTCACGAATGAGTCATCTCTCCACACATTTACAACAAATTTTATATGTGATGTGCATGTGCAAATATCACTAATCTATTTCAATATGTTACTAATTAGTTGGTCAACCCCATCGGGAGTTGGTGGGTTATGGTTGGTAAGTGTTTAGATCGCCCGGTCCCCGTTGCAGTGTCCGGTTGGTGATAGATCCCTTACCTCACGGGTGGTTTCCTACCGCTACCGGACGCTTCCGCCATTGATAGGACCGCCGAACGCTTTACTCTCTCGCTTTCTTTTCGCCCACTGCTTACTGGCCAATCCTACTACCCTCCTTCGCTCTGCTCCTCTGACGCCCGTCCCGGAGAATTGAGCGAAAGAGGTTGGTGTGGTGAGGTTGGGGAGTTCGAACAATGGCGAGTAGCGGCATGGATTTGGCTGACGTGCCATCAACGACGCTGATGACCGAGCTGCTTCGCCGTATGCGCTGCTCTGAGAAGCCCGACAAGCGCCTCATCCTCATCGGTAGGTGCCCCTTCATTGCTTTCTTCGTTTATATGAAGTTCGGATCTTGACTGGGTAAGCGGGCTGGTGGGGCGGTTCTGTTTTTTGGGGTTCTCCCTTCGAGAGTTGACTCGGGGTTGTGGGGGAGGTTTGGTTGAAGGGAGGGAATGAGGATGGCGGAACTACGTTCTTAGCATCATGACCGAGCGTTTTAGTTCAATATTGCTTCTTTCTGCGTTCTATTACTTTGTTTGCCGCAATTCCTGATTTAACTGCTGTAGTCCTTTTTATCAAATTATGACCCGATTCCCCGGCAAATTGGTTCCTTTTTGTCACTCCTAGGAGCGTGACTTGCAATTTCACGATCGCCTTTCTGAGCTGCAGGCCTAGCAAGCTTGATCCTTTCTGTCATTTGCATTCGTCACTCTAGGAAAAGAGATTAGCAATTTCATGATCGCGTTTCTGAGCTGCAGGCCCACCTGGATCTGGGAAAGGAACCCAATCTCCCATTATCAAGGACGACTACTGCTTATGCCACTTGGCCACCGGCGACATGCTGAGAGCTGCTGTTGCAGCGAAGACTCCTCTTGGAGTCAAGGCCAAGGAAGCCATGGATAAGGTAATCTGATTGAAGATGCCGCTGTAGCATGCACCTGCACTTGCCATTCCTCAATATCTATATCTGTGCGTGTTGCTAGCAAGACTCTATCAGTATCACATTGACATTCATCACTATTTTCAATGACAGGGAGAGCTGGTATCTGATGACTTGGTTGTTGGCATAATTGACGAAGCTATTAACAAACCCTCTTGTCAGAAGGGTTTCATACTTGACGGGTTCCCGAGGACAGTTGTTCAGGCTGAAAAGGTGTTGCTTGAAATTTCCACTGAGCCAAATATCAGCATATCCGCTGCTAGATATATATTCCGGAATTATAATGTCATATGCGTGACTGGATGCAGCTTGATGAGATGCTAAAGAAACGTGGTACAAAGGTAGACAAGGTACTCAACTTCGCCATAGATGATGCTATTTTGGAGGAGCGCATCACGGGCCGCTGGATCCACCCTCAAAGTGGCAGGTCGTATCATACCAAATTTGCACCTCCCAAAGTCCCTGGTGTTGATGATGTGAGTAAACGGCTCGAGTGTTTGTTTGTGGTGAAATTAGGATTCCTGCATTTTAAAATATAATGTATAACAGCATAAGTGAACATCATCTAACTAAGTGGTACATTGGCTGCAGAGGTGACTCAATTTGGGTTTTTATTGCTGTTCTTGATTGACCTCTCAGTCTACCTTTTATACTTGTGTAGGTAACCGGTGAACCTTTGATTCAAAGGAAAGATGACACTGCTGAAGTCCTCAAGTCTAGATTAGATGCTTTCCATAGACAGACTGAGCCAGTAAGTTCTCGATCCACGTCCACAGCTACACCTATTTGAATAGCAAAATTTAGTTTACTGATAACTTGTACATTGTTCTATGTGAAATCGTCTGCTAACATAAATCCAAAGGTCGTGATGAATTGTGAAATTAGAAATCTCCAGTGACTGTGCTATAAAAAAAAAGACCATGGTGGTCTTGCAATGATTAGTTGGTTTCATGTCAATCATCATAGAGCAGGGTAATTTAGTAACACAACAAACTAAATGATGATAGGTAAGTTTTCAAAGAAATCTAGTGGCACCAATGCAACTTTCTAATGTCCATGTTTCATCTGTGTAACTAGTCTGAATGAGAATTTGTGGTGAAATTTGACATTTAAAGATCTGCAAACTGCTGTCAATAAACTGGGATATGCTTTCGTGGGGCCATTGGGGTTGATACTCCTTTTGAGTTGCAAAGTAAGGCTGGGGCCCGTATTATTTTGCTTCTTAGGGTTAATGCTTGAAGGAAAACGAAGTTGAGGCTTCTTAAGGTATAGCCTGTGTAAAAGTACTCCCCCGTTCCATCTCTTGTTATTCTTACTTTCCTTAATATCTCCCCTATACAATGGACAAAGCACAAACTCCCCGTGACAGAGAATGTGTGGAACAAGGGAAGAAGAGGAGGATAATTGAGTGAGTGATAGAGGGCTCTAAAATTCAACATTCAATATTGTAGTGACAGTAAGATAGGAGAAGAGCTCTTTGGCATGCTGTTTACTCAACATGTGGGATCATCTAGTGACAGTAAGATTGTTCTCATCTAAGCTTCTACTCCAATTCCCAACCATGTGGAATTGACTATATGAATCCTTTTTTTCCCTTTTAGCTTTAAAAAGAAAGTCTTGAGCCACATGCTATTTGGATTGGAATTGATGAAATTGATAAATCAATTTCATGAACCTAATTTGTGGTTTGCAATTGTTTTGGATTTGTGGAAATGGTGGAGAGCAGGGGAAAGGAATGGAAGCAGTGAGTCATTTTGTGAAAAACTAATTGGGTGCGTCAATATCTTATGGAATATTACTATAAACAGATATAGTTTACCGTTGACTTAGTGGACAAGCACAAAATTAGGAATGCTTGTTTTAGATTTTTGTTGATGAATTGGAAAATTCATTTCCACAGACATAATTTGTAGGTTGCAATTGTTTTGGATTTTGTGCTAAGGACATTGAAAAGCATGGAGAGTAGCGGAAAGGGATGAAAGAAGAAAAATTGAGTCATTTTTGCGAAAACCAACTGAATGTGTCAATATCTTCTAAAAAATAGTATAAACAAATTCTAGTTTGTCGACTTAGTGGACAGGCAAAGATTTAGGCATGCAGGAGTTTCATGTATCAGCATCACACATATTATTATGTATTGAACTTCCTAATATTCCCTTCATTGCTTGTAACTGTCATCTTGGTTAATCTATTTTTTATGTCAAGCACATGATTAATGTAGGAGGTGAAGATTTGTTGAGAAAAGATGGAAAGATGCCAAACACATGAAGTTAAAGAGATCTGAGAAAATAATAATTTAGAGCTTCAAATGCAATAGTCAGAACCTTCACATATGAAAATCAGGTTGAGTTGCACGTACAAAGCTCCTTGCTATGGTTACAATGTGAATTTTGATTAACAGAAATACTGTGGTTATATCATTACCAATTTAAGTACTAGGTCATGACTGCGTCTAACCAATTGGAAATTGTGAACCAAGTTTCTACACAATGATGCACTATATGAGGCCATGCTTGTCATCAGCATGATTACACCCATTTGGCACAACTGCTTCAACAAAGCAACATCATAACCTGTCACGTTGTAACGTCACAAACATGGTTGCTAGGAATTGCAACAATATGCCACGACTCCGTCCTCTAGTCATGCCTTTGGCATCACGAACTCAAGCTATTTTCTCCTAAAGTAGTGTATAAACTCATTATAAACACAATAGTAATAACCCTATGACTTCTTGTGGATAGTCATGATTAAAAAAAAAGCTGCCTCGAGGCTCTTAGGACTTATGCCTCTAGTAATGTAGGACAAGATGCACATCCGACTCTCTTCCAGGCTCAACATCCCCAAGAGAGTCTAATTAGGTTTGATTTTAGCCCTCTCCATTTTGCTATCTTATTTGATTATAAGACATACATGCATGTTTTCATGTTTTAAGCAATTTATTTAAACTCTATTGGTTAGTATGACAATTCTGCACAATTGCCCGATGCCATTAGGGTTTTGAGTCATATATTATTGATAACCAACCCTAAAGAATAGTGTTGAATCATTGTGATGAATGAGGTTTTGCAAGTTCCCTACATGGAACAAAATTTTGATCAAAATTGCGAAATTTAATTTTTTTCGTAATCGGACATCAGAACGTCAATACGCAGGAACTAGTCCGCAATTTTGCGAAAATTTCACAGTTACAGTCAAAATTTCGCAAAATAGGGGGCATTTTAGTGCAAAAAAGTCCAGTTTGGGCCTTGATATTGCGAAATTAGTGCGAAATGCAACACCTATTTTGCGAAATAGTGTTCCATCGACTGGATTTGCTGGGACTTTGATCTTTTAGCGATTTTTTTGTGATATCTTGCTCTCGAAGGATGGTTTAATTGATTTTAAGGTATGTAACCCCTCTCTCTAGCCCATCTACTCCTATTTGTACTCCCTTTTAGACATATCTTAATCAATACTCCGAAAATCCTAGATTTCTAAGTGACATTTCTCTTAAAATTCTCAAGATCTTGAAGTGAACTTGTAAATCTAAGAAACAATAGTGTGAAATACGTATATCTATACTTATTTTGAAAATCTAATCAATATATTTTATATTTATACACAAAATTGCTATGAAAGCTTTTTTAATGGAAGTTTTTATATTTTTGTATTTTTCACTTACGTAACCCTATATATATTATAATAGTAGCCTTATACAAAATGCTAAGTGTAAGTTGTAACTTGTAACCCTAAATTTTTTTTTACTATTCATGTATGTAACTCTAAATATATTATAATAGTAGACTTATACAATAAATATACTAACCTACAATATTATAACTTGTAAGTTGTAACTCTAAGTTATAAAGTCTAGTACTCTAGTTGTTTTAACTTGAAGTTTGCAAGTTTGTAATAGTCTAACTGTCTAACAGACTTGACATTTTTGTTCATTTGTGCAAAATTCCATAACTTAATTCCTTCATTTTGTCATCAAATTTGCAGTCGAAATTCTGTCAAAATTGTTCAGCTTCCTTCACTTACAAATGTGGGAGACCCCCCCCCCCAACATATCCAATATGAAATATTATTGCATATTTGAGTAAATCTTGGCGATTAGATTGTCTTGGTAAATTTTCATGATTTAATTCGCTAATTTGGTTGTCAAAATTGTTAGGGCCGTAGATATCGAAATTTTGAAAAATTTCTGTTTCTGGGCCATCAGACACGACATCGAAATCGGACATTTAATTCTATGGCTACCTAGAAATGTCCCCTATCAAAGCTTATCATATTTACCACTTAGGGCTTAAGCCCTTGTTACGCGGGATTGAGGCTTCCGCTTGAAATGTATCATGTATGAGGATGGCATGATGTTGTTCATCCTTGTCAACTACAAGCAAAAGTTGTGCCTTGTGGTTGTTTGAGTTGGAGTTAGAGTTGAACTAAGTCGAGGAGAAATGAATTAACCAAAAAGTTTATGTACTTAAACATATAATTGAGAAATGAATGTGTATATGAAGGGAGAAAAAGTTTCTAAAAATATGTATATATACCTACATGTTAATGTACTAATATTTTAATTTTTAAAAGCTGCCTAGGCAACCCTAGTCGCGACTAGTCGCAAGGTGCTTAGTTGGAACGCTGTGTCGCCTTGCTGCGTTGATAAATATGCTTCTTCCCTAATTTTGTCAACACGGTGAACTATCCCACAACGACACAGCCTTGTCCGCGAGGACTGTGCCGATGCCTAGCAAGGTTCTATTCTTTTCTTTTCAAGGTTATGGCATCAATCCTACTAGTGTCCCACAACACTGGTCTCGGAAGCTAAGATGGAAGATGACTTGAGAGTATGAAAATGTTCTCCTTAGTATAAACCCCAACTGTGATGAGTATGATTGTGAAAATGATTGACTCTAGGCCCAAATTGAGTAATCCTTTGTTTTGATGATAACTAAACCATTCTACTAATTTGTGTCTAAGAGAGGGACCGCCGCCTCCTCCTCCATTGAGAAGAATTCGGCCAGACCTTCGTGTTCAGGTGGCGTGAAGAAGCCTTGGGGATTGGACGGTCTGAAACGGTGGAAGAGAGGTGGGTGTGAGGATGTCTCGGCGGAGCCTTACCTGCCTGTAGCGTGGCGTGGTGATAGTACTGATGGGGGTGGAGGCGGAGGTGGAGGTGGGGGAAATGAGTGTGCGCTTGTTGCCAGCCCGGTGGGAGAAGGGCCAGATACAAAGCGGATCAAGAAGAAATTGCACTCCGACGGATCACCTTCGGATTTCTTCATAGACAAGGTTTTGGGCGAGAACATCAAGGAGCTGCTGCGAATCCAAATTGAGATGAATGCTAGCAACACGAACCTAACCTTCTCAAATGACCAGATCGAAGCCATATCAACTAGCCTACCATTGGACAAGGCCGACCTGAGCAAGTTCTTTCCCAAGCCCTGGTGTGACAAGTACGGCGACGTCGTGCTGGAGGTGGTCCGGAAAGAGTTCAAGGACCACGTCGGCGAGATGGAGATCCAAAGGAATGCTGTCAGGGAGAAACGCGCGGCGGGCACCGCCACTGTGGACGCCGATGGATCAGCTGGCAGTGCAATCGAGTGGGTGAAATTTAACGACGATGACGACAAGGAGAAGACGCTGCTGGTGAACCACCGCACCGACGATTCGAAGAACCCGTTCTGCCATCGCAAGAGCACCAACCCTTTTCTTGAAGAAGACGACGAAGACAACCAACAGATAGAGGAGGCTCTGGGCCATGGCGCGACGAGCACCACCAAGCGCCAGAATTACAACAACAATCCGTTTGCGGGCCACATCGGTAATCCGTTCCATGATGAATTCTGCAACCCGTTCTGCGGACCAAATGCATGCTAGATTTGGGTAATCCGTCCATTTGGTGCGGGGTTGGCTGCAGTGTGTTCTGTCTGGCTTGTCGTGTGAATTGTTTTTTCTTCTTTTTGTGGTGTGATTGTAACTCCCGCAATAAAAAAAAATAAAAATAAAAAAAAACTAATTTGTGTCTAATGTTTCTATTTGAGTGATTTCACTTAGACACCTCAAAATGCTTTAAACTTGCTAACCCTAGTTTGGAGAAATCAATTCATACATACAAAAAGATCGAGATTGGAGATTACATAGCTTATCTCCTTAGATCTTTTTGTAATCACGTATAATGATTATATGACTTGTAATCAAGCTAAAAAATGTAGTAGAATTATTTAGATCGATGAAACTAGCACTTTGCATTAATTGACTAAATGCAATCCAGACAGTTTCATTGGCCCATATTGTCCTGAACGTATGTCGACCGATGAGCATTTTGCATAAATCAAGTAATGTGGTCAACCGAGATGTTATTGTCATATTTACTGGGCCGATGAGGTTGACAACCCTTGTTAGCTAGTGTCATCAGCCGAGTTATGACCCATGCATCTCGACCGATGGTATTGTAGCTAGAAAGTGCAAACTAGCTCTTGGAGAGAGATAAAAAGTGAATTGCTTCATTGGACTATCTTCCAAACGACTAGAATTTCATTCAAAATGATTGGAACGGCTAGAAGGCATCCTCAACTATAAATAAGACCCCTTGGGCTTCATCCCATGGTTAGCCAAGCATAACAAATGCCCCTATACTATAGTTGAAAGAGAAGTGCCCCAAACAACAACTATCCATGCTCATGAGCTTAATCACTTGCTACATCCATTAGAGCGAGTAGGAGATTTGTAAGAGAGCTAGTCCTACATGTATATCTTGTGAGGCTTTCATTCCTTTACTTCCCAATCTCTCGTTATCTCATGAAGATGAAGATTCTCTCTCTTGGCTGAGAGAGGAGAAGAAGAAGCAAAAGGGGAGGAGGTCCTTCATGAAAAGTTACTCCTTGGTGAAAATGAAGTCAAAGACGGAAGATTCAAGTCAAGAGTGGGTAAGTCTTTGGTGAAGGCCGGAGACTTAGGGCTGTAAATGAGTACGGGTAGACCTGCGGACCCACAAATCCAGACCCTTTAAAGACCCTTTCACGGGTCTAAATTCTTGGACCCGCATACTCTTAGACCCACATATAAACGGGTTCATTAATGGGTATGCTTAAACCTAGACCCGCTAGACCCATGGAGCCGCTATACATAAATAAATACTTAAATAATATATTATTTATATCATACTTTCCTAGTCTAACTAATATAGTACTTGAGAATATATCCCACTTTAATTATATAAGGTTGAGATTAGTCATCTAATTAAGAATTAACTATTCTAGTTACAATCACGAGCAACATATGTAAACTTAAAATCAAAATAGTTACATGATATGCTACATAATTAAAAAAAACATTACGGTGATGACAACAAATATGTAACTAATTAACTCAACTAATCTTCAATCTACAAAGTATTGCATTATTTAATATAACTATTGCATGTTAATATCTTATGTAATAACAATTTCTCGTTGTATTAAAACATATAGAAGATAATCATATTTTTTCTTACAATAACAATATGATGTTTTATATAGAACCACTTACCCACATACCCGCACAACAAACTCGCTATCATTGCGGGTACGTGTATGGTGCAAGTCTAGATTTTTATTGTGTGGGTCTAGAACCGGAACCAGAACCGGACCCGTTAAATTAAATGGGTATGGATATGGTCAGACTTGCACCGTTTACATTGGAAGACTCATTGCAAGAGTAGGCAAGCCCTTGGTAAGGCTAAAGACTCGTGGTCATGGATAGGTAAGTCCTTTGTAAGGTCGTTGGTCCCATGGCCTAAAAGAGAAGCAAGTTATCCCTTGATCTGGAAAAGGGTGGTCTTCAGTTGTAACTCTTTTAATGAAATATAAGGAGTGACACATGGCTGAAAATCCTAGAGGTTGACATTTCTAGGTAGTGTCGTACATCTCTAAGTTTAAAGGTTGAAACCACTACAAATACTTGTGTTCTTTGGCGCTTGTTCAATCTCTCTCTCCCTTGCAATATTTTCTTGGAAAATATCTTGAAGGGCTAATGAATTTGTTTAAGTTTTGTTAGCTCTATTCACCCCCTCTAGCCCATCATTGATCCAACAATGATCAAGTATCCAACTATGATTAGAATGATTCTGATGATAAAAGTTACTTGTCTAGTCAATAGTTCTATGGACGCCCAAGCCTCTCTATCCTGATCCCCATCACTCTATTTTAAGGTCGAGTGCACAAAGCAAATGTCCACGATCATCGTTGACAATGACAGATTTATTCTGTCATCATCGCTGTACCTGTCATGGCTTTGGGGCTCTTTTATGAGCCTCTCTCACACTTAACACCTTGACTGGATGGATGGCCCTCATCATTATGTGCATTGGTATCCCATCCATAGTTGTCTAGACGGTCCCTTCCTCCCAAGGGGCGCCTGGAGAACCTAGGCGTTTCTAGGAATTTTTGCTATTTTCAAACATCTATATAGCAAAGTTTACATATATATATATATATATTTAGCTATATTCAAATAGATACATTATGTATATATCTGATGGTTATATAGGTGACCATTATAACTTGACCTAAATCACACCTAACATGACATAAAGTAGACTTTATTGTCCCTAATTTGACATATCTTGATCTAAATTGAGCCTAATTGACCTAAATCTAACCTAATTTTGCATAGCATAGACTTCTTGGACATTAACTTTCCCTAATGTACCCTATATTTACCTAAATGAGACCTTATTTAGCCAAATTAGATCTAATTTCCTCAAAGCAGACCTATATCCCCCAAATCAGACCTAATTTGTTCAAGTTTGACCTGTTTTGGCCTAAATCAGACCTCATTTTTGCATTACACGACCTAAACAGATAAGCATACCTTATTTTTCCTAATTGACCCTATATTGACCAACTCCGCCTATGTTTTCGTACATTCTATGCTATGTAAATGTAGCTGGTCCCAAGCCCGGGTAAAGGAGGGTTGGTGGTAGGTTGACATCCAACGGTAAAACTTTATCACTCTTTTTATGCATGGATCCTTATACAAATTTTGTTGGAGAGTCCCTATCTAGTGACGCGCTGCATCGACCCCCGGGTGCAGTGATAAATATGCAAGGGATTGCAATGCAGTGACGCCCGGTTGTGTTGAAGGAAAAGTAAGGGTTCCCACGCCTTGGGTGAGTATGAGTAAAGAAGCTAGTCTCGTTGCATCATTGTCTGGATGTAGTGAAAAATGTGCAAGGGCAATCTTTTCAAAGGAGACAGGTAAAAAAGTAAGTTCAGCAAAAATGGATCAGAGTGGGACCTCAGAATATTGGCTCTTTGACAAGAAAATCTTCAGAGATAGTTGATACCATGATTAGAAGATAAGTTAACATTATTTGCTTGCAAGAAACCAAATGGACAGGGGAACGATGCAGAGAAATTGGAGACAAGGTGCAAAATTTGGTATAGAAGTATTGACAAACATAGAAATGACGTTGGAATTATTGTTGATAAAATGTTGAAAGATGATGTCGTTAAGATCACACGGATCGGGGATAAAATCATAGCTATCAATGTTGTTTCGGGGAAAAATTTTCAATATTAACAGCGCTTATGCCCTGCAAGTTGGCCTTAGTGAGGAGGCAAAGAAGGATTTCTGCGATAACATGGATGAACTCATGCAAGAAATGCCGATAGAGGAGAAGATCATTATTGGGAGTGACTTAAATGGCCATATGGGGAGTAGCAATGTTGGATATGAGAGAGTTCATGGAGGTTTTTGATATGGGAGCAGAAATGGAGAGAGGATTTCAGATTTTGCAGTTGCTTAAGATATGATCTTGGTGAATACACATTTCAGGAAAAGAGTGTTGGATCCTAGATGGGTGATTAGATGCTCTAGAGGGGGGGTGAATAGAGCTGAAAGCACTTAAACAAAACTCATTAAACCTTCAAAATATATGACAAGATAAGGTTGCTAAATAGGTAATTTGAGTACAACTAAATCATGCATAGCAAGGATAAGAGAGATTGAACATGCACCAATTAGACAAGCTATTTAGAGTGGTTCCACACTTCAAACTAGAAGTGTGTCAGTCCACTTGCCTAGAGAGGTCAACCTCTAGGACTTCAAACAATTGCATTCTTATATTCATTAATAAGACATACAACACATGACCCACAAAGGACTTACCTATCCAATACAAAGAGTCTTCAACCTTACCAAGGACTTACCCACTTTGCAAGAGTCTTCAGCCTTCTCCAAGGACTTACCCACTCTTGCACAAGTCTTCGGCCTTGTAGGAATTACCCACTCTTCTTGGATCTTCTGCCTTTGACTTCACCTTCACTCGGAGAAGCTTTCCACCAAGGACTTACCCACTTGAGCTTGAGTCTTCTGCCTTCTCCAATGGCTTACCCACTCTAGCTCCAAGTCTTCGGCCTTGATCTTCACCAAGGGACTCCTTCCCTTGTTCTTCTTCACCTCTCTTGGACAAGAGAGAGAACCTTCATCTTCATGATTGAAATGGAGAGATGGGGAGGTTGTGGAAGTGAGAGCTTCACAAGATATACAAATGGGACTAGCTCTCTTACAGATTTCCTACTCACTCTAATGGATGTAGCAAGTGATTAAGCTTAGAGAGAGAGAGGAGGCTGTAGGAAGCACTCAACTATAGAATAGGAACCTCACAAAGAGTTTGCAATGAATGCTCAACCTTGGAATGAAGCCCAAGGGGTCCTATTTATAGCTGGGGATGCCTCTTAGCCTTTGGGAACACTTGAGAACGAAAACTAGCCGTTTTGTGGCTTGCAACAGATCTATTTTCACTTGTTGCAACTCCACAACGGCTAGAATCACTTTTCTGCACTTTTTCGTACAGTCTGATCGGCCGAGTTTATATAAAGGTAACTCGGCCGAACCACTAAAAGACAAGGCTGAAAGCTAGACTGTCGGCCGAGTTCCTTTGGAGAAACTCGGCCGATCGGTCGACTTTCATCTTGGACCGATCAGTGGATCGGCCGAGTTTCCTAGCTTAGAAACTCGACCGAACAGGAATCGGCTGAGTTTGTAACTCGGCCGATTGCAACAAAAATTCCAGAATATATGGATCGGCCGAGTTTGGAATTCGGCCGACAAAATCCCTGTTATGGGTATTTTGGAATTTTCGTATAACCGTACAAATGATGGATTTTTGTGTCCCAATAATTTTTCTAAGCTTAATTACAAGTCATACAATCATTACAAGTGATTACAAAGCAATTCTAAGGTCATTTACATAGAGATCCCAAATTGCACACTTGTAGCTATTTTGACTTGTCTTTTCTCCAATTTGATATGCGCAAGTTAGGGCATTTGGAGTGTGTCTAAACCTAATCTGAAATCACTCAATGTAGAAGCATTAGACACCAATATGTGGAATGGTTAGTCATCATCAAAACAAGGGTTTAGTCAATTTAGACGTGAGTCAACATTGACCTAATTGACCTTGAGTCAACAAAGAGATCCTCTTATTCCTTACAAGAGTGGGCGCAATTGTAGTCAAATTAATTACTTCCTTACAAGACGGTTGGATAGAAAAGTATGCAAGGATGGCAAAGTGATCCCTGGGGAAGAACTCATCGCCCAACATAGGTTGGTGGTTTTGGATGTGAGCATAAAGATCAACAAAGGTAAGCATAACATAAGCCAAGATAGAAAAATCAAGTGGTGGAATCTTAAAGGAGAAAAGAAATTGACATTTTATGATAAACTCATCAAGGAGAGAACTTGAAACTTAGGAGTTTGATGTTAATTCTATGTAGCAAAGTATGAGCGCATGCATAACAAAAATTGCCAAAGAGGTCTTGGGAGAGTCCAAAGGGTGTGGGCCTACACAGAAAGAGACTTGGCAGTGGAATGATGAAGTACAAAAGGCTATTAAACTCAAAAGGGGCATCTATAGGAGCTTGCCCAAATCTAGAGATTCTACAATTTTTTAGAGATACAAATATGCTAAGAAATTACTTTCATAAACTTTTCATAGATAGAAATAAGCAAAGAAATGCATCAAGAATGAAGATGTCAGAGTGTTGGTGAAGGATGATGATATAAGGAACCAATGGAGAAATTACTTTCATAAACTTTTCAATGGAGATACTGTGAACAATGTAAGAGACTTGGGTGACATGAATGCAAGAAATATCACTTACACACGATGAGTTTCACTATTTGAGGTTAAGGATGCTTTGAAAAAGATGAAAATGAAAAAGGCATGTGGTCCAGCCGGTATTCCTATTGATGTATCGAAGAGTATGGGGGATGAAGGAGCTATGTAGTTAACAAATTTCTTTAACAAGATTATGAAGACAAAGATGATGCCAGATGAATGGAGAAATAGTACTATAGTCCCAATCTACAATAACAAAGAAGATGTGCAGAGCTGCACAAACTACAGATGTATCAAGTTGATGAGTCACACTATGAAGCTTTGGGAGAGGATTATTGAACAAAGGCTAAGATTGATTACACAAATATCATACAACTAGTTTGGTTTTATGCCTGTAAGATCAACAACTAATGCTATTTTTCTGATAAGGAGGCTTATGGAAAAGTACAGAGAAAACAAAAGAGATCTTCATATGGTGTTTATTGATCTGGAAAGGGCCTCTGATCGAGTACCCATGGAAGTATTATGGAGGGTTTTTCATAAAAATGGTGTGTTTATCCAATATATTGACCTAATTAAAGGCATGTATGATAGCTTAACTGCAAGTGTTAGGACTCCTGGAGGAGAGACACAATTTTTTCCTATCACTGTTGGGGTACATCAAGGATCAACACTCATCCCTTATCTATTTGTTCTTGTTATGGATGGATTGAAAAAACATGTCCAAGACAATATCCCTTGGTGCATGTTTATTACTGATGATAGTGTTGATTGATGAAAGAAAAGAATAATTGAATGATAAAGTTGAACTTTGGAGAAATGCATCGGAATCTAATGGATTTATGATTAGTAGAAGCAAAACTGAATATATGCATTGCAATTTTGGCCAATCTAGAATTGTGAATGGTGGAATCAAGTTGGATGAAATAGATGTACCGATATGTGATAAGTTTCATTACTTGGGCTCTATGACTGAAAGGGAGGGTGAGGTTCAAGATGATGTTTGACACATGATCATAGTAGGATGGTTGAAGTAGAGGAGTGCAACTGGAGTAGTATGTGACCAGAAGATCCCTCTCAGATTAAAAAGCAAGTTTTACAGAACAACTATACGGCCAACCATGCTATATGGGAGTGAATGTTGGGCAATGAAGAAACAAGGTCTCAACAAGATGAATGTGGCTGAAATGTGTATGTTTAGATGGATGTGTAGGAAGACAAGAAAAGATCGTTTGAGGAATGACTATATCAGAAATGTAGGGGTAGTGACCATCAAGGACAAGTTGCGTGAAGGCCGTCTAAGATGGTATGGACATGTGCAACGCAGACCGACAAATGCACCTATTCGAAGTATGGTTATTGAGTCAAGCACAACAGACAGAAGCAGAGGCATACCTAAATTAATTTGGGAAGAGTTTATAAAGAGAGATTTTGAATCTTTACATCTTGATCAGAGTATGACCCATAACAAGGCTGATTGGAAAAGAAGGATCCATGTAGCCGACCCCAACATGGTTGTGATTGAGGCTTAGATGATGATGATGACCCTATATCGACCTAAATGAGATTCAATTTGGCCAAATCATACTTAATTTTCCAAATCAGATGTATTTCCCCCAAATCAGGCCTTTCCCCCAGATGCGACCTGATTTGGCCTGAATTTTGCATAACATGACCTAATCAGATTTTACTTCCCCTAATTTACCTTATTTTGACTTAGAGACCCGATTTAGCCAGACCAGACTTTATTTCCTGAAATTAGACCTGTTTTTCCCCAAATAAGGCCTAATTAAATTAAATTTGGCCTGATTTGGTCTAAATCAGACCTATTTCAACCATAAAATGACTAAGGTAATCCAATTTGACCAATTCTCGACCTTATTCATGCTAATTCAGCCTTTTAAGTGTTTTAATTTGGGCCTGAAAGGCCTTAGGCTCTCACTTAAGACACTATAGAGGCTAGGCGCCTAGTTTGAGGCGCCATGCCCAGTGCCTAGGCGACACCTAGGAGGGTACCTTGATAACTAAGGTACGTCTCGGCGGGTACTTTGATAACTAGGCGCGCTAGGTGTGTGCATTGATCAAGGAACGAGGTGATCGATACCGACGCCGTTTCGACAACTTGGAAATAGGTATTTACCGGTAAATCGACAAAAATACCGATAGATGCAATCCTGGTCGTTTCGACGCCAAAATGAACAAATTAATTCATGAAATTTTACAGGTGTAATCTCTACACCTAAATGCAATGTTTTATGTAATAAAATTTCATATTGGGTGTGTTGGGGGGGGGTCCATCATGTGGGAGGTAAGAAATCTGACATGTTTTGTTGGGATTTCGATGACAAAATGTTGGAATTCAAATATGAAATTTTACTAGCACAATCCACAAACTTAAATACACACAATTATGCAATAATATACAATGTACAACATAAGAATAACATATTTACTTACCAACTCACATCAGTTGTATGTTGAGTGGCGCGCTGGTTGTCCATATTGTAATGAGTTGATATTGTTGAGATATTCCTGCCATGACATACCTATACATTTGGTTGTATGTAATCATGTGCTCCTCATACACATCATTATTAACAAATTGTATCATCCCAATCTTTGGAAAATGCACTTCTAAATCTCTGAGATATTGTGCCTTTCTTGGAGGCGTATATGGAGGAGCTCGAGTAAAGGGACGTTGACTTGTTTGAGGATTTTGTTGAATAGCTACAGGCACAACCATAGGAAGTATTGGGACTGGAGAAATAGGATGAACTGAATGACCACCACTCCGTGTTTGCCCACCATCCTCAGAGAATGCAAGGGAGTTGTACTGATAACTTCCATGTAGGCCTCAAACATTTGCTGTATAGGTATATCCAACATGATGTTCTACTTCTGGTTGTGGTGGTGGTGGCTGATTTTGATATCCAAAGTACCCATATTGGGAATGAGATGGGTATGGTTGTGCATGTGTTTGCCCAAATAACATATCGCCAAAGCCTAATGTTAAATCATGTTGAGATTGAGAATCAGAAGCTGAAATACTCATGCTCCCAAATGAATCAGCAATATCAGAATAATAACCACTATTGTAGTCGTAGGAGCCTGTAGCCATAGGAGCCTCATGTGGCAATGCACCACTGTAGTCTTTGCCCGTTCGAGTTTTCCTCCTTTGAAAAGTTTTACCAGACATGGGATATTCTTTTTCAGCTGGAAGAGGAGGTGCAACCCTAATAACATAAGGACAATCATCATTCTGAGGATCAACAGTAGGAGGATATTCCGGAGAGCGCTCACCGCCGCCTCCATCATTGCCACCATCATCACCAGACTTGGACTTTGACCCAGATGTACTTTTTGAAGGAGATTCTGTGCTACCCAGCTCTTCTTCCACTGCTCTATTGATTTCCATATCAATATTTTGATGCTCAGATTCAGGCTCAAGTCTTTTAGGTGGAGTTTGATCAACATTAATATCAGAATCTTCTTCAAATTGCTCTTCTATGTATGGATCTGGACGGCCATCTAGATTATCAAGAATGGGACGACCTATCTCATTCATCCATTCCTCTAAAGGATCTTCTGAATCATCAGCTTCTTCTATGCCTCTATGCCTGGATGGGTTGAATGTGTATGTGGTGTCAATGGGATCGTGGACGAAAGCAAAATCCACTTCCTTGTAGTTGGCATCTCGTATTGCTCTAGCCCTCAACCGCATGTTGTAGTGAACATATACCGCATGGGTGCCCCCCATCTAAGAAAATGGCTGTTCGCATTCTTTCTCAAACAACATCTGCAGGAGGTTGTGAAAGAAATTGGAGGGGGCACCCATTCCATTCCAAACCCACCACTCACAAGGATCACCCTGCTCACAGTCGACAACTGCATTTGGATGACCAAAACAACCGGTGCCTTCACGAAATTGTCGCAACTGCAAAATATTTAAGATGTTCAGACTTCAGAATCAGAGGATGAAACATCAAACAAGAATGAAGATGTTCATGAAATCATGTAAGTAATGTAATATATATAATTATACCTCATCCATCACTATGGTGCGCTCTTCTGTAGAGGCAAAGAATTTGTTAATTATATCTCGCACAACAGACATTAGAGTCGCATCTAAGCCTAGTTTTCACGAGTATTGGAACCTCAGATTCAAATAGTAAGCCGTTATCAATTCCAAATAAGGAAATAAGAATTAGATTTTAGATTGAGTTACTTATAGAGTTAGAACATAAATCTGAATTTAGAAGAAATAAATTATATACCTGCTCTATGCAGTGGATGCAAAAGCATATCTGTCCAACGCTTGTCTACAATTGACAAGTATTGTGAATTGGACCTAGGAGCTGCTTGTTTAATACTTTCCACCATTACTTGCATTGCATCATACAAGTAAGGCATTGTTGTGGCTTTGTCACCATCTACCAGCCTCAACACTTTGACAATAGGTTCCATTATCCGCAACACCTTTGTAACCTTATCCCAGAAAGCCCGACTGACAATTAGTTCTTCAATCCTTCTGCCAATCGGGGTGTTGTGCTCCTTCATGGAGGTCCACTCCACACCATTGAAGAGCCTCCTAAGTGCATCCCTTTTGGACTTTAATGAATTTAGGGCCAAGTAATGTGTTGCAAATCTAGTCACCCCTGGTCTAATCAGATCACCTCCACAACACTCAGGTCACCTCATTGCATTTAACAAAAAGGAATGGTTGTAGATGAAACCTGCGATCAACCTACCATCAATTGTCACACTTTTGATGTAATCAATTGTGCCCATGTCCTTAAGAATCAGATCTATGCAGTGGGCAACACATGGTGTCCAGTAGATCGGATATCTCTTCATTATACTTTCACCGGCCTTCTTGAAGTTAGAGCCATTATCAGCCACTATCTGCACCACATTCTCAACCCTTACCTACTTGATGTATGTTTTCAATAGCTTCTTGATATAACTATAATTCTTGAATTCACCAGAAGCATCAACAACGTCTAGAAAAATAGTCGATCCACGACAATGTACAAGAAAGTTAATAATTTGCTTTCTATTTCCACTAGTCCACCCATCACACATGAGTGTGATGCCGTATTCAGACCACAATTGTTTCTGGTCTGAAATCCATACCTGTAGATCTTTCTTCTCTTGGGAAAGATACTTGTTCATAAATTCATGTGCACTGGGGGCTTTGATGCCCCTACCAGACTCCCCTATCACATCTACCATGTGTTGGAGATAGGGTTCAGTTGCAACATGTGTAGGTATACCATGAGCAAAGAAGAACTTAGGTGAGAATAGAAAGAAATAAATCTAGGATTTGAGGGTATTTGGTGAATTTTTTAGGTGAGAATAGAAAGAAATAGAGAGGGGAGAGGTTGGAAATGGTGGGAAATGCAAGAAATTAAGTATACATACCTTGTTTAGGGCTGATTTGAGCTCCAATCTCAAAAATCACCCAAAATCTCCAAGCTTTTCCTCTTTAAACAACAACAACAGCACTTGGATCGTAAATGCCGGTGTTTCGGGCGGTATGCCGCCCGTGCCGCCCTGTACCGATGGGTAAGTGGTGCATTTTGCACCGATACCCCCGATATTTGGCGGCATTGGCGGTAAGCCCACCAAAATGTCGAAATTTGTGATCCTAACAGCAGAATCGTGCGTATTTGTACCGGTACCCATTGGCATCGGTATTTCGACCGGTATACCGCCGATACCGAAGGTATCTCATTCCTTGGCATTGATAACTAGGTGGGTGCATTGATATAAACCATGTGTTAATATTATGTGTAATGTGCTATCCTACAACATATCACGTCTCATTCTGGGACGACGTGAGCAGAGTTCAACATGACGGCTGCACTATACATCCTCCGTTCATAATATAGACATCCTCTTCAGACGGCATCCTCATCCAGTTGCTCCTCTTCGGCACACTCTCTACCACATGCCACTCACTGCAACTTGGATAGGCTTACACAAGTCCCCGTCCTACTGGTGGGAGGCCAGCCTTTCTCATTGGGGCGCTGATGTAGGACAAGCTACATATCCAACTCTCTTCCAAACTTGCCATCCCTCGAGAGGGCCTGATCATACCCAATTAGTCATCAAGGATCTTTCAAGTTTTCATGTATTAGATTATTTATTAAGTTCTATTGCTCAGCAGTCAGGCAATTCCATTTAACCGCCTTAGATTAATTACGGATTTCAGTCATCAGTTACTGATACCCAACCCCGTGGTATTGTCAGAGACAAAATTAGTAATTTTAATTAAATGAAAGTTAGTTTTTGCAAGTTCCCTGGACATCCCTCATCACTATCATCTATGTGTCTCGAGGGTGAAGTCCTGACTGTCCTGAATTGAGGTTAAACTTCAAAATTTTGAGGCTGACCTCAAGACACCGAGGCATTGAGACACACGCCTTAGATCTAGATTACAATTGTCTCATGTTAAGCATCAAGTTTTGAGCTTTCAAGACGATTACATACATTTTCCTTGAATGTTTTCTGTTCGTATACAATTTACCACTCTTACTAGCTGATATGCATAAACCTTGTTTGTCAAATGACTTCAAATCTCAAATTTATACCAATTAAAAATTGTCAATATAAAATACTGATTTAGCCTCTTGCTACTTTTAGTCTAAATCTCACAATCTGTGTATTTTGCTTCCTCATTCCTAGTCATTCCAGTCTTATCTTTCCCCCGATTTTCTTTGTCATTTTAAATCTAATGCTACAAAGCTTTGAAATGTCATTGTTTACAACTTCTCAACAAACGCACGCGCTAACCACCTGCAAACACGTGTTCGTGTGCGCATGTGCAGCTGCACTCGCATGGGCGGGCACACACACACACACACACTGAGGGAAGTGTGTGGCAAGTGTGTATGTCTATGTGCGTGTGTGCGTCTGCACACATACACACTCAAACACACACTGAGGTGTATGTGCGAGCGTGCCTCTTGTGACACTGATGCCTTGCTCAGTGAGCCGAAATGCCTTGTTACACCTCAATTTATATTCTTGCATGTGATTGACACTTCATCAAATCTCTGTTACGTGGGATTCAATCATAAATGGGAAAGTAGCTTTTGTTCACTACACAGGGCACGCTATGTAACAGATTATATAAAACCAATTTTCTAACACAGTGTCATCTTTAATAGGACTAAGTGAGCTTATCTCAGCTCAAATTCATTGCCAGTTGAATATGTGGGTACAAACAATGTGGCACAGTGCCCAAGACTAGTGGCTTAATAACAGCTCTACTAATATAGAAGATTGACTCTCAGCTCCAGTGGACTGTAATACCAATGAGTTCATACCTAATAACCATGTTCCTAATCCTGGGTGCATGCCATGTTGGTCTGTAGCCTTGCAGTGTATGCATCTCTTTTAGGGAGGCAAAGGTCATAGGCCCTTGAATTGCTTAGAAGTCTGATGGAAGACTTTCAGTAACATTCCTGCTGGGAGAGGACGATACCACTGTCTAAAGAATAACTATGAGTGCTCATGATTAAAGGCTGTTGTTGATTGAGGTTGGCTAATGAAGCTCTGGGGTCTGGGCCTTTCCGGGAGTTGAAGTTGTTACAATCAATGGAGAAATGCTCTTGTACTGTAAAAACGGTTTTTGTTGATCGATTGGCAAAGCCTCACAGAAAAAGTAACAAGGTATAGTTTGGATATCAGTAAGTATATACTCTTCGAGAATTAGTACGCTCATAAAAACGATAATTCCTGTAGGAGGTATAGTATCTGCTTGTAGCATGCAACCACCTGAGAGTTGTAGCATGCAACTATTTAAGAGTAGAATAGCCATCCATATAGTGATCGTCAACATAGTATAGTAGCCCTTAGAGGGCTATACGACATATAATAGATCTGTATATTAGCCCTTAGAGGGCTATACCTCATATAATAGATGTCCGAAAGAGGAAATTTAAGAAGCGCCAAAGCTAATAGAAGTGAGAAAGTCCAATCAGATGTCCACGGAGAAAAAAAACCCAACCATTTGAAAGCCTTGTAATGGATATGAACCAAGAATGAGTTGTCAATACGAGAATATCCACATCTCAACTCTCACCATAAAGCGCCTATGAAGAATTGGGCTTGTTATGGAAGAATACAAGCCTAGCCCAAGAGATATCATGGGTCATATTCTGGTTGAGATGTAGAGATTTAAAATCTCTCTTTATAAGTTCTTCCCATGTTAATTTAGGCCTTCCTCTTCTTCTATTAATTGTGCTTGCCTCAATAATATTGATTCGTATAGGTGCATTAGTCGGTTTGCGTTGCACATGTCCATACCATCTGAGTCGGCCCTCCCGCAACTTGTCCTCAATGCTCGCCACCCCCACTTTATTCCTGATATAGTCATTTCTCAAGCGATCTTTTCTGTACATATTACATCTGCCTTGGGTATATCTCTAATGGAAACCTTATATCCATGTAAAATGAGAAACAGGCGGGACAATCTGCAGATGGTGATCAAATATATGTGCTGGACTCTCTTCCATCTCTTTTCTCAGGTCTCTTCTTCCCCTCTCATTCTCTCTCAACTTCTCGAAGTTATCCACCCTTAACTCCCATAAATCTCCCTGTGCTAACTTTGGTATGCAATAGAGGAATTATACAGGACTACATGAAACTCCTCAAACTGAAGATTTCAATACCTTTAGAAAAGTATTGGATGGGTGGGAGCAACAAACAAAGTATGCACTTTATTTGGTCGATTACAAGAGGTGGAAAAAAACTTAAATAGAACCAGGGCCATGTATGTGAAGGCCCATTTCTATGTTCAAACTAGTTGCAGCCCAGTCAACTAAGAAAAAAGAACTTTCCATATGGAAACTTGTGTATGGGCTTATAAATAGAGGATCATCATTTAGATGTTATAACATTAGATAAAATTTTGAGCTAAAAGTTTTATCAGCAATTGCGATTGTAAATAAGAGAGCTGGGATAAATATGAAAACCGTCCTGAGCCAGTTTGATAAAAGGAATTGGGCCATAAGTAAAAACAGTAGGTCCATAAACTTGGGGAAAGCATATCACCTATCCAAGGGCTATTCTTGTCTTCTCAAGAAATGGAGGGAAGAAGTGGTCTATGTGCCAAGCATCACTGTCGTCTTAAGCCATTTTGTGTTTGTGGCTCAGAGGGCGACTAATATAATGCAGAGGTGGTGGATGCACTCTCCTTTCTGTTTGTGAAACAACCTGCATCCCCGTCGATACCATCGACAAGAGGTTGATGATATCGAGATTATCACAGCGATAGAACATTCTGTCGATACCATCGACAGTCCTGTCGATGGTATCGAGATTGCCACAACGGCGGAAATCTGCAATCTGCCTCCTGGTTCAATTTTCATTATATTATTTGTTTTATTGTTTTTCTATCTTTTTCTCCTTTGTACCACAATGTATCTTACCCTAATATATAAAAAGAAGTGAGACAACTATTTCCCTCTTAAGAAAGCTGCTCCTTGGCAGCTGACAAATCTCTCGGTGTTTCGTCTCTTCTCCCCCTCACCTCTTCTCACATGGTATCAGAGCAGAGCTCGATCTAGGGCATCTCTCTCCTTCCGCCACCGCTTCTCCCTTTCTCCTTCATTCTCTTTGCCGACAACACTCCTCTTTCTTTCTCTCTGTGCCGGCGGTGCCGCCGAGTGGCAGCGGCGGCAGCGGCAGGGTCGTCGTCCGGCTGCAGCCCATCCGCCGATCTGGAGTGAGGCACCGGGCTTGCAGGGTTATCTCCTTCTACGTTGGGTCTTCGGTAGATCTCCAATGCTGTTGTAGACTCCACCACAAGTTGTTTAGGGTCTTCGGGTGATTTGACGGCCGTCTAAAATCTAAACCGGAGGACTCGTCACCCGACGGTTGGACTCCTAGTCACATCTCCTCCATGTGTGACTAGGAAAATCGATTGGAGGCTGTGAATGCATCAATAACACATTTATCCATTCCTTTTTTTTTGTGACGTGTATCTCTCCGTCACCCCATCTATCTCTGTGACGTGTATCTCTCTGTCACCTCAGCTTTCTCTGTGACGTGTATCAATCCGTCACTGTGTTCCCGTCTATAATGGAGGACACCAAGATTCCCTACGGCGAGGCGTCTCCTATCCCCTCCATCAAACTCAACGGGAAAAACTATCTACTATGGATGAACGCAGTTCACACTGTCTTGGAATCTCGTGATAAGGCGAGACATGTTGACTCGGGTCCCCTGGACACTACTGATAATGGATACGCTGAATGGAAGCGTCATGACAGTCTTGTGAAGACTTAGTTATGGAATAGTATGGAGCCTACAATTGTGGTTAGGTTTATGTTCTATACTACAGCTAAAGAGATATGAGACTCAGTGAAGCAGCACTATTCCCAGGAGAAGAATGCTCTTCGGCTATTCATGATATATGATCGTCTATTTGCTGAGAGGCAGGGTGATAGGTCCCTTGAGGAATACTTTGGAGCTATTCAGGCACTTGCTCAGGAGTTGAGCTATTATCATCCTGTGACAGCTGCTGCACAGATCAAAGATAGAGACGACTTGATCATTGCTAAATTTCTATCCGGGCTTAATTCTATTTGCAGTTCTGCCCGGAGCGTCATTCTGGCTTCTGATAAATTGCCAAGTTTTGTAGAAGCATATTCGAGAATTCAACAATCTATTTTTGAGTATGTTAATCCTGTCTCTACTATATCTTCTGGGGAGTCTCATGCATCCGTCGCTGCTGTGGTGAGATGAGGACGACCTGGTACGGGCAGAGGACGTGGGACATGTCCGAAGTGTACCTTCTGTGATAAACCATGACATACAGTGGAAAAGTGTTGGAAGAAACATGGGAGACCTGCTGCACCTCCTGTGGGGGCAGCACATTGTGCCACTTCTACAGATTCCTCTCCGTCTTCAGCTGTGGGCACCAATTCTGGGACCGACATCACTCTTACTCAGGAGGAGTATGATCGGTTCATTCAGGCTACACAGCACATGAGTGTGGGATCTTCGTCTTCATCATCAGCAAACCTGGCATCTACTACGGATAATCAGGCTACATCTCTCATAACTTCTGGCTCTACTACATCTTGGGTAGTTGACTCTGGCGCGCCACAACATATGACTGGTATGAAGAGATTGCTCCAATCTATTGACTCATATATTCCTCACCAATCTGTCACACTGGAAGATGGTTCAGTGAGGAGAGTGCTAGCTAGTGGATCTGTCTCTCTAACACCCAAGATTGATCTGAAATCTGTACACTTTGTGCCTGAGTTTCCTTTTAATCTTCTTTCTGTTGCAAAATTGGTTGACACTGTAAAATGTACAGTAACATTTGGGCCTTCTTGTTTTGTTTTACAGGATCTCAAGAGTATGAGGACGATTGGTGGGGGGCCTAGGAAAGGTGATCTCTACCTTTTCCACGGTGACAGTCTGCCTCGCCCAGTATCTGCTCCAGCTCCATCCATCCTGTTGAGTGGTTCCCCCTTACTATGGCATTGCAGATATGGACATCCGTCGTTAGAAAGCCTGCAGAAGTTGGAACCTGAGTTGTCTCAAGTGTCATCTTTAGAGTGTCAGTCATGTCAGCTGGGAAAACATCATAGGTTGTCTTATCCCAGTCATGTCAATAAGCGGGCATCTTGTCCTTTTGAGTTAGTCCACAGTGATGTATGGGGTCCTGTTAAAGACTAGAGTTATAATTGTTTTCGTTATTTTATTTCCTTTGTGGATGATTTTTCCCGCATGACATGGGTCTACCTTCTCAAAAGCCGAGAGTCTGTGCTATCTATTGTGAAACATTTTCATAAAGAAATAAATGTTCAGTTTGATTGCAATATAAAAACTCTCCAATCTGATAATGTTTTAGAGTATGTTCAAAAGGCTATGTCTGATTTTTGTAATTCGGTGGGCATGATCAATCACACGTCTTGTCCTCACACTCCTGAGCAAAATGGGGTGACTGAGAGAAAAAATCGTCATATTCTTCATATTGCTCGTTCGATCATGTTTCAATCCAATGTGCCTAAGAAATTCTGGTATGAAGCTCTGTTAACTGCTTGCTTCTTAATCAATAGACAACCATCTTCCGTTCTCAAAGGATAAACTCCTTTCTCTGTGTTATGGCCCATGGATCAGTCCTTCTCTGTTCCCCTCAGAGTGTTTGGTTGCACTTCTTTGTCCATAATTTTGACCCAAGGGCTTTTGCTGTTGTAAGTAAGAGAGCTGGGCTAAATATAAAAACTGTCCTGAACTGGTTTGATAAAAGGAGTTGGGTCATAAGTATAACCAATAGCCCATAAACTAAGGGAAAGCATATTTTCTATCCAAGGGCTATTCTTCTCTTCTCAAGAAATGGAGGGAAGAAGTGGTCTATGTGCCAAGCATCACTGCCCTCTTAAGCTATTTTGTGTTTGTGGCTCAGAGGGCGACTAATATAATGCAGAGGTGGTGGAGGCACTCTTCTTTCTGTTCTTCTGTTGCACCGGTTTGAACTGGCCGCAAAGAGATCCTTGGATGTAAATTGCTTTAGTGAGGCGCCAACTGCTAGGATGCTGACTGGTGGAAGTTGCATGGTGACCGTCATGTATGAGAAAGCATGAAGTAGTCCACTTGTCGGCTGGTCAGCTGCTGCTAGGAACCCCATGGCTGGCTCTTGCTGTTGCTGCCCACTGCTAAAGTTATGATCTGCTACACTAGTTGTACTTTATGGAAACAGAGAGATCGGAGATAGATTAGTTACAGGGATAATAGAAAAAGTAATTATGCTTGCTGGTGGCCCAACCACTCACAGGTGGTGGAAGCGCAATGAGACCCTACGCCAAGGAGGGTTGCTATGATGTCACATAGTAAAATTAAAAGGGGAGAACTTGTCGGTTCATCGATTCTTTCTTATGGTCGTAGTCATCGAATGCCATCAGATTTCACATGTTTCGTTGCTTTGGTAACATGGTTTAAATTTGTATCTAAGCAGTAGCTTTTTTTTCTAAGGTAAAAACAATCCACTGGAACTAAGACCGGAAGTTTATCCGCCATGGTGACCGACCATGTATCTTGTTACAGTGCTGCACTAGGAAAAACCTAGTATAAATTGCTAGTTCCGACTTTTTTTCTTCTAAACTTTTCCAAGTTGACACTATATGCTTATTATTTTCCCCATAAGATATGATATGCATATAGGTTCTATTTCATCATGATCGTGACAATCTTTTTTGGTATCCAGGTAATCGAGTACTACACAAAGAAGCGCGTTGTTGCCAACTTGCATGCTGAGAAGCCCCCCAGTGAGGTCACCACCGAGGTCCGCAAGACTCTAGCATAAACATACAACAGGGAACTTCAACACATTTTGGAAGCAAGTGATCTCTTCTGTCATCTTATTCCGCTGGAAAAAAAACCAACGGGCAGTAAAATAAGCCTTTATTTTAGACCGCAGAGTTTTATTATTCTTGAGGCGCAGTGAAGAATTTGGCTGTTGATTTGCAGCTACCCAGCTTCACTGCCCGGCGCGTTACCTTTCTGTTGATTTTGACTCGAGAGGATGAACCTCGGAGAGAATGTTGCTAGCATTGTTACTGTTTGTGAGTTTCTTGCCTGTAATGTTATCCTTGACCCGTTACATCTAGTGCGTTTATGGTGTTAAAAACTCTCTGTGCTGCTGACACAGTGACATCAATCTTACCATCTTTGGTATTTAAGCCACTGTTTGGGAACAGACTGGGATTTCGTAGTCTGGACGGGATTAGACGGGGTTAGTCAGGATTTAGTCTGATTCTGTTTGGCAACCCAGTCTGATTTTGTTTGGCATCCCAGTTTGATTCTGGTCAGCTGGTCTGATTTGAGTTTGATTGCAGTTTGATTCTGTTTGGCTACTAGGCTGGATTCAGTCTGCTTTTGTTTGGCAACGTAGTCAGTATATGCTGATTCTGTCATGATGTTGTAGAACTGTTTTAACAAGAGTAAGAAATGTGTAGTTGTGCTGCCGCTTAAGCAGAAGTTGGCCGAAGTGTATTATATACTAAATAACAAATAAATAATATATAAAATGCATAATTTATGCAATTAAATTAAATAGTAGTAAATGTGCGTAACATGTCTGTAGCAGAACTTAATACCACATAAAAAAATATATAATACAAACTGAAAGGAGAGGTCTATCCTGGACCTAGACAAAGACACAGCTACGCAATCTAAGATGGTGAGCAAGCAGCTACTGTGGGGGACATGCTTTGATCCCAGGTAGGAACGTCCTAGTCGGCCAACTTCATGGCCTCGTCGTACTCGTCCCATGACACATGACATGTTTCGTTCAACAACTGATTTGTTTCCTGTTTGATGGCGTCTTTTGGCCACTCGAACATCAACGACAGATGGTGAATAGGATGAGTAACACCATTGGCTTGTTCGTGGCTCCTATTTGGGCCCTCATCGCGTGTAGGCTCGCAACATTGTTTCTTGCAAACAAGGTTTTCTTCTACATATTTTTTAATCTTCGACGGAGACATCAATAATTTTTCAAACTTTATCCTTGCCTTTGACCGTGACCACGATGATGACATTTATAGTTGATAAATAAATATAAGTATTAGCAAATATCAATAATAGTAAGATAACTGTGACAATATTGAATACAAATAACAATATTGAATACAAATAAATGCTCCAAACAAACTTAGCTACAAACAAATAAGAATGTGATGTATGTCTTCAATACATAACAATAAAGTAGAAGTTTTTCAAGTGATGGTCCAAACAAAACAATACAACACATAAGTTTTGTAACTAAATGTTGCGAAGTAAACACAGACAACTACAATGTCGTGGAAATATATTACAAGTTCATGTGTTACTTTCACCGTCTAACGTGGTTGTTTGATTCACTCATCGGTGTTAATAAGGTATTCGGCAACCCCAGGTGGGTAAATGCGACGAGTCGTCACGAAGTTGCGCTGCACGGCCAATGGCGGGGGAGGCAATAAATCTCCCAAAATAAAAAGATTGTCTCTTATGAACTCTCTCCTTATGTGTTGCCATCTCATCTGCAACTCAGTCAAAGATATGTAAGGCCCCCCAGTTATGTTTCGAAAGTCACGCTATGCCTCCATCCAAGCCTGTGTAGTATATACTCCATTAACACATCTCCCCAACTCATATTGGTTTCTCATCATACCTTTGAGAACCATATCAAGCTCCGTACACCACATACAATAAGACGTCCTTGGAGGCCCAACCATATTACAGATTCTGTAAGTAATATATTTTAGACGTAAGGGTGTATGTCACAATTAAGGGAATAAAAAATGCATATTTAGTGCTAACTAACATTCAACAACATCACAATGAAAAAATATACACCTTCCATAAAACATACACCAACATTATGATAAATAACAAAAGCCTGTTAATGTCGGATGAATTCAAAAAGATTTAATGTTAAAAACATCAAATGGTAGACAATGTAAATCGATACACCAAACTAAATGTAGCTCTGCCATTAAACGTTATGGCGTCACCGTGGGTGAAGGAATGTCCAAAAGAAGACTACAATCTTCCTCCAGACTGGCAACGTAGCGTTCTAGAACCTCATGGTCATATTTTTTTTGGGTGTATATATCATCGTAGTTGTGATGAATTTCAACAAAGTCCTTAATGTTCATTGCCTGGCCCCACAGTGACTTGCACTCGACAATTAGTAACATAATCTCAGCTTTCAAAGAATTAATTGTTGGGGGGAGATCGACTACCCAACGGAAGTATCTGCACCGATTTTTTTTCCTACAATGTATTATCAAGTTTAATGAATGACAAAGAATGTGCAACATACACAACGACAACCTATTATGTATGTATTTATTAGTGCACCTCACGAGAAGGACATATGTAATACATTTCGCCCGATCTTTCACTCAGAATGCCAAAATCATACAACCATGCATCCTCTGTATTAAGCCGCAAGGCTGCATCTAACCCACAATCACACCTCAGAACTTCAGATGGATTCATTGACATCTAAAACATGATTGAGGATTAGTAAAAATATTGTCGGATTCTGAACATAGATTTCAAATACAAATTTCCGAACATAAAATAGGCATAATTGATTGTTCTACATCTATGATGTATTGTATCCATCCTCGTTTGAAGAGTCGTTATTGCTCGTGATGTGAAGTCGTTGGCGAATGTATTGGCACATCTCCCGTAGAGTGGAAATATCTTATTCGAGCCTATCAGTGTCTGCTCTTGTCGAACATACAAAGTCACATTGTTTAGACCATAGCTTGTGTTCGTTGCGTGCATATGCAAGTTGTGATAGCATTGCATCCCTAACTGCAGTAAGCGTGGCCACTGTGGGTTGAACACGCTGCACGGGCAACCTCATTTTACATGTGTTCGGCACAAGACCCCTACCACATGTAAAATATGGTCTGTGGGGGTTGTTGTCTTCAAAACGTCCATTTGCCGCATCTGCGGCATCCATATACACACGTACAGTGCATTGAAGGCCGCATGTACAACAAGACATTCCATTCTCCATTTGAAGACAACCTACCCAAACACAAATTGACGATTATGATTACGATCCATAAAACAGTTTGTGAAACAAACAATTTAGGGCTGCAGAGTCACATTATCATACAAGTTAAAATAGTATCACAAGTACAACGCTAGAGGTCAACGAGTTTCCCAAAGGAGATTAGAAATGGTTTCACGTAAAAGATCACCCTCCCTTGAATCGGCCGGAGTTGTTTGTTGGAGGGAACTCAGGTCAACCCCAGAAGGGGGAACGACAGACGTTGAACTGTCATCTGCGAGTTCATCCATGATAGTGTCGCCATCTTGTTGGCGTCGGATATAATTGTGGAGGATACAAAAAGATATTACAAGGCGACACTGTGAATGAATAGGATATGTCTCCCCCTTTTTAAGGTAGGCAAACCGTCTCTTTAGCACCCCGAACGCTCTTTCAACAACATTACGTAGTTGAGCGTGGCAGTGGTTGAAGATCTCCTTCTTGTTGGTGTAGGGGTGTCTGTTTCCTCGGTACTCAGAAATATGGTAAGCTGTATTGCGATAGGGTGCTAGAAATTGACGAGTGTTGGTATACCCTGCATCAACCAGGTAAAACTTTCCCGGGGGAACTTTAAACCTGCCAGTGGTCGTTGCTGATTGTAGGACCCGTTGGTCAGCATCCGACCCCTCCCACCCAGTTAGGACAAATGTAAACTCCATGGAGAAGTCTACTACAACCATGACATTCAGAGAGACATTTCCTTTTCTGTCTCGGTAGCGATTTTGCTTGTCTCGTTTGACCAAGACTGGGATGTGTGTTCCGTCAATTGCCCCGATGACATTCTATAACACCAAAATAGGTTGTAAACATACAGAATATTTGAAAAATAGTATAAATTTGTAGGGCTTAACTATTACCTTGAAGTAAGGGTAGAACCTTGAGGTCTCTAATATACGAGAATGTGTTCTCGTGCAAGTCGATGCGGTTTGCATGACAATATAGTCATGGGTCAACGCACATACAACGTCCAACACTTCGTTGAACTTTCTACTTATGGTCTCACCAGAGTGAATGCAGTCCTCCGCCAAAGCACGATTTGTATGGCCATGACCAACTATCTATAGGAAGTAGCATACAGCCTCAACTGAAGTGACGCCTCTAGTACCTCGTAACAAGCCACGACACTCAAGCTTGTCCACAAGGGCCATTATAGTATGTGGTCGCATTCGGTATAGGTCATAAGCCCTTTGTTCATGACCGGTTAATATTTCTAAGACCTTTATGTGGCCACTCCTTATGCTAACTGACCTAGGTATTGTGGGTGGTATGTCGGCATCAACAGAAATGTCGTCTATGATGGAGTTCGCAATCGACTCAGCAATTGCATCGGCAATGTGATTTGCTGGATCAGACAAGGTATCTAAAATGTGTGTGAGGAGGTCAGGTGATTGTGTTAGGTCACTGGCAGACATGATGCCTACAAATAAAACGATATCAACAAGATAATAACTACTTGAACATAATATAAACCAGTTGACATGTGAAACAACAGCTTGAGGGCTACAAACAAATTAGATTGTATGGAAAATAAACGTCTGTACGGTAAAGCAATTATCACAACAATGAAGCAAATGTAAATGTCTAAAGTAATTATTACAACAGTTATGCTAATATAAATTGATGGTCTGCAAACATAGCAAACATAATGGAAAAAGGTAGTTCCCACTTATGATCCCAAAGGGCCAGCATCATTGGATGGAGTATACCACATGGAAGGTATGCTCGATGTGCTGTTGAAGTTGGGTGGTGGGGTGTGTGACACAAATGGTTGCTGAGATGGCACAAAATAGGATGGCATTGAAGGTATTGTTGTTGCATTGCCGACTTGGGACCTTTCCCAAAGGTCTTGTAACCATATTGTTATCTTTTGAGGGGTGTGTTGAAGGCTGAGGTAGATGTTGCGGTTTGTTGAGTCCTTTATGGCGTTCACAAGTGTTGTAAAAACAACAGTGGGGGCATCGGGGAAAGTGTCATTGAAATGTTGTAAAATGGTTACAAACTCTTCTTTTTCAAAGGCTCTGGTTGCCACACCCGTGCCTAATTCGTGAACCTTTGCGTACACCTGTGTGAATTCAGATAACACTTCATTAGAAATCACACATCGCTCCTGCGGCATTGATGGTCGCTTCCTGCGCCTATGGGCAGGAGGAGTCCTCCCCCAACACTCAGGGTATCCGTTCCGCCTCCCCCGGTGTCACCCTCGCTTTGCATCCCAGATGCGCGTATGTTCGGTTCCCCTGATGCGGTTTCTGTGTGCATGGGTGTAGCAGACGCATCTAAGTCGACAGTAACATCATCCTCAGAGGCAATATCAGAAGGGATTTGTGTGTCCGTGGAAGACATTGCATGGTGTCTTCTAGAAATGTTCCTCCCCGCCATCATATCGATGTTGTAGTAGTGGGGAAAGGGGCGCCTAAGAAACCTAGCAAGGTCCTTGTTTGCCTGAGTATTTAAAAACAATTGTATTAGGGAATGTAAGTGTCGATGTAGGACGTTACTTTGTTGGGGTTAAGGGTGTGATTACTGTACATACCGCAATGCTCTGCCTCCACTCAAGGGTGTCAGACAGTGTGGGCATGTGCCTTGTGTCATCCCATCCAACACCACTCTTGTTGGTCACAAACTTCAAAGCGGCATAGTCCTTCCTCAGGTTTTTCCACCGAGTTTTGAACTGGTCTAACTTACCCGTGTCCTTCCCCATCCTATTATGCACATCAGAAGTTGCCTCCCTCCAAGAGTCCTTAGTAAAATGGCCATCAATACACCTTCCTAAGTCATATTGTCTCTGCAATGTTGTTACTAGAGCGACATCAGACTCTCTTGACCAAACAATTCGGTGCTTTGGGTCTACGTAAGACATACTTGTGTAGGTGCTGCAGTATATAATGACAATCAACGCTGTTTACAATGATAAGAATAAATTAGTATCTGACATGTGTTACTTGTACCCTTGCACAAAGCAGAGCATGGCCTTAAATACATGTCCTTAAATACAATCTTGCCAAACTATAGACAGTAAAATTTAGGATAGACAATAAACACACAACCAGACTGCAGAGACACAAACACATATTCGAAATAAAAGTCTAACAAGCATATATAGGGAGCTCAATCAACAACTGAGCAAGATCATAGCTGAACCAGAAATGCAAGCAAACAGCTGAAAAAATAAAATAAGAAATATATATAGGTAGCACCACAGGTGGTCTGTTGTATAGGGTTACTAACAGAAGACACGTGCTAAGCATTTTTATAGATAAATATTCAACTAGATGTATATATAGGCAGCACCACAGTTGCTCTGTTGTGAATTAGTACAATTCTATTAAAAATAATCAACTAGATGTGAATTTCAGCCATTTTGATAGATAATACCGTGCATAATAGTAAACTATTTAGTATATTTGCATGAATTTTGAATACCTATTATAACTCAAACCACTTGCATAATAGAGGTCATCTCCATGAGGAGTCAAATGTTGTTAAGCGCAATAATTCAAATGTTTCAATAAGCTTGATCTTTTTTATGATTAATTGGTGGTTTACATGAACGAAAACAATTTAACAAAGAAGATATTAAACATAGACTAATATGTTTAATTAAATGTCAGTAAACTATATTGAGATGCAGGTTTCACCTAACCACATATGCCATGGTAAAATACCACACAATAAACAAAATATTCATTTGTATAGTGAAAAAACTTTTCCAGGCATCACTGTGTAGATACAGGGATTAACCTAACCTAGACCTCACACTGATTTAGTTAGACAAGTTTTAAGTATGATGTTGTTTCCCCTATTAACCTAACCACTACCATATGATAGATTCATATCTTGCATTCAAATTTACTTATTCATCCATGTACGATCTCAACAACACATAAAATTAACATAACAAAAAATTTTGAGTAACATTTATTAGATACAACATTTAATTCATTAAAAGCTCATCATAAGCATGAAATAACAATGACTGCTCCCGCATGCCAAATCAAACATAGTACCTTCTCATGGTGAGCTAATGTAGGAAAAAATTAGGTTCATCCATGGTATATATTGTAGGATTACTAATGGATACTCAAAATGCAACATAGATGTGAATTTCAGCCATTTTGATAGATAATACCGTGCATAATAGTAAACTAAGTATATTTGCATGAATTTTGAATACCTGTTATAACTCAAACCACTTGCATAATAGAGGTCATCTTCATGAGGAGTCAAATGTTGCTAAGCGCAATAATTCAAATGTTTCAATAAGCTTGATCTTTTTTATGATTAATTGGTGGTTTACATGAATGAAAACAATTTAACAAAGAAGATATAAAACATAGACTAATGTGTTTAATTAAATGACAGTAAAACATATTGAGCTGTGGGTTTCACTTAACCACATATGTCATGGTAAAATACCACACAATAAACAAAATATTCATTTGTATAGTGAAGAAACTTTTCCAGGCATCACTGTGTAGATGCAGGGATTAACCTAACCTAGACCTCACACTGATTTAGTTCGACAAGTTTTAAATCTACTGTTGTTTCCCCTATTAACCTAACCACTACCATATGATAGATTCATATCTTGCATTCAAATTTACTTATTCATCCATGTACGATCTCAACAACACATAAAATTAACATAACAAAATTTTTTGAGTAACATTTATTAGATACAACATTTAATTCATTAAAAGCTCATCATAAGCATGAAATAACAATGACTGCTCTCGCATGCCAAATCAAACATAGTACCTGCTCATGGTGAGCTAATGTAGGCAAAAATTAGGTTCATCCATGGTATATATTGTAGGATTAATAATGGATACTCAAAATGCAACATAGATGTGAATTTCAGCCATTTTGATAGATAATACCGTGCATAATAGTAAACTATTTAGTATATTTGCATGAATTTTGAATACCTGTTATAACTCAAACCACTTGCATAATAGAGGTCATCTCCATGAGGAGTCAAATGTTGCTAAGCGCAATAATTCACAAATGTTTCAATAAGCTTGATCTTTTTTATGATTAATTGGTGGTTTACATGAACGAAAACAATTTAACAAAGAAGATATAAATATAGACTAATGTGTTTAATTAAATGATAGTAAAACATATTGAGCTGCGGGTTTCACCTAACCACATATGTCATGGTAAAATACCACACAATAAACAAAATATTCATTTGTATAGTGAAAAAACTTTTCCAGTCATCACTGTGTAGATGCAGGGATTAACCTAACCTAGACCTCACACTGATTTAGTTAGACAAGTTTTAAATCTGCTGTTGTTTCCCCTATTAACCTAACCACTACCATATGATAGATTCATATCTTGCATTCAAATTTACTTATTCATCCATGTACGATCTCAACAACACATAAAATTAACATAACAAAATTTTTTTAGTAACATTTATTAGATACAACATTTAATTCATTAAAAGCTCATCATAAGCATGAAATAACAATGACTGCTCCCGCATGCCAAATCAAACATTGTACCTGATCATGGTGAGCTAATGTAGGCAAAAATTAGGTTCATCCATGGTATATATTGTAGGATTAATAATGTATACTCAAAATGCAACATAGATGTGAATTTCAGCCATTTTGATAGATAATACCGTGCATAATAGTAAACTATTTAGTATATTTTCATGAATTTTGAATACCTGTTATAACTCAAACCACTTGCATAATAGAGGTCATCTCCATGAGGAGTTAAATGTTGCTAAGCGTAATAATTCACAAATGTTTCAATAAGCTTGATCTTTTTTATGATTAATTGGTGGTTTACATGAACGAAAACAATTTAACAAAGAAGATATAAAACATAGACTAATGTGTTTAATTAAATGACAGTAAAACATATTGAGTTGTGGGTTTCACCTAACCACATATGTCATGGTAAAATACCACACAATAAACAAAATATTCATTTGTATAGTGAAAAAACTTTTCCAGGCATCACTGTGTAGATGCAGGGATTAACCTAACCTAGACCTCACACTTATTTAGTTAGACAAGTTTTAAATCTGTTGTTGTTTCCCCTATTAACCTAACCACTACCATATTATAGATTCATATCTTGCATTCAACAACACATAAAATTAAGATAACAACAAATCAAGAGTAACATTTATTAGATATAACATTTAATTTATTAAAAGCTCATCATAAGCATGAAATAACAATGACTGCTCCTGCATGCCAAATTAAACATAGTACCTGCTCATGGTGAGCTAATGTAGGCAAAAATTAGGTTCATCCATAGTATATATTGTAGGATTAATATTGGATACTCTAAATGCAACATAGAGAGGAAAGTTGACTGTAAAATCAATGAAAGCTGAAATCCATAGTAGAAAGGGTTCCAGGGATGTCTTCATCCTCCTACTATTATATGGGCACAATCTACCATATTTTTTTTCTAATATGAATGACATCCTTAACCTGAACAAGGGTCAAATTCTTTTAGTAAGATGTAAATATGTCAATTTGACTTAATTACTCCATTAGAAAATTACACATTGTATATTTGAATTTATGGAGTGACATTATGGAGTGTAGTTCATCGATTGGGGGGACATTGATCATGAGTAGATATATAATGGGAATTATGACATGGACTCTATTATGCCTGTAGGATAGTGAATCAATGAATCAATGCTAATAGTGACAAGAATCAATGCTATTAGAGTGACAATGAATCAATGCATATATTTCCATCAAGAAAATAAGATGCAATACAAAGTGCACTTATCAAATTCCATAGTCTTGAACCATTTCATGCCCTCAAGCAATCAGATAGAAATAATGAAATGGAAAATCAAGGAAGATGCATATCATGTATCAATTGGCCTAAATAAGAACTATTCGATTTTCAAATTTAGCTTAAGCAATCTATTTACTTCATCACTCTAATATAAGTTATATATAAATTAAAGCTCATGATTTGGAAAACATCCACTATTGTTAAAGTTGGGACCAATCAACCCTAATTATTAAGTCAAACCTGACCATCACGAATATATTGGTAAAATTCAAGCTAGATAGGCATCTTATGCGGGTAGTTTTGACTATTTTTTTTGGGTTTTATCTATTCATGAATGATCTTTCCCAGAATACCAATTTCTATATCCAATTTCTAGATTCATATCCACTTTGAAACCACGTGAGCATATTCTATATGTAATACCAACACAGGCATACATGAATCATATGAATGGCATAAATTTAATTTCATTTGATTAAAAATCATTGGGATAAAAACAAATAGGAGTCCTAATTTTTATATGCAACATTGACAATAACATCCTTTTCACTTGATAAAATCATAAAATAAAACTAAATAAGTACTACAAGTCAAGCTAGCTTTCAATATAGAACCAAAAAAATGTGTAGAATTATGCCATATTGGGTTCACTTGTTCTTTCCAAAAATCATATGCAATTGATGCTACTATTATGATATCATAATAGTATCACAAAAAACAGAACATTAAAAAATAGAACATTAAAACAAAATAAAAAACAGAACATTAATAAATATGGGAAACAGATATGTCCAACACATTAACAGCCATTACTGCCCAATCATGTTAGAAAAACAAAGACAAAGTCACATAAACCAGAAACCAGAGGATGAAACGGCCATTACTGCCCAATCATGTTAGAAAAACAAAGACAAAATCACATAAACCAGAAACCAGAGGATGAAAAACAAATGACAGAAAAGGAAATATAGGACAACACTACACTATGGTCTACTAACACATATCGATATCCTCAAAATAACCTGGCCGGCAAAAATCTCGAAAATCAGGCATGCTAGTTGCTTTTATTTGCTTTACAGATACTACTATAACTTAGCACACAGACACACATAATAGCGGTAAATTGATGCATTTCTAAATAAAAGTAGTAGTTAGAAGTAGAATAAATCAGTGTCATACACAACGATTCAAATATTTGCAGCTATTGTCGACTCATTTGTCACTCAATCGATACACAAGCCTGATTGTTGTACTTCTGCCCTAATCAACCTCACAAACAAAGCACCCTCTACCCTAATTCATGACAAACCTGAGCAGAAGGGGGCGAGAACGACGACAAAGTGCGGAATCGTAGGTCTGGGCAGGGCCGCCGGAGCACGATTCAGCAACAAAGGACGACAACCATCTTCCGTTAACAGCTCCTCCAAAAGGCGTATGTGGAAGTGTAGAACCTCGCAGTAGAAGGAGAGGAATAAGAAGGCATACAGACACTTGCTAGGGTTTCTTATTGCCTTGGGCGAGCTAGGGTTTCTTCTGTGCGTCGACAAGACAAATCAATGTCAGAGCAGGTAGTAGAGAAGAGCAAGGCAGGGCATGCGTACCTTGCTTTTGAGGGAGCTAGCTGCCCAGGTAGACCGACGGTGGCAGGTGGCAGTATTGATGCTCCACGCAGACGCTTCACCCGACGACTGTTGGACTCCATATGCGACCTCGAGCAGTCTTCGCTTTTACTTCTCACGGACAAACAGTTGTGAAGATGTGCGAATGTAGCGAAGCGTCACGAGGAGGGAGACCGCCGAGAGGAGAAGGTTAGGGCGAGAGGGAGAGGGAGGGTTGCGGGGTTACGAGGGATCAGGGAGGGTTGTCGGGGCAAACCGGACTGGGATTTCCAATCCTGCCTCGATGGGGACTGACTTAAACCAGATAATGGGATTCCATTATCCCAAAACGGGGATAAAAATGGATTGGTTGTCAAACGCGTTTCTCGCCCAAGCCGGACCGGATTGGGCCGCCGTGGCGCTACACGACACGCCCTAATCCCGGTCCAGTCCATTCCCAAATAGGAGCTAAGTGTGTTCTGATCCATACAAACTATGGTGTGTCAGCAGTCTTGCAGACCATTAGGGTCATCAGGCGTTATTCTTAAGAAAGGCAGTGACATGAAGAATGGATTCACATATATATACGAGAGACAGGTAGCCACAAAGCTCTGTCGCTCTTTGGAGCTGTCCTTTGACCCAAAACCAATATTGTTTTCATGCCTGCCTGAGGGGAGCAAAATATGGCCTTTGACTCTTCCCCTTGAAAAGATACTGGGGTCGGGGAAAATATGCGTGGTTAGACCAAAAAAATAGACTCGTTTTGTGCTTGATGAATGATTTGTGACCTGGTGGCATGT